>OY720453.1:53080190-53439339 GCA_963082715.1 Harpalus rubripes | reverse complement strand
TGCATACATGCATACATGCATACATGCATACATGCATACATGCATACATGCATACATGCATACATGCATACATGCATACATGCATACATGCATACATGCATACATGCATACATGCATACATGCATACATGCATACATGCATACATGCATACATGCATACATGCATACATGCATACATGCATACATGCATACATGCATACATGCATACATGCATACATGCATACATGCATACATGCATACATGCATACATGCATACATGCATACATGCATACATGCATACATGCATACATGCATACATGCATACATGCATACATGCATACATGCATACATGCATACATGCATACATGCATACATGCATACATGCATACATGCATACATGCATACATGCATACATGCATACATGCATACATGCATACATGCATACATGCATACATGCATACATGCATACATGCATACATGCATACATGCATACATGCATACATGCATACATGCATACATGCATACATGCATACATGCATACATGCATACATGCATACATGCATACATGCATACATGCATACATGCATACATGCATACATGCATACATGCATACATGCATACATGCATACATGCATACATGCATACATGCATACATGCATACATGCATACATGCATACATGCATACATGCATACATGCATACATGCATACATGCATACATGCATACATGCATACATGCATACATGCATACATGCATACATGCATACATGCATACATGCATACATGCATACATGCATACATGCATACATGCATACATGCATACATGCATACATGCATACATGCATACATGCATACATGCATACATGCATACATGCATACATGCATACATGCATACATGCATACATGCATACATGCATACATGCATACATGCATACATGCATACATGCATACATGCATACATGCATACATGCATACATGCATACATGCATACATGCATACATGCATACATGCATACATGCATACATGCATACATGCATACATGCATACATGCATACATGCATACATGCATACATGCATACATGCATACATGCATACATGCATACATGCATACATGCATACATGCATACATGCATACATGCATACATGCATACATGCATACATGCATACATGCATACATGCATACATGCATACATGCATACATGCATACATGCATACATGCATACATGCATACATGCATACATGCATACATGCATACATGCATACATGCATACATGCATACATGCATACATGCATACATGCATACATGCATACATGCATACATGCATACATGCATACATGCATACATGCATACATGCATACATGCATACATGCATACATGCATACATGCATACATGCATACATGCATACATGCATACATGCATACATGCATACATGCATACATGCATACATGCATACATGCATACATGCATACATGCATACATGCATACATGCATACATGCATACATGCATACATGCATACATGCATACATGCATACATGCATACATGCATACATGCATACATGCATACATGCATACATGCATACATGCATACATGCATACATGCATACATGCATACATGCATACATGCATACATGCATACATGCATACATGCATACATGCATACATGCATACATGCATACATGCATACATGCATACATGCATACATGCATACATGCATACATGCATACATGCATACATGCATACATGCATACATGCATACATGCATACATGCATACATGCATACATGCATACATGCATACATGCATACATGCATACATGCATACATGCATACATGCATACATGCATACATGCATACATGCATACATGCATACATGCATACATGCATACATGCATACATTACATGCATACATGCATACATGCATACATGCATACATGCATACATGCATACATGCATACATGCATACATGCATACATGCATACATGCATACATGCATACATGCATACATGCATACATGCATACATGCATACATGCATACATGCATACATGCATACATGCATACATGCATACATGCATACATGCATACATGCATACATGCATACATGCATACATGCATACATGCATACATGCATACATGCATACATGCATACATGCATACATGCATACATGCATACATGCATACATGCATACATGCATACATGCATACATGCATACATGCATACATGCATACATGCATACATGCATACATGCATACATGCATACATGCATACATGCATACATGCATACATGCATACATGCATACATGCATACATGCATACATGCATACATGCATACATGCATACATGCATACATGCATACATGCATACATGCATACATGCATACATGCATACATGCATACATGCATACATGCATACATGCATACATGCATACATGCATACATGCATACATGCATACATGCATACATGCATACATGCATACATGCATACATGCATACATGCATACATGCATACATGCATACATGCATACATGCATACATGCATACATGCATACATGCATACATGCATACATGCATACATGCATACATGCATACATGCATACATGCATACATGCATACATGCATACATGCATACATGCATACATGCATACATGCATACATGCATACATGCATACATGCATACATGCATACATGCATACATACATACATACATACATACATACATGCATACATGCATACATGCATACATGCAGCATACATACATACATACATACATACATACATACATACATACATACATACATACATACATACATACATACATACATACATACATACATACATACATACATACATACATACATACATACATACATACATACATACATACATACATACATACATACATACATACATACATACATACATACATACATACATACATACATACATACATACATACATACATACATACATACATACATACATACATACATACATACATACATACATACATACATACATACATACATACATACATACATACATACATACATACATACATACATACATACATACATACATACATACATACATACATACATACATACATACATACATACATACATACATACATACATACATACATACATACATACATACATACATACATACATACATACATACATACATACATACATACATACATACATACATACATACATACATACATACATACATACATACATACATACATACATACATACATACATACATACATACATACATACATACATACATACATACATACATACATACATACATACATACATACATACATACATACATACATACATACATACATACATACATACATACATACATACATACATACATACATACATACATACATACATACATACATACATACATACATACATACATACATACATACATACATACATACATACATACATACATACATACATACATACATACATACATACATACATACATACATACATACATACATACATACATACATACATACATACATACATACATACATACATACATACATACATACATACATACATACATACATACATACATACATACATACATACATACATACATACATACATACATACATACATACATACATACATACATACATACATACATACATACATACATACATACATACATACATACATACATACATACATACATACATACATACATACATACATACATACATACATACATACATACATACATACATACATACATACATACATACATACATACATACATACATACATACATACATACATACATACATACATACATACATACATACATACATACATACATACATACATACATACATACATACATACATACATACATACATACATACATACATACATACATACATACATACATACATACATACATACATACATACATACATACATACATACATACATACATACATACATACATACATACATACATACATACATACATACATACATACATACATACATACATACATACATACATACATACATACATACATACATACATACATACATACATACATACATACATACATACATACATACATACATACATACATACATACATACATACATACATACATACATACATACATACATACATACATACATACATACATACATACATACATACATACATACATACATACATACATACATACATACATACATACATACATACATACATACATACATACATACATACATACATACATACATACATACATACATACATACATACATACATACATACATACATACATACATACATACATACATACATACATACATACATACATACATACATACATACATACATACATACATACATACATACATACATACATACATACATACATACATACATACATACATACATACATACATACATACATACATACATACATACATACATACATACATACATACATACATACATACATACATACATACATACATACATACATACATACATACATACATACATACATACATACATACATACATACATACATACATACATACATACATACATACATACATACATACATACATACATACATACATACATACATACATACATACATACATACATACATACATACATACATACATACATACATACATACATACATACATACATACATACATACATACATACATACATACATACATACATACATACATACATACATACATACATACATACATACATACATACATACATACATACATACATACATACATACATACATACATACATACATACATACATACATACATACATACATACATACATACATACATACATACATACATACATACATACATACATACATACATACATACATACATACATACATACATACATACATACATACATACATACATACATACATACATACATACATACATACATACATACATACATACATACATACATACATACATACATACATACATACATACATACATACATACATACATACATACATACATACATACATACATACATACATACATACATACATACATACATACATACATACATACATACATACATACATACATACATACATACATACATACATACATACATACATACATACATACATACATACATACATACATACATACATACATACATACATACATACATACATACATACATACATACATACATACATACATACATACATACATACATACATACATACATACATACATACATACATACATACATACATACATACATACATACATACATACATACATACATACATACATACATACATACATACATACATACATACATACATACATACATACATACATACATACATACATACATACATACATACATACATACATACATACATACATACATACATACATACATACATACATACATACATACATACATACATACATACATACATACATACATACATACATACATACATACATACATACATACATACATACATACATACATACATACATACATACATACATACATACATACATACATACATACATACATACATACATACATACATACATACATACATACATACATACATACATACATACATACATACATACATACATACATACATACATACATACATACATACATACATACATACATACATACATACATACATACATACATACATACATACATACATACATACATACATACATACATACATACATACATACATACATACATACATACATACATACATACATACATACATACATACATACATACATACATACATACATACATACATACATACATACATACATACATACATACATACATACATACATACATACATACATACATACATACATACATACATACATACATACATACATACATACATACATACATACATACATACATACATACATACATACATACATACATACATACATACATACATACATACTACATACATACTTACATACATACATACATACATACATACATACATACATACATACATACATACATACATACATACATACATACATACATACATACATACATACATACATACATACATACATACATACATACATACATACATACATACATACATACATACATACATACATACATACATACATACATACATACATACATACATACATACATACATACATACATACATACATACATACATACATACATACATACATACATACATACATACATACATACATACATACATACATACATACATACATACATACATACATACATACATACATACATACATACATACATACATACATACATACATACATACATACATACATACATACATACATACATACATACATACATACATACATACATACATACATACATACATACATACATACATACATACATACATACATACATACATACATACATACATACATACATACATACATACATACATACATACATACATACATACATACATACATACATACATACATACATACATACATACATACATACATACATACATACATACATACATACATACATACATACATACATACATACATACATACATACATACATACATACATACATACATACATACATACATACATACATACATACATACATACATACATACATACATACATACATACATACATACATACATACATACATACATACATACATACATACATACATACATACATACATACATACATACATACATACATACATACATACATACATACATACATACATACATACATACATACATACATACATACATACATACATACATACATACATACATACATACATACATACATACATACATACATACATACATACATACATACATACATACATACATACATACATACATACATACATACATACATACATACATACATACATACATACATACATACATACATACATACATACATACATACATACATACATACATACATACATACATACATACATACATACATACATACATACATACATACATACATACATACATACATACATACATACATACATACATACATACATACATACATACATACATACATACATACATACATACATACATACATACATACATACATACATACATACATACATACATACATACATACATACATACATACATACATACATACATACATACATACATACATACATACATACATACATACATACATACATACATACATACATACATACATACATACATACATACATACATACATACATACATACATACATACATACATACATACATACATACATACATACATACATACATACATACATACATACATACATACATACATACATACATACATACATACATACATACATACATACATACATACATACATACATACATACATACATACATACATACATACATACATACATACATACATACATACATACATACATACATACATACATACATACATACATACATACATACATACATACATACATACATACATACATACATACATACATACATACATACATACATACATACATACATACATACATACATACATACATACATACATACATACATACATACATACATACATACATACATACATACATACATACATACATACATACATACATACATACATACATACATACATACATACATACATACATACATACATACATACATACATACATACATACATACATACATACATACATACATACATACATACATACATACATACATACATACATACATACATACATACATACATACATACATACATACATACATACATACATACATACATACATACATACATACATACATACATACATACATACATACATACATACATACATACATACATACATACATACATACATACATACATACATACATACATACATACATACATACATACATACATACATACATACATACATACATACATACATACATACATACATACATACATACATACATACATACATACATACATACATACATACATACATACATACATACATACATACATACATACATACATACATACATACATACATACATACATACATACATACATACATACATACATACATACATACATACATACATACATACATACATACATACATACATACATACATACATACATACATACATACATACATACATACATACATACATACATACATACATACATACATACATACATACATACATACATACATACATACATACATACATACATACATACATACATACATACATACATACATACATACATACATACATACATACATACATACATACATACATACATACATACATACATACATACATACATACATACATACATACATACATACATACATACATACATACATACATACATACATACATACATACATACATACATACATACATACATACATACATACATACATACATACATACATACATACATACATACATACATACATACATACATACATACATACATACATACATACATACATACATACATACATACATACATACATACATACATACATACATACATACATACATACATACATACATACATACATACATACATACATACATACATACATACATACATACATACATACATACATACATACATACATACATACATACATACATACATACATACATACATACATACATACATACATACATACATACATACATACATACATACATACATACATACATACATACATACATACATACATACATACATACATACATACATACATACATACATACATACATACATACATACATACATACATACATACATACATACATACATACATACATACATACATACATACATACATACATACATACATACATACATACATACATACATACATACATACATACATACATACATACATACATACATACATACATACATACATACATACATACATACATACATACATACATACATACATACATACATACATACATACATACATACATACATACATACATACATACATACATACATACATACATACATACATACATACATACATACATACATACATACATACATACATACATACATACATACATACATACATACATACATACATACATACATACATACATACATACATACATACATACATACATACATACATACATACATACATACATACATACATACATACATACATACATACATACATACATACATACATACATACATACATACATACATACATACATACATACATACATACATACATACATACATACATACATACATACATACATACATACATACATACATACATACATACATACATACATACATACATACATACATACATACATACATACATACATACATACATACATACATACATACATACATACATACATACATACATACATACATACATACATACATACATACATACATACATACATACATACATACATACATACATACATACATACATACATACATACATACATACATACATACATACATACATACATACATACATACATACATACATACATACATACATACATACATACATACATACATACATACATACATACATACATACATACATACATACATACATACATACATACATACATACATACATACATACATACATACATACATACATACATACATACATACATACATACATACATACATACATACATACATACATACATACATACATACATACATACATACATACATACATACATACATACATACATACATACATACATACATACATACATACATACATACATACATACATACATACATACATACATACATACATACATACATACATACATACATACATACATACATACATACATACATACATACATACATACATACATACATACATACATACATACATACATACATACATACATACATACATACATACATACATACATACATACATACATACATACATACATACATACATACATACATACATACATACATACATACATACATACATACATACATACATACATACATACATACATACATACATACATACATACATACATACATACATACATACATACATACATACATACATACATACATACATACATACATACATACATACATACATACATACATACATACATACATACATACATACATACATACATACATACATACATACATACATACATACATACATACATACATACATACATACATACATACATACATACATACATACATACATACATACATACATACATACATACATACATACATACATACATACATACATACATACATACATACATACATACATACATACATACATACATACATACATACATACATACATACATACATACATACATACATACATACATACATACATACATACATACATACATACATACATACATACATACATACATACATACATACATACATACATACATACATACATACATACATACATACATACATACATACATACATACATACATACATACATACATACATACATACATACATACATACATACATACATACATACATACATACATACATACATACATACATACATACATACATACATACATACATACATACATACATACATACATACATACATACATACATACATACATACATACATACATACATACATACATACATACATACATACATACATACATACATACATACATACATACATACATACATACATACATACATACATACATACATACATACATACATACATACATACATACATACATACATACATACATACATACATACATACATACATACATACATACATACATACATACATACATACATACATACATACATACATACATACATACATACATACATACATACATACATACATACATACATACATACATACTACATACATACATACATACATACATACATACATACATACATACATACATACATACATACATACATACATACATACATACATACATACATACATACATACATACATACATACATACATACATACATACATACATACATACATACATACATACATACATACATACATACATACATACATACATACATACATACATACATACATACATACATACATACATACATACATACATACATACATACATACATACATACATACATACATACATACATACATACATACATACATACATACATACATACATACATACATACATACATACATACATACATACATACATACATACATACATACATACATACATACATACATACATACATACATACATACATACATACATACATACATACATACATACATACATACATACATACATACATACATACATACATACATACATACATACATAAAATCACGCATTTCCCTCTTAGTGGATTAGCATAAACCCGAACAATAATAATAATACTAATAATAACATCAACCTCCAAAATAATCACTCTCTTTTTCAACAACATTCTTACTAACCTGACACCAAACAACAAATATTCTCTTCGCCACACATTCCTGTCCAAGCACATTTCTTTCGCCTCGGCCACATTCATAATCGCATTCATACACGCTCTTCTTCTCTTCTCACTCGGAAACTCTCTCTTTTAACACCTTATCAATCACATCCATCCACTTACACACTGGACGATCACGCAATCAAACGCCCTCAATTTCACCAAGATATATACGCTTTACAAGCCGTTCACTCTTTCCACATAACCAAACCATCTCAACTGGCTCATTCCTACTCTCTTAACAACATTCTTCCTAACCATACATTCTTCATATACCAAAATATTCCTCACGCGATCTCGTCTTACATATCCACATAGACCACGTAAATACCTCATTTCCACGGCAGACACTCTCTTTTTATGCTTTCCCGTCCATGCCCAACATTCGCTTCCATACATCAAAGCAGGCACTAGCACTCCATTATACACACTTAACCGAGCTTCTCTAGACACGTTTACATTTTGAGCAAACGTACCCAGAGCACCCATTACCTTACACCCCGCCCTCACTCTCCTTTCAATTTCTCTATCAATTCGACCATCCCTTGACATCATGCTACCCATATATACAAACTCATTCACTTGCTCCAGTTTCACTCCATCCACCAACACATTGCACACAGTTACCAATTTACTCCTTTCAAATACTAGATACATCATCCGCATACGCTAACGCAGGTACAATACTTTCACCAATATGTACACCATCCGTTTCACTCAATGCTCTCCGCAACAACACATCCATATACAAGTTAAGCAACCACGGAGACATACCACATCCCTGATTCACACCAACATTTATACGAAACCAATCACTTAACCTACCATCTATTCTTACAGCCTACCCTCATACAATGCTCGAATCGCTCCCAGCCAGTTTCTATTCACGCCATACTCCCTGAGTACATCCCACAGAGTATCTCGAAGAACACTATCATACGCCTTTTTTTAAATCAAGAAAACTACAAAACACCTTCTTGTTCTTGTCAAGTGACTTCTCAACAAACGTACGAAGAGCAAACAATTGATCGACATATCCCCTCCCAGGCAAAAAACCACCCTGAACGTCACTAATTTTTGAAATTGTTAAGGTTCGCACCTTATGAATTAAGACCTTACCAAAAAGTTTCCCGACTACACTCAACAAACTTATCGCGAGATAATTCGTACATTCACTCGAACTGCCTTTGAATAATGGACAAATAACAGCTTTTTTCCAATCATTAGGAACCACGCAACATTTCAAACAAAATCTAAATAAATAAATTAACCATTCAAATACTTTCCATAGATAGCCGACGACCACTATAACAATTGAGACAATGTTGCACGTATCGCCGTCTGGCGCTTGGAAGAAAAAACTAATTGTGAAGTAGGCAACCTGGTGTGTATATAGGCAATATCAAGGAGGACCACCGACCAGCAATACTTTGGAATACACTAAATTTTTAAACTAGAAAATCGTTTAAATAAAATATGACCACAATTAACGGAAGAAAGTTTATTTTCTAATTTCATCAAATTTTTGTTACATAATGATTGCAATGATTGGTAATGATCATAATACTTTCATCGTCGTAGCCCAATTCACCGGAGAGCAGCATATCGGGAGCACATAACATAAATGCATACATTTTTGAATCAGAATAATAAAGAGTGAAGAATAATGTTGACAGTCGAGCAAAATAGCGTAGGAGCAACGTAATAGCAAAGCAAAGGTTCCGGGTTTGAATCCCTCTCAGGCATGAATGTTAGTAGTGTAGTGCACAGCCGTAAAATATCTAAAAGAAATATTTAAATTCTTGTATATTATTTTTATTAAAATACAATAAACATTTTTACGTACCATTAGAAATTAACAATAGTCGTACAAAAAAATCGTTTAATATTAATTTAATCGCTTTCTTTACTTTAAGGTGATTTTAAGTCAGATATAAATTTGACATAAACTATTATTCACGAAAGATGACTATTCAAGGTCATCTGTGAGCCGTCTGATATTATATTGCTTTCAGATAACTTCATTGCATTTAGTTTGCAAAGGCGTGCAACATGAAATATTTATGGAAACATTTTAACTAAAAATATAAGAGTAATTCAATTTTTCTTTCTAAATAATGCCTTTCTGAAAGATTTATGTTCTTCACTTATGTTTTTGCAAAATACAAAAACATAGACTTAACTTATAAACAAAGGACTAATAATTTGATTTAAACGTCAACGCCACTGGGTAAATATTAGCAGAGAGGGCAGTGCAGTAGATAATTAGGTATCTGTAATTCTACGACATATGTCATTATTATTTATAGTGTGTTAGAAAGTAATGCCACTATTTACGTATATCTGTCACACCACATAAATTAAATAGACATAGGTCAAATAATCTTTCTCTTTCTAATACAAAATGTTGCTAAGCTACTGCTATAAAGTGATGTGTATTCTTTCCTCGAACAAATGACCTTGAATAGTCATCTTTCGTGAATAATAGTATACATGACTAATGCCCGGTTTCTCCACAGCAACTTAAGTCGTTGATTATTGAAGTGCTACTTAATTGTAAGTCGGTCTTATATCCCAATTGTGTTGCACCAGCAATTTCAAATGCGAACTTAACTTATGTCACAAATTACATTGGCAACAGCGTAAAATATGTCAAAGCTGTCATTGTATATGTCAGTGTTTATATGCTTACATTTATATCAACAGTATTCGATATGGATTTAGCGGATTTCCCTAATTTTGACGACGTTAACATCGTGGATAATGTGGACGAAGTTAATTTTGTCGATATTGTTGAAAATGTCAGAATTCCGCGACAAATATATAATAGGATTGATTTGTTTCAATTATATGACGACAAAGATTTCTTCTGTCGGTTCAGAATAACTAAAATCACAGCTATAGATATTCTGAGGCAAATCGAATCTCAATTGGAATATATTCAAGACAATAAGTAAGTAAATGCCAGCAATTTCTATACAATAGTAATGAACGGGCTTGTCCAAGAATCAATCATTACCAATTTCAACACTAATATGAGATTTGCCCACATTTTTCTTAGGCTAGCCACATCTCTATATACATTTAATACATTTTTATTAAATGTGGCGGCAATTAATTTCCATGTATTGTCCTTTTGGATATTTGAGACCGCATTAGTTTTTTTATTTTAAATTATCGCTTTATATTCATCCACAATCTCCGTTAGCAATTTTTTCTCTTCTTTGCTATAATTAATACGTTTTTTGTCCATATCGCTGAAGACGCACCGTAACTTCACAAAATGAAACAAATTTACTGTGACTGATATGACAACTGTCATATATGATACATAAGTCACTGTTTTTTTCGACTTACATTTAAGTGCTACTTACGTCTCACATTTTGACATTTTTGCGTGGTGCAACAGTTTACGGTGGAACTTAGGAATAAGTCACGACTTAAGTCTTAAGTTGCTCTGGAGAAATCGGGCATAAAACACTTGTCATAAAAATTGAAATTCCTCGGCTTTCTATACATCAATTCGAAATATGTAATTTCTTAATTTTATCGCGCCGGCCATATTTCACCTGACACCATCTAGCGCTTGGAAGAAAAGTATTACCCATAGGCTACTATACTCTATCCGTTTTAACTATAGACTAGATGTCGTTTCGAGCTCGGCCGTTTTTACATGTATTAAATAAAGAATTCAAATTTTGGCGCCATTCCTGGATTTAAAAAATTCTTTCTAATTTTTTTACGTACATGTGCTCTCTATCTATTTTTATCCATAATATTAACGAAGAGAACAATAACAAAACTAATGAACTACTAACTAAAAACTAAGAAAACGCGCACAACGAAAACTATGTAATATAAAATATAACGCCAAAACACTATGAAAATTATATAAACGAAAAGAACAATAGTATACTTAACAAACAGAATTGAACAGTAATTAATAATATGTAATAAATCCTGTACTATTGACTTTGTTAACTTTTATTTATTTTATGTCAGACGTCAAAATAATTGATACAGTTGTCAAGCAAATTTAAATTTCGCGTCAATTATTTTACTGTGTAAACTCGGTTCAAGTTTGAACCAATCAGACAGCTAGAATCTTAGACCCTATCTCACCCAACGCTCTATAGTTAAAACGGATAGAGTATACATGGTCTCGACATTTTACATATGGGTTTCCGTAGCCTCTCCTCCATATTTCAACATCTCATTTGTAATCCCATCCAAACCCGCAACCTTACCATTCCTTACACGCCCCAATGCATCACTTTCATCTATATCATAATCATCTTCATTATCATTATCACTACCAGTTTCACTACAATCGTCCCTCTTAATCTCACCTCCATACAAACCTTTAAAATACTCGCACCATCTATTCCTCACATCTGATTCATCCCACAATATCTCTCCATTCGCAGTTCTCACAGCTTTCACAACTCGACCACTTCCACTCCGCAGTCTCTTCACACTTAACCAAGACAGTCGCTTATTCGTACTAAAATCATTTGTCAATCTTTCACTCAACAAGTCATCAAACCGCTTTTTACTTTCTCTCACCACTTGCTTCACCCATTTATTCTTCCTTCTATACTCTAACAAACATTCTTCTCGCACGCGCCCAGGCGAATACTTAACATTTAAAAACTTCAAATATGCCCTCTTTTTCTCAGCTATCGCTTCTTTCACCTGATCATTCCACCATACATTTTTCGGATAAGAGCCTAATCTGCTTTCAAATTAATTTTACATGATTCGCAACTACGGAAATTCGGTATGAAAATGTCGAAAATCACCCCAAAAATAGCGACAGCCATGGAATTGACACAGATAAATTAACAAAAGTTTGACGTTTTACCTGTCAAGTTAGGTTTTATTAAGTATTATTTGTATCTATTTTTATCACTGCAAATAGTATAATGGCGCGAACAACTGCCAGTTGGGCTGTCAAACGAAACGTCAAAAATATTGCAGTCATTAAAATACCTGTATTCTCAGTGAAAATTTGCATCGTTAGACATTTTAACTTCAATAATAGTATATTATGTTATTAGGAGTAGAAAGCGGTATTTTTGTGTTGAACCCAGCTATTACGGCCGAGGCGCTAGCCGAGACCTGGCAAGCTGGGTAAAACAAAAAGGGCGTTCTACTCCGAATGACATATACCATTTTTTCTTTAAGTGTTTCAAATATTTTTTTGACATTTTTTTGGAATTTTTTTATTTGTAAAATTTGCAATTTTAGTCAAAGCTGGCTGTGTACACTACAAAACACAAACAATTCAACTGTCAAATAACAATTTTCAATGAGGCGCGGGCAGACACGTGACTTTGACAAGTGCTTGTAGGGCCCCTCAAGTATACAGCTTATATAACTTGCCTGTGTTGCCAAATCAATTTAAGCGTAAAATTAATAAATAGAATTGTAAAACTAGTTATTATTAATGAATATCATGTTGTTTTATTTTCTAACACATAAACTTAATTTTTAAAATATTTTATATAAAAATAGAGCGATTAGTGCTGCCATCTACGATACAAAGATGTCTTGGCGCGTTAAATTTGAGGAAACCATCAGTTCATGTTGAATGCTCTATTTTTATAAAAATTAATTTAAAAATTAAGTTTAATGTGTCAGAAAACAAAACAACATGATTGTTGTATATTGTGCTTTAATGTTGTTGTAAACGTATATAACTGACAGATAAATAATTAACATTTGTTAATTTTTAGATTCAATTCCATGGCTATCGTTATTTTTGGGGTTATTTTCGACATTTTCATACTTAATTTCTGCCGCTATGAAGCATGAAAATTTACTTTATTGATTCAGATATAGAATTTTATGCTCTACAACATTTATTTGAAGTTTTTTTTACCTAAAATAATTAGGGAAGCAGGAAATTACAAAAGGATGATTTTACATGATACGGGGTCACCATTCTGTATATCATAGAAAATAGATATACATTGACCTGTATATCATCCCATTTAAGAAACTATGGCCCGTATTCTTACCTCTTGAAGTAGCGCTACTTCGGAAGTAGTGATTTTTCGATTTTTTAAATTTTATTTTATTTTATGAATAGACAAGAATAGTTACATTTTTTTATAAATTAAATGTATAATATTTTAAATAAGTGGTATTTAGAATTTATTTTTATTTCTTTAATTTGTAAGATTAAAATTTATGTTTTACTTGAACTAAGTAGCGATTTTTCGGAAGTAGCGCTACATCAAGAGGTGAAAATCCGGGCCTATAACTTTGTATTGTAACTTGAAAAGCACTGGTTTAAAAAAATATTTTCTTCTCTAATCGGATGTCAGCATTGGTCTTCTATAAGATTGTCTTATATTATTTTATTGTATTTTTAATAATATAGAAATTATTTGAGATAGCTGGTTTAGTTGTTACATCCTGCATATGTTTTTCTGTCGTTTATAGTATACCTGTAATGACAACCGTACGCGAAATAATAGACCCTCCACATATCAAAAGGTATATGCCATTTAGATTGAGATAAATCATAGTATGCCAAGGAATTTTATTTAGTTGTTTTAGAAATCCGCCAATAAGAACTGGTATAACTCTAATAGGCACTCTTCCACATGCTACAAATATGAATAAAGTTTAAGTTAATATATTAAATAATTTGCCTTTGGGAATTAACCTGATTCACAATGAAGTGGCGGATTATCCCAAGTTTCTCCAATACAAACACTAACATGAGGCTGCTTTAATTGTGAATAATAAAAGTGTTTGCATATACTTCTTACTATAGCACCTTCTACTAAAGGTTTGCTGCAGTTCACTTGCATATTATCTACACTACATTCAGTAGCTACAGAAGATGATGATATTCGTGCTGGACAAGTTCCTGGAAAATAAAATAAAACAAGGCAATACGAGATAAATTTATGTTTAAAAATGAGTGCATTTCATTTTATTTTTCTATTTTTCTGGTCTCTTAACCCTAATTTCTAATTAATAAATACATGTACAATACAAAATTGGTTTTAACTCTAATAAAATAACCACAATATAGCAGAGTTAAATACTAGTGCTGGCAAAAATACTTGGTTAAATGGACTGAAGACGATAATCTTCCACTATTACAGAGGAGGGACAGAATTAAAATGACAAACTAAAATAATAACCTCCCAACTATTGTTCAAACGTCAAACAGGTAATCTGTCATGTTTAAATTACTCGCACATGTCGTTGCTATGCGGCGTACCGTTTTGCTGCCATGGACCTTTTACATCAAAAGAGAGAGATAGACAAAAATGACATATATGTAGTGCGCAGTAGGTTGTTTGCGCTTTGAGGAGACCAGTTACATTTCAAATAAGATTACAAATGGCGGAAAGTAAAAACTCTGGCAAAAACTTAAATAAAATCACACAAAGCATTTGTGATGAATATTTTAAAACAAGAGAAAGATGAGATGGAATCAGAAAAAGTGATTTTTTGTTCCACAAGATGCGAAATAAACACCACATAAAGTGACAGATAATTGCGTAGTTGCCAGTTTGATATTAGGAAAGTAATAAACAAGAATAAAATTGTTGTTTTTTCTTTTAAATATATTTTTTTCATTATTAATTATTTCTTTATAGTTAAAGATAAAATTATTTAAGTTTTTGTGTTTTTTAAATAATTTTTTATCGAAAATATATGCTTATTCTTTTAATCATTTTACTTGACAACATGGTGCCTCCTCATCTCTAATTTCACTACGTGGCGCATTGAAAAATGACGTCAGGGTGCAATAAAAATGTAAAAGGTCCATTCATTGAGAACTGACATTACCGATAGAGGCAGCACTATCTGATGTCGAAAGAGTACTGATGTGAGTTTAACATGTAAACATAAATGTAAAGAAACGAAATGAAACTAAATGTAGTTGAACATTTTCGGTTTTTAAATGCTACGGCAAGCTCCCGGTGCATAATAGAAGGTAGTAAATGTATTGAGACTAATGTTTTACAGTTTAAATGTGTATTTTATTCAATTTATATGTGAAACGGTTATGAATGCTAAACATATAATTGAGTGTGGAATTATCAACAAAACATGCCTCGGATACAAAAGAAAATGCCCATATGATGGGAAAAATATGCCCGCGCAAGAACTAAAAAATAAATTGCAATTTTTAAATAAAAACGGCATTTTAAAACGAAGGCACAAATTTTATGGTGGTAGTTAGAAATGGCTGTATTAAATGGAACAGAAACAGATTTTAAGATATATTCGTCCATTAACGATTCTATTTATAAAGTACAGGTGGTTTTTGATAAAAAATTCACATATAATATCTTAAAGTGCGTAAAACATATTTATTTTGAAAAAGTGATACATACATGATAATGATATAAACTTATTTTATGAAAGTTGAAAACCATTTATTCCAATAATAGGTGCACTTAAATTTACAATTCCACAAACTACTATAAAAATATCGTCATAACGTTGATCTAGAAATCTAGATTGAGTATCTACAAATAGGTTAATTTATAGGTTACAATTACGATTAGGAAATTCTATACTTCCATTTTTTCCAGATATCTGGAAAGATAAAATCATCTTTCTTAACATGAAGGGAACATACTTTCATATTATTTGTTATTTTCTTCGCTCTCCTAATAATATATTCCCATGATTCCGTCTGTCCATTCGTTGTTCAACGCCTTGAGTTAATTATTACAACAAAAATATCATCTATTTTAGGGAAACTATAAAATCCTACACATCTGCCTTTGTCTCTCCTTGAGTGACATCCAAAAACATAAAAATTTGTGCAAGATTTATATGCCTTTTTTCAAAAGAAAGAGTACTTTTTCGGGAAAGTTCTGATTTTCGCCGCTAGTTGTCGTGTCTCATCTTGTCAGTTCTCAGGTCCGGAGTAATTTTACGTCATATATGGCGGTAATTTCAATATTCAAATTCCATTAATTTTTTTCTGGCCAATTAATGAAAATTTTACCAAAAGAACAAATATGGGTAGCAAGTTTTTATAGTCTCTTCAAAAATATTAAATAAAAAAAATGGCACGCAAGTAGCCCATTATCTACAACATTTTTGTTTAAAATTAATTGGGATCTTTTACGCAACAAAAAACTGATTTCTCTAGCTCGCTATTTAATTAAGTCCCTGTGTACATGCAATGCAAAAGTGTATATTTAACTTATAGACGAGTATTTAATTGTGCTACAATATGATTATTTTTATACAATTTAAGTTATTGGTATTCAAATTAGGGAAGTTAAGAAGTCAGAAAAATGTAGTGTGGTGTAAAATAAACTTACGTTTGCATTCCGGTATTTTACTACTCCAAGCACCATCAACACATACCAGCAGTGAGGCTGAAGTTAATGCATAATTTTTGTTACACGCAATTTTCACTATAGACAAATTTGGTATAAAAGATTTAGAATTGTTACCAAGTACTTCATATTTTCCATTTTCTATTTTTGGTTCGGGACAAAAACCTATTCTGTAACATAAACATACAGCAGGTGTAAGTACGTCCAGTAAAATTTGGAACACATGATTTATTGCTTACTCTAGTGGCGGTCGAACTGTAGTAGCAGTGTTGCAGAATGCCGGATTTTCTTTTGTACATTCCATCGATTCTACAATGTATATATTATTTTTATTAATTTCGTTTAATAAGATTATCATTAACTATAATCAAACTGCTTTTGGCATGTACAAATGTCTCATTTTTTATTATTTTTATGGTATCTTAAATAATATTAATGTCAATGCAAAACTGTCTCCGTCTCCACATTTACAAGGTCAATTTTTGAGACAAATTGAATAGTCATCACAAGAATTTTATATCGTGTTTTGTTTCGAAGCTGCAGGCATTAAATAAGTAATATCTTATATTACTTATTAAATGCTACAGGCTAAAACCAGCTAAAAGTTGTTATTCCCTTATTTTGAAAATATTTCACCTTTATATTTCATATTTAGATAATTTTTATAAAGCTTTTGTTATGAAAACTAACGTGTAAATTTTTAGATTTAAAAAAAAAACATCGATAATGAGACATATGCATAAATAAAAAGTTATTTATGTTACTACAAGTGAGTAAATAGTTATTTTCGTAACAAGTTAAGAAAATTACCAAATATCATGCGAGTGTAAATTGACGCACGACACGTAGCGGATTGCAAGTCACTACACATGTGCTAAGATATTTGAATTTCATACAAGTTACGAATATTATTTTTTAGACGAGCATAAATAAATTTTACTTTATTTACAAAACTGAATAATTATCTATGTGTTGTTTAATAAAATTATGTATCTATTTAATGAAATAACTATATTTCAAAATTAATTAAAATATTTAAAACAAAATAAAAATATTTAATTTTGAACGACCTTGTCTATACTTCATTTCACGTAAGAAAATAGTGGTGGGAAGATGGAAACAATTTGATCTTCCCATTACTATTTTCTTACCTGAAATGAAGTATAGCTAGAAAATAATGGCATAATAACCTAGCAACCGTGTGAACTATTTTTATGAAAAAAATCAACGAACTTCAGTACTCCCCTCATTATCAAGTATCAAGTAGTCTTAGAAAATTTTTGGCATAACAAAAGCACATCTAATATGGCCTCCCAAAGGCGCACCACATGTCCCATATAACTGAAGTCGTATCTCTTATAGTTCCCGAGATCCCAATGGTGGCTTTCGAAATCCGGACATTCTGTATAAATAATTGAGCGCCCCAGCTGAAATGTTTCTGATTTTGAATAGTTGAATATAGAAAACATTTAAAAAAATGAATCATTAAAATCGGATCTGTTTTTGTGTTTAAAAGTAAAAACCTTTATTGACTCGGCTAATTACAATATGAAATATATCGTAACATTAATGTCATAAGTTCATCTTTCACAGTTAGGATACTACGTTGATATGTCATACGTATCACAATGGTCGTCTAAAAAACATATTTTTTTTCAAACGTCGTAGAAATGGCTTTTTTGTGACTTGATTCACAAGGTAGAAGTTTCATTTCTACTCCGCCGGCGTAGAAATTAGCTGTTTCTACTCCGGCGGCGTAGAAATAAAATAAATAAATATCCATAGAAACTACATAGAATTAGCGAATAAAAAGAAAAATAGTGCGTTTGAAATAGTACATTAAAATACAAGTTTCATAAGATATGATTTTAGCGCACGCGTCTTTGTTAGAAACGAACGAGAGATAAAAAACAATTAAGGAAAGTGCAACTTTGTTAGCAACACTTTTCTACTTGGCAATATTTTTCTTCATAGAAACATTTTTTTACACAGTAATTTTATTCATTCAAACATTACATAATTATTTGTTTAAAAAGGCAAAAATATAGCAAATTTACAGTTGTGACAGCATTTGATTTTGGCCTATACAGGCTGATTCATCGATCTGTTCTTTTTTAATAACTTGAGTATTTTAAATATTATGGAAAAAAATTCAAACAATGTTTATTTTGTATTAAATTGTCTACAAATCTGCAGTATATGTTTTTCTACAGGTTGTTCCATTTTTACACAATAGTATGTAACTTTATATTTTCAAATGGAACGCCCTATATGTATATTTATTCATTATATTATTCGCAGTAGAGTGTTCATTATTTTCACATTGAACTTTCCAAATTTCAAGAAAATAAATTAATTATTATTTCATCTACGTCATTCCGATATTTCATTATTATAGTATTATTCACGAAAGATGACTATTCAAGATCATTTATGAGCCGTCTGATATCATATTAGGTACTTGCAGATAACTTCACTGCATTTCGTACCCATAGGCGTGCAAAGCGAAATATTTATGGGTACATTTTAACTGAAAAAATAAAAGTATTTTATTTGAAAATTTTGCTTCTTTTTAAATAATGCTTTTCACAAAGTTTTATCTTCATCTACTTTTTTGCATAAAATAAAAATATAGACGACGTAAACCATAAAATAATAATTTGATTTGAATATCAACGCCACTGGATAAACATTAGTACAGAGGGCAGCATAATAGATAATTACCTTATTATTACACCTTATACTTTATAAGTAGGTGTTAGAAACGTTGATATACGTATATTCAGTATTAATATATGAAAATTTACCTTGTTCGCATTTCTTAAAAGGATCCCCCTCTGTCCAAAATCCTGTGGAACACCTGGCAAATATCTTTGAACCATACTTGCAAGTGATTTGTGCTACTGTACCCTCTACTACGGAATCAGAGCAATTCAATGTATTGCCGTCTATTGAACATGAAACTGAGACGTTTGCTAAGGGCGATATTAGCGGTGGGCAAGTCTCTGAAAATACATCATCATAAATTATATTTATATAGAACCAATGAACTCAGGGCCGTTTTCATAATAAACTTTATCTTCACTTTAAATTAAAATTAAAGTTACGTTCGTTTTCATAATACAACTTTAGAACTATAGCCAGCACTGTAGCATTACTTCAAAATAAAGATAGATTTTAATTAAAGTCTTAAAGTTAGCCTGATTATGAAAACGGCCCTAAATATAGTATACAATAGAACGTGCTATGAAACAACTTTCTTACTCAAAAATTGTACTCGTATGTCATAGTGCGTTCTATACAGTGTCCCACACTCTATGTTCAGTGTGGCGGAGATAGCCAATGTTATTCTTATGGACATTTTCAGTACCATGTTGCCAATTTTTCAATGTAATGTAAGATTGAAATATTCATAAAAACACTGTACAATTTAAGTTTTATGAGGGTCTGTTATTTACCCAAGGGCTTATTGTATTCACCATTCCCCCGAAATTTGTCTACAGTTCTAAATAGTTTTAAATACAGGGCCGCGAAAAGATGGGTTGGAACCGGGTTGTAAAAAACATGCTGAAGCTATTTGTACCTGTAATAAGTAATATTTCAATACAATATTTTAAAATCGCCTGGCATACTCATCTTGATCAAATGCATTAGAGATTAGAATATTAAAATATTATAAATTCAAATTGGAGATTATAAAGAAAGACTTATGAACTATGTAAAATATATGCAGTATTTCTATCAAGCCTAAATATTAGTAAATTATCAAATAAGATAAGATTTAAATTAAAAAATCCGTTGTGGCCAGCACAAGACCTCTCGCAATTTTCATAGTAGGCTATATGAGTATAGTACATATTTAACATGTCTGGTACACACAAAACACATATCTTCTTTATATGTATTTATATTTTTTAATTCACTCTATGAACAAGTTTCCTTTTATTCTTCTAATGTTCGAGATTCTTCCAATTCATTGATGAGATTGGCGGTATTTCTGAAGGGTATATGTATTATATGTATGTATCTATCTAATATTTATTTAATAACAAAATTAGAAATATTAAATGTACTTCCCAGAAAAAGTTTTCAATAATGTCTCTAGTTAAAAAATAATGCTTAATAATTAAAACTGACCAGTTTATTATATTTGATTTGAAAGGAAACTAACCCTTATGTATTCCGTTACAGAAGTGTAGAATTGTACTCAATACCAAGAGACATTTAAAATGACCTTAGCAACAGGATTCAGGGACGTATTTAAAAAATTGAATACCACATATTCTGGTTCGTTCGTCTCAGGTGTAAGCAACCCTCGAGTCGGAAATACTGTTAACAGGAAATAAAAAATATTCCTATTTCATAGAATTGCCAAACTAAATAGTTTATAGATCAAAAATCAACATAAACGAAAAATATTTTAAACGCACCCCTGTTTTGATATTCAGGTACCCTAGTTGGCCATCTATATTAAGCAAGACATAGTACTTTATATCTGTGCGACAAAATGGCGGTAGAATGGGGGATCAGTGCTAGTGAAATAGTGGTATCATTTTTTATTTGTTTTTTATCTAAACATTGAAACGATTTAGTGCAAAATATCATTTATACTCAAATTTAACATTTATTTCACTACACCAATAAATGATAAAATGTAATGTTGGCCCAATTCTCTACGTTCCCTAATTCCTCACCAGATGTCAGCTATTCTGTTTTTTTTTTCTCCAATAAAATTAAATGTTTCAGCTATACTTCATTTCACGTAAGAAAATAGCGCGTGTTTAGCTAGGGATAGAGATTCTGCATTTTCATTGGTCAGAATGCAAACCTAATTCCTAAAAACGAAAAAAATATCACCTGTCAGTTATCAAATAAAATCTACAGAATTAAGTGATGTTTAACCATGTTTTATTGTTATTTTTAATATTCAGGTCTTGTACATTTTCTTAAGTGAATTGAAGTAGGTATATAGTCCGTTCGCCGAAACGAGAGAAATTGGATTCCGGTATCCAAACCAAGTCATTCTTATTGGCCGATGATGACAAATTTGAAGTTGAATCTTCAAATTTGTCATCATCGATCAATAAGACTGATTTGGTTCAGATCCCGGGATAGATTCAATTTCTCTCATTTCGGCGAATGGACTATAGTACTTTTAGCTGCTTTGTGCAGTTGTGTCACTCATGTGTTTTAATATTAGTGATTAGTAGGCTAGGTTTGTTTTGACACTGATCTATCTCAGTTTTAAAATGAATAATGTTTTCTCTTCAAGAAGAGTGTCATATGTTACTTTACTAAATCATTTAAACTTCTTACATTATATGTAATTTTACTATAATAGAGCAAAACTTTTAATCACGTTTTTTGGAGAACAACAAATATTGAGTTATGTCAATGATGCAGTAAATGAACGATATATTGATTGACTGATATTAAGCTCCCGATTAAGTCCCGACAATCGTATGAATATTTCGTCACGGCTTATTATGTACCTACTTATTTCTGCATGCATACATACATACATACAAAAAATTACATTATTTCTCACAAAGTGCGTTAACACAAACACGAAATGAATGCATTCATGCAGCCATCATTCTTCGCCACACATTTCTGTTCAAGGCCATTTTATCGCCTCATCCACATTAATAATTGAATTCATAGAAGTTATTTTCCTCCTTTCTCTCGGAAACTTTTTCTCCCTTTACACATTTCTAATCACAATCATCCACCCACACACCGAACTTATCTGCGATCGTACACCTCCAACATGACTACGTTTACCTCGCAATGACATAACCCGTTTAAAAATCTAGTGACTTAAAATAACTCTTAACTCCAGTTTGTTTATGTCGCATATTTTAAAGTGACTACAAGATAATTTGCGTTTATCCGCTGCTTTTAAACAAGGACAGATAGTTTTTTATTTTTGCAAATATCTTCCAAATGTGAAATAATACTGGATTTTAATTTGCACATCTTTAAGGCACTTTTTATGATCTTTCGAATGGCTCAATTTTTTTGTCATTAGTTTTCGAGTTATGATGTCAAAAGTTTTAATTTTTATATGGACGCCATATTGGATAGTTGCACCATTGAAAAGAGATTTTTTTTGCTTTCCAACCATGTTTGTAATTTGTCTATTTTCATTTGTTTCAAACACCGAAAATACAAAAATATCTAAATTTAAGGGTTAAAACAATGGTTGTTGCAATGAAACAAATGAAATCATCAGTCAGGAATTATCAGTTGTTTAATTTTAAGTTTATAATATTCATATACTTTAATACTTCTAACATAGCATTGAAACATGTTTTTAAATTTCTCTATAAATGTCATTGCCTATTATGACGTCCAAATAAAAATATTAAGACTTTATAAAATTTTGAGAACTAATTAAAGAAATTGTCAATGAAAATAATCAAATTATTATTTCCAATTATGTTTTTCAATTGTTTCATTGCAACAATCATTGTTTTCAACCTATAAATTTAGAAATTGTTTTATTTTTGGTGTTTGAAACAAATGAAAATAAACAAATACAATATTTTAGAATTGAATTTCAGAACTTATTTAGAGTCGAAAAGTCCATATAAACATATGACCTAAACTTAACCTTTAATGAGTTATTGTCATTTCATAATTTATGTGGCAAAAAATTTAGTTCAACGTATTTCTGAAATACTGATCTAAGTTGCCATGATCGCGTCTTTTGTTTGGTAATATTTGAACATCGTTCGTCGAACCAGACTCCATTAGATTTTTATATTTGAGGCTTTGGGGTCACATGAAACAGACTGTTTATGCAACTGAAATGCACACGGTAGAAGAATTACGCCAAAGAATGAGGCGCGGGCAGACACGTGACTTTGACAAGTGCTTGTAGGGCCCTTCAAGGGTGCCAAATATACAGCTTGTGTAACTTGCCTGTGTTGCCAAATCAATTTAAGCGTAAAATTAATAAATAAAATTGTAAATCTAGTTATTATTAATGAATATCGTGTTGTTTTATTTTCTGACACATTAAACTTAATTTTCATAAAAATAGAGCATTCAACATAAACTGATGGTTTCCTCAAATTTAACGCGCCAAGAAATCTTTGTATCGTCAGCACAAATCGCTCTATTTTTATATAAAATATTTTAAAAATTAAGTTTAATGTGTCAGAAAATAAAACAACATGATATTCATTAATAATAACTAGTTTTACAATTTTACTTATTAATTTTACGCTTAAATTGATTTGGCAACACAGGCAAGTTACACAAGCTGTATACTTGGCACCCTTGAGGGGCCCTACAAGCACTTGTCAAAATCACGTGTCTGCCCGCGCCTCATACAGAAGGTTGCCGATATTATTAGGAATAACAAAGCAACCATAGTAAGAACACAGCGATATCTTCTGCGACTTGCAGTTTTATGTTTCGAACACAATGGAGATATTTTTGGACATTTCTTGTAAATGAAATAATAAAAATGTTTTAAAAATGATTTATTTCGTAAAATGCGTTGAACTAAAATTTTCGCAACATAGGAGTAAATTTTGAATCAAATAATAACTCGTTAACGGTTACGTTTAGGACATATGTTTATATGAAGTTTTCGACTCTACATAAGTTCTAAAATTCATCTTAGAAATATTGCCGGTACGTTTTGAGACAGCCTGTATAATAAATGTGATATTATATTAGCCCAGTCAAATGAGATCAATAGAAACTGATCGAGGGAAAAAAATACCGGAGTTTGAAACAGCACAAGCATTCCTTGATGTTTTCTGTACAACATAGTATAAGTCCCCGTCGGTAGGGGATAGGCGGGGGGTTGGAGACCCTTTTAAAGGTATTCTTTTCACAATTTTTGCAAAAATCTCCGAAACTATAGATCCTAACGCAAAATACTTTATATACAAATTTAAAGTAGATAAAATTTCCTACAAAAATATTGGTGATTTTTTGTCACAATACACAGCAAATGGCTTCGCGAACAATACTTTTTACTAAATACTCTATATTTTTATATACCAGTAAAACGAAGAGCAGGCCACAGGCGTTTAACATGGAAAACAGTTATTATTTGCGCAAAAGCGCGGCCTAGCCATTTTAGACAATAATGCTTCAAATAAACGTTTTATATAATAAAGTTCTACATCTAAGCCGGCAGTCATATTTTATTCTGCACATTCCTTAACCGAGCCCAGTGGAGAAGGGCTGGGTAGAAGGATTCTATAAGAGTTAGATCTTTTATTCATGTTTGTTTAAATAATATATAGCTAGTAGTGTGCTTAATTGGGAGTTTAAAATATCAATGGGAAATGGGGATTTCCAAACCAATATCTTTTTTAATAATGCGTATTACGATTGAGTACGTTATATATATACAGGATGTTAATTAAAAAGCGGGCCATAGGCGTTTAACATGGGAAATCAGTTTTTCCTTGCGCAAAACTTCCCATTTAATTTTAAACAAAAATGTTTCAAATAAATCTTGTGGAGAATTAAATTCTACACCAGCATTACTAAAGAGATTTTATTTTGCATGTTTAGTAACCTGTAAAATCAAATTTGAAATTTTATAAATATTACTCATTTGTAGTGATAGCCACGAAATTTAAACAAAATTACAAAGAAATACATATCGTTTGAATTGAATGACAGTTCAAACAATAAGCATTTCTTTGTAATTTTGTTTAAATTCCATGGCTATCACTACAAATGAGCAATATTTATAGAATTTCAATTTGGATTTTACAGGTTACTAAACATGCAAAATAAAATCTGTTTAATGTTGCTGGTGCATAATTTAATTATTTGAAACACTTTTGTCTAAAATTAATTGGGAACTTTTGCGTAAGGAAAAACTGATTTCCCATGTTAAACGCCTATGGCCCACTTTTTAATTAACAGCCTGTAAATATATATATGTCGGAGATTGTAATATCAAAGCATGTCGTAACGATCATTTAATGAATCAAGTATTACATGAATCACTTATAATCTTTTAATTGTATTGTCGTAATCGAAACGTCAAGCATTCTTGGCTACAATGCTTGGATGGAATCAGTGTGTAGCGGGGCTCAGGGTGAGTGCATGTCCGCCTCGCTGAGATCATCACGTTTATATTATCGCTGTGGTTCTGAAATAGTGTTGGTCGACATAGAGTTTGCCAGTGATACTACCCCGCGACATCAGAAGTGGGATTCGCCTGCGATCCACAATATTGTATGTGGGTTTGTGTTCTGTTGGTGAATTATAAAGTGAAGTGTAGGGCCAAGCAGATTAAGATGGAAAGGCCGTCTAGCAATTTTTGCAGGTTTTCATCATAGGGCATTGACCAGTAACAAGGATTCCGTCTGTATCCCACCCAGAGAGTGGTGACGCAATTACAAGAGCTCGTTAAGTAGAACCGTGAGTAATGAGTACTGAATTTATGTTAAGCGGTCTTCCAATACTGGTAAGAGATTTTATTACAAAGCTCAAGATATCGTTGTGAGCTATGTTGGTGGCAATTGGGTTGCTGTTGTAATAAAAGCAATTCGGTCAGTTGCTTGCTGAGAAACGAGAAACATTATAAAAGACAGCATCACCTGTGACAGTGTAAGATCAACTGACTAAAACTTACTAAGCTCCAATAAGAGCAAAAACCAACTTGTCAAAAAATTAAACTAAAAAACACTAAGCCAAAATACAGTTAGGAAAACGAAAAGAAGAACTATCTGTTTGAATTATTTAACAAATTTAGAACATTTTGATAGCTTTAAACTTAAGCATGCCGGATTATTTCGATTTGGTATTACGTATTACTTACATAACACATGAATCCATGTTCTAATTTTTAAGTAGAGCGGTTCATGCGTACAATAATGAACCTTCTGGAGGTTGAGACCACAATTTAGTTAGGCTAATCGAGTGGATCGTTGAAAATCCACAGGGGTGACTAAAACTTTGAAGAGCCGACAAACTTTTATAACAAAAGTGGCTAAGGAGCAATTGAGGCGTTGGTCTGAACATTGGACATTTTCGTTAAATTCTTTAGAATTATTAACCGTGATGGAAGATGACATGCTACTGGATGCCTCTGTCATGGTGTTTCGGTATGCTACTGTGATATCTCGGAAGGGTGTTCCATTGCTGGGTAAGCAATGACGGTATGGTTTTCTTGCGCTGGTTAAGCGAAGATGGAATAGCGATCGATTGCTGGTTAAGCAATGATGGTCTGTCGCTGTTGGACAAGCTATAACAATGCTTGAATACTGATATTGGTAGTCATGTATTTACTGGTGAAATGTATTGTCACAGAATTATGTTTTGTTTGATGTCTTGTAAAAAAGGCGTCCATTAAATAATTTAGTGTACTATATCTAAATTTTGAGCTTAATATAAATGTGAACAAAGTTGTAACTATTTGAGTCAGAGATAGCCGAGCGAAAATACTGTGAATAAATTCTTTGTTTTCAGATAGTTCACACGAGGACGTGTGAAACGTCAGAATGGCCGTGTCGGAGATTGTAATATCAAAGCATGTCGTAACGATCATTTAATGAATCAAGTATTACATGAATCACTTATAATCTTTTAATTGTATTGTCGTAATCGAAACGTCAAGCATTCTTGGCTACAATGCTTGGATGGAATCAGTCTGTAGCGGGGCTCAGGGTGAGTGCATGTCCGCCTCGCTGAGATCATCACGTTTATATTATCGCTGTGGTTCTGAAATAGTGTTGGTCGACATAGAGTTTGCCAGTGATACTACCCCGCGACATATATATATATATATATATATATATATATATATATATATATATATATATATATATATATATATATATGTATTGACACAAACAATCAAAGGTAATATTTTTATAAAGTATTTTATAAAAAAAATTAAATTAAAAATTATTGAAAAACGTTGCGACGTCACGACCCCAAAACTGGTAAGGGACTGTCCATAAATTAAGCAATAAGATTTTTCATTAAAAAATATTGACTAATTTTTAATATATCGTAAATGAATGAAATATTATAATAAAGAAGTAAAGTAAAACAGTAATACTTAATATAAAATATAAAAAGTCTCCAACACATGCAAGTTAAAATCATGTTTGCGTGAAAAAAGTAAGGGACGACCAGTGAAATCTTAATAAAAATACTCATATGAACTATAATAGGGCAAAATATATTAAATACAAATTGCATAAATATGTAACAAGTAGGAACGTTGGTACTTTGTTTTATATTTCATAACAGTTTCTGTAAGGTAAATATTATTGTAAACAAATTTTTATAAAATTGCGTTTACTCGGCGCCATCTCCCGGACACTCATTGCTGGCGTGGAGAGTGCGCCACAAAGGTCCATTTTGTGTCATCTAAATTCGAATTTTTGCGTCGGTTGGGATCGAACCCAATTCCCCAAATTCGCGATCAGACACACAGGCACACGGCCACGAGCAGAGCTTACATAATAATGATTAGTCTTTATATGAAATGAATGGGGCTTGAGATGTTTGCAATAGAGGTCGAAAAAATGATTTTGAAATGAGTACCAATGGTTTATATTAACCAAATATAATAATACGAAATGTTATTACAGAATAACGATTTGGGCCAAAATTATTTTTCTTGTTAATTTTGAAATTTTGAATTTGGACTTTCCATGGGGTGAAGGAGGTTTTAACACTATTCCTGCTTTCAAATATTGGTGAAGCAAAACCGATCTTGGTTGCGCAAGCCCTATTTTCTTTTTACTAAATACATCGACATCAAAATAATTTCAACTATTTGATGTCAAATCATCAATGTCGGGATGAAAATAGTATACAGTTATAATTGATGTAGGTAATGTTACTTGCAACAAATGCAAAACTGATACTCATTTCTTTGCATTTATTTGTAGAATAAAGTTAAATATTTGCAACGAATATCAGTGGCGTAGCTAGCATTCAGTGGGCCCTGTATCAAGGATTGCTAAGGAGGGCCCCCCCTCTCTCAGTAATAAAATAATAATCGCAGATAGAAATTGGAAATACAGAATATTATTATTATTAATATACAGATATTTTTATAAACACTAAACGTTTTTGTAATTTGAATTATAAGAAACAAAAAGTATTTTAAATAAAAAAACAACAAATAAAAATTACATTCTAAGGAATTTCAATTAACAGCTTATACATATTAAGACGTACTGATACAAAAACAAAATTGAACTAAATTACAAAAACAGAAAATAAATATTAGATTTATAAATTAAATGTATTACTTAACAGTCTTAATATAAAAAGGAACAAGCAGTAATTTAAATAAAAATTAATAGTACGTAACATAGAAATGTAGATATTCATTTTCAATTATTTCAAGACATATTGGTTAACATCCTTACATGAGAAGATGTACAGGTACAAAGTGAAAATGTATTTATAATTTTATTCTTCTAACTTTGTTTTCAGCGAAAATATTAATAAGCTTTTCCATATTTGAAGACGATTTTAAATTTCTAAGCTCCTCGTTTTCTATTGATAAAATGGACAAATCGTATAATCTTTCTGGCATCATTGAAGTTCTCAAATAATTTGTAATTAACTTTAATTTAGAGAAACTTCTTTCTGCTGTTGTAACCGTAACAGTAAGTGTTAAAAATAAAATACAAGCACTTATTACCTCAAGAAAATTAGAACTCATACTGGTATATTTTATTAAGATTAATTCTAATAATTCTTTAATGGTATGTATCTGCTGAATTTCTAATTTCATACATGTTTTCAATGTAATTAATGGTTTAAAAAAAATTTCAGTTAAATCAACCTTGTATTTGCTCACAAATTCTATTGCTTTTATTTTAATTTCTTCGTCAGGTAATAAAATCAATTTAGCCGGTTCTTAAATTTCAAACACATTGTTCAAACGATAAGTCGTCAAATAATTATAGACTACCTAAATTCTCGATAAAAAAATTCTTGAAAGATAGAAGAGGTCGGTGGGCCCTTCTAATGGATGGGCCCCATATCATTGATTCGGTGGATATGGTGCTAGCTACGCCCCTGACGAATATTAAATTCACTATCACTCATGTTGCATATGCTGATAGTGTCTCTACTACGACTAAACGGATTAAACTGAATGGGGACTATACAATTCAAACTTTTTGGACGCCATCTAGTGAGTAAAAAAGTAATTAATAAGTAGTTATGTAGTGAGCAAGATTTAGCACTACAGTTTGACATTTATCATGTGATCCAGCACGTTATCACAACTGTTCTTTGAGAGGAAACGTAAACATGTCAGACTGAACACATTTTTATACAGGGTGTCTCACAACTCGCGCCCCATAGCGAATGAGGAAACACGAGACTGCACTCGGATGTGTAATTTCGAAGAAAAAAAATCTAGTTTAAAAGATATTCGAGAAAAGACGTCTTGAAATTGACCAATCAGAGACCTACACCTTTAACGTGTGTTTGCCGTAATTTTACGTTACTAGAGTTTTATACAAATCAAATCTTCTTTAAAATGTGTGGGCGGCTGTAGTTTTCGAAAAATGTCAGTGTCAAATTAAATTTGACAAGGTGAATAAAAAAAGGCAAATTCTTACCATGTATTCAGCCGCTGATTACTTAGAAATGATTATAATTTTCGGAGAATGTGGACGTAACGCCAGAGAGGCACGAGTCTATTCGGAACGTTTTCCGGATGACACCTTCGCTAACCTAAATTTGTTGACAGTGAAAAGTCAACTCTAAAGTGTCAAAATTACAGTAAGTCAAACAAATTTTGTCTCACTAGTAGTATTTTTAAAACCTAGCAACCAGTTTTATTTTGTAATAATATCATCACACCTCAATATATCCTTCCGGGATTGGTGGGTTAGTCTTGTAACTCCGTTATGCAAGCAGCCGCAAATTATTTTCTTCTATTTGTTGGCAACCTATTGTCGTCGGCAAGTGTCAGTTTCGTCTGGGGCGCGAGTTGTGAGACATCTGTATAATTATTTAAGTATATGATCTACTCAGTGCATACCTGGCAATTAATAATTCATGTTTATTTCCACTTTTCTTCAAACCCCGGCATTCTAACCATCTTTTCAAATGCAAGACGGAATGGTTTTCAATGTTTTTAAACACAAATCGTGCCCCCGCTACATCATCTTGTGTTAAACACATTATTTATTTGTGAACTTGGTTTTTTAAGTGATATTTCAAATTCAAGAATCACTACACTTTAGTACAAGAGATAATTAATAACAGGCACTACACAAAATAACATAACCAAAGTTTGCTGACTAAATAACAAACAACTTGTAGGATCAACGAGGCGAAGTGCTGAAGGGGAGAACGTGTGATTGACTAGGCCATGGAATATCACCTCGCTTTTTCTAAAAATTTGTTGTCCTTTTCTAAATTGTGTGGAGGGAGGTCCGCTGCCGATGCGCCGCGGGTGACGTCAAATTTATAAGTCCCCATTAAACTGCCTTATTTTTACAGGATGAAACAAGCTCATTAAAGTAGCTTAATACAGAAAAAGTAGCAAATAGCTTAAGTAAAAAAGCTACAATTTATTTAAAATAGCTTAGCTACAACTACCGCTACGAGAAAATGTAGCTTAGCTAGTTACTGCAGAATTCGTATATGCTTACTTGTCCTGCAAAGCGTTATTTCATTCTACTTCTGCCTCACAGCAAATAAACACTTCTTTCTTTTGGGGCCATATTAAGTCACAAGCGATTTAAAAAAATATATTAATTGTTCTCTTGGATATTATTAATTTGTTCAAAAAAATAAAAAATTGGGGTCTAATACATTTTATGTTTTTCAAAATTAATATAATAATTGTGGAAAACCCCTTTACTGAGTAGGTACGAAACTTACTTCTACACTTGGGTACGGGGACATGCCACATGGTGTTGACACAGTTTAGATACGGCATTTTGGGGTACAACAAATAACCTTCATTACAATAAATTCGTAGATATGAATGATTCGGGATGCTGTAGCCCTCCGTGTACTCTTTATCCAAATATGAGAACTTTCCGTTTTCTAAAACTGGTATTCGGCAAGAACCATAACTGGAAATTATGTACGCCTGTGACTTCACTTCAGAATTGTTAGCTACTACATCTTGGATGAAATCACTGTAATGGGTAACGAGGGTATAGACTCCGTACTGGTGGCTATCGCACCCGTCCAAATATGCGGGTCCCACACTGACTATTCCTCGTAAATAGTACTTTAATTTGTTGTTTACAGTCCACGGAAATGCCATTCCGCCGCCACTGTCACCCAGACACACACTAGATCCTAAAAAAAACATATTTAATAACTTGAAAACGATTCAACTCAGTATAAAGAATATCCGTCTATAAATAAACCAGCAAATATCTCGCTTAGTATTACTTTTATCGATTTCAACTATATAACATAAATTATAGTATATTAACTCCTCTACATAATTTCGGAAGTAGTTCAAAAGAGTTCGATAATATAAATTTTTGATTTATTAATTGGTGTTTCTTACCACTTGTCAAACCAGCGCAAAACTTGTCAGGTGTAACCCATCTGGTAAAATCTTGAGGTACAACTGCTAAACATTTTGAAATTTCGATGAAAGGCGCAGTTAATTTCTTCAAGTCTTCGCTAATTGTAGGGTTATGTGGATCTACATAGCCCCACCCCACCACCTAGAAATAAATAATAATCTGATGTGGCTAACACAAAACACATTACTTCCTACTATAGGCGGTGTGCACAAAAGTAGTCAGCGCCGACAGCGGACAAAAATTACAAAATGGTTACTTAACTTAGCAAGGTTATGTTTTATGTCAGAATAATTTCGCAATTTCTATTTTATAAAATATTTAGAATAAATGCGAATGACAGGATGTCAAATATTATGTGATACATTGGGGGATGTAATAATTCTCACAAAATTACCGATTGAAGTATCAAATCTTATAAATTTCCTATAAAATTATATGAGGAACAGATGTTTAAGAAAATAATTTTTTCTTCTACTAATATGAAAAATTCTTTTAGGTATACATATTTTCTCATTGTAAAAGATGAATGAATTATATAAAAATGTGTTTCTTAAATCAATATTTGAACAAAATATAATACAAGAATCAGAAAATTGTATTAAAATTGTGTAATACTTGCAGTTGTATGAAACAGAAGTCTATTTTTTACATAATTCGTCTATTTATTATAGATTTTGTACATGTAATGTTAATGTTAAAGGTAGATATTCACATGGTTCGTATATTTTCTTTTCCGGGCTAGTACAACTAATTCCACTTAGAGCCTGGTATATTTACAATGACGAGTCTTCTTCATTTATTGCGAATATAAATTCAAGTTTTCCAACTTTTTAATCTCAATTTCCATTTATAGCGCATCTTGTAACATTTAACTAATATTATAAATTATAATATGAATTTAAATATGATAAAATGGTTTACAGAAATCACACATATTATGAGAAAAATTATATTTTCTGCCACAGTACCTACGCTGGTATTTGGACTGTTTTGATTGTCACATCACATATAAGTACAGCATTTTAAATATTTTCTTTATTCATTTCAATATAATATGATGTATAATATTCATGATATTCATACACAATAGCAACAACTCAAAATAAAATTGTAAATTGTATCACTTTCTCGAAATGTCAAAATTGATTCGGTAATCGAAAATACCAATGTAGCCGTTAGAGGCGCTAACGCTCAAAATGTGCACCTCGCCTATACTCTGTTCCATTTAAGAAGCCATTCAGCAGATGGCGCTCACATCGCCAGTTTTAAATAGCCGAAATTACATAGGGTAAACTGGTCACTTGTCTCCAATTTCAGCCGATCAGAGAGATCAAAACTATTCCCTATTCTCTGCAATACTGAATGCCTTAAACTAGGTATAGTTCATTTTACTTTAGATGTGATAAGAGAACAATTAAGCCCTGTACATTACCCTCACGTCAATAACTCTTTTTAAAAAAAACTCCCAAGTTAGGCTAGGTTACGTTAAGGTATTTTTTAGAAAAGTGGTAATGGGGTATTCCGGTGTTATGAAATTTATGCAAAATAGTAAATTTTTTCTACGGTTTACATCTTCATATAGTAAAATAATACAATAAAACATGTTTAGGGCAAAGTTTTCATTCATAATTTGATGTTAGAAAATCGAAATTCTTTACATATCTAGAAACGTTATTAGAAACTGTAATGTCATTTCGATATGCTTTTGCGTGGTTTTTGCTAATTTCAGATTGAATATATGCTATTAGAAACACAGATGGCGCTAGAAGTTACTACGATACGAGCGTGTATGTTGTATTTGATATTTTATTCACTTTGTGTTAATTATTACGTATTCCTCTGATATTTGTTTGCTTACCTACGTTTTCTTCTTCAAAAGTGGTAAATAGGCAAATAGCTGTCTATGAACACGTGTGTTTAGGTTTTGTAGTTCGCTGCAGATGTTAATATCCGATGTTTGTCATAAGGTTCGCCATGATAGAAAATTTGAATTTCCATGAATTTAAAAAAAATTCATATCTCACTTGATATACGAGTATGTATTTTCTTACTCAACATTATGTATTCATAATCCTACAGGGCAAAACTAACGAATTTTTTTTTAATGGCGGAATACCCCATTATTACGAAATGAATGTATCTCTATCAAAAATTAAGTCTTCAACGTTTTTAATTTTATATATATATATATATATATATATATATATATATATATATATATATATATATATATATATATATATATATATATATATATATATTTCTAAAACTTCATACACAATCTGTTCCGTGAAGAAACCGACAAACTTTTACCATGTGTGATGATGCAGAATGTATTATTTATTTAAGTAGCGATCGATTTCGGACGATAGTCCATCATCAGGCCGACGCGTCAAAATAGTAAAAATATATATCGTCAAAAAACTTTAAATGACAAAGACATCTTATATTGGTGTCGAAAAATTTAATGAAAGTGGTTTCCTTCTTGGGCATTACCACACGTGATATTTAGAATTCTCCGTTTATCAATGTAATCTTTATACTTTCATTAAATTTTTCGACACCAATATAAGATGTCTTTGTCATTTAAAGTTTTTCGACGATATATATTTTTGCTATTTTGACGCGTCGGTCTGATGATGGACTATCGTCCGAAATCGATCACCACTTAAATAAATAAATAAATAAATAAATAATACATTCTGCATCATCACACAACAGGTGTATTTCATTTTAACCCTTTATCAACATGCAGAACAACCTGGAGAGATTTATCCAACATATTTTACCATGTATTCCAGAGTCCAGGCGTCATTGTAAACAAAAAATCTAAAAAAACATGTGCCAGATCAGAAATGGGCATATTATCGATATTGTCGTCTACCAATACGATACTTATGCACTCTTAATTTGCAACGATATATAATTGATACATAAAAAAATTAATCGCTACTTTAACGATATTATTATAACTTTTTTCACATTTAAATTAAAATTGCTTGCTCTATATTTCTTTAAGGATTTGGAGTTATTTTACTATTTTATTGTATTTTTACATTCCGTCACCTTGGTAAGGAAGGTATTGTTTTTGGTCAAAAAATTCGATGGTGAGTTTTTTTAGTGAATAAGGACGATTTAGGGTCCCTAGAATATAATTTTACTATTTGTGTGTGTGTGTGTGTGTATGTGTACGTATGTGTGCGCGCGCGTGCTTGCGTGCGTGTGTGTATGTATGTATGTATGTATGTGTGTGTGTGTGTGTGTGTGTGTGTGTGTGTGAAACTTTCAATTATAATGCATTTGACACACACACACACACACACACACACACACACACACACAACACACACACACACATACACACACGCACTTACACACACGCACATACGCACACGCACGCACGTACACACACGCACACATCATCGTAAAAATAGTAAAAACGTGTTGTGGGGACCCTAATTCGTGTTTATTTACTGAAAACTCACCATCGAATTTTTGGCACGATTACATTACCTCCCTTATCTACGGTATGACGGGAGGTAAAAAATAGTGTATGATATACGTGTTAAAAGTGATTTTATTTTGCTTGAAGGTTTGGTGCACTCCGCTTCGCGTCGTGTTCCAAACTTTCTTCTCACAAAGTACAATGCCACTTTTAACACTTACATATATCATAAATAAGTATTATTCACAATCATTATGGTAATATGTCGAACCTTTTAGAGGTTGGGAAATACGTCATTCCTAACTCTAATGACAATCTCTTGGGTGGGAAATGACAGAAAACACTTCCACCCCACAGGTTGGAAATGTTTATGTAGGGTTGCCTAGCAACATTTTCATAGATCCCTATAATAAAGTAGGCTAAACAAATTTTAATAGAGCTGTCAAATAATATTAACAAAATAAAGGTTATAAATCCATGGTTTATTTTTATTATTATGCATTTAAAAAGAGGATAGTTGTGAATAAAATGGTACACATTCCTCGGTGGGAATTTCATCACAGCCTCGCGCTGTGTCTCACCGAGGCATAAACACAATCTCTCGGCTGCCATGAAACATTCCCCACCTGTGGTGTAATTTACTATTAATAGAAATAATAGAAATTGTCAAAAATAGTACTTTTTTTTGAGGAAAAACTATGCAGGGCTTTACCAAAAATTAGTTATTACAATTAATGTAAAAATACGGAATAGGAAATCCAATAACTCACAGTTCCATTGGCATCAGATATGAGTTGTTCCCTTTCAAATTCCCTATTCCAGTCTATACATACTGGCCGTACTACACTTGATAATTGAAATTCCTTCTTTAGGACTACAACAGCCAAATCTGCTTGAAAATTTGTTTCAAATCCGTTATAGTACGGTGGAATGTGATATTCTTTTACTTGGCGCGTTTGCGATAGTTCATCGTCGGGTGAACCGTACGCACTGTAATATTTTCCAGCGCCAACCCAATAATCTTCTGCCGGATATTTTTCTCCATAATTGTTCGTAAAACAATGAGCAACTAAAAATAAGTTGAATATAAATACAAGAAAAATATATATAAGTATAACTACAATTACTTTGATTTCAAAAATACCTACATAAGTATTTAGAAGTATATAAATAAATTCATAAATACATTTTTTTATATGCAAAGTTCGAAAGTGACGATAACGGTACCATTGAAGGCGCTTACCAGACGTCACCTTACGCTCACGGGCTATCGAAGTTTTAGTTGTGAAGAGAGGAATTACTTTTGTGCTATTTCAATTTTTTTAATTTGACGTATTTATTATTAAATTTTATAAAACAAGTACAAGTAAATGAAAACGAAATTTGCGATAAAAAAATAAAGTTTTTACATACACAGGCTGTAACAGCTAAACGAGTTACCTCAAATAATTTCTATATTATTAAAGATACAATAAGGGGGTAAGTTGTTATTGTTGGTTGCGGGAGAAGGATTAAGTTCCACTCGACCGTGCCCAACACTCAACAGGACTAACGTCAGGACCGTCCGTGCGTGGTGAAAAACTACACGAGGTGCCCCTGTTTAAACGAAACACGGCGGATCTAGAGGAGTAAACCTCGAATAAAAATCCCCTTGCTCAAAACGTAGTGTCGTGGATTTGAGCCTGCACAAAGGGGACGGGAAACACTGGGTCTCCTGTCATACCATGCACCTTTCTGCTGATTGTGGACATGTCTCGCGGGCAGGAAGGTGTGTGGGAACTTGGCTTAACTGCCCGGTTCAAGACGAGTCAACCTCAATAAAAATCCTAAATCTCAACGTGGGTGGACCAGGCTGATGGGATGCGTGGCTGAATAGAGGATCAGTCATTACTGGACACACCTCTGGGCACCGGGTCGAACCCAGTTGTATCCATACCTTACCTCCGTATAGCGGCGCCCTGCGGAGGGGGACCATCCTTTTCCTAGCTACTCGTGGGATTAGCATGGATCCATCTGACAAACCACTGACGAACCAATCACCTCTCCTCACCCCCTCCCCAAACATCGTACCTACCGTCTCAGCCAATCCGACTCCCGCAAGTGAGACAACCACCCAGCAACCGACTAGGGCACAGTATAAGGAAGAGGCAGTAGGGACACTCTGCTAAATTTCATGTCAGAAATTTCTATGCGCATGTGCGAAAATTCACCTCTGAAAACATGGGTGGAAACTTTTAGTTTGCGTAGCAGTGGCGTAACAAATTTAAGATTTATAATAATATAATATTTAGATCAATAATAGCAATGAATTAAGTTTTTACTCAACATAAAAATAAATGAAATTAGCAAAAAGTTAAATTTCAAATGTCTCCTATGTATTATATTAATTTTGCTAGGTGGATGAAGGGACCTGGCTAATCCCTCCTATTTACGCTACTGAAGCGTGTTTAGTTTTCGTTTGAGAACATGACCTTGCTTGATTTCCATCAAACTTTGATTTTTCTTTTTGACTTATGCACTTTTAAAAATGAAAACAAATACAGCTAGGAGAAGAGGTGGAAGTAAATGTGCTATGAGAAAATGTTTAAATGTACATTCATGTGACATGTGCAATAAATTTGCTAAAGAACATGAAGAATTGGACAATACCTCATTATATTCCTATTTTAAGAAATATGAAGATGTGCCTTTTGAGGAACACACATTCGGAAGTTTATATATGCCAAATGAATTATTTATAAGTTTTGTATTTAAGTTAGACATTTTTTTTATTCAAAACTTTGAAACATTTTCTACGCAAAATAACATTATTCAACGTTTTGTTTCAAATGTGAATAGAATAATGTTTGACCGTCCACTTTCCTAAACATTATTTGGTAAATTTGTATTTTAGGGTGCGGTTATTTTATTCTTTAAAATTAATAAACAGAAATTTTTAATCTGAAAAAAATAATAAAAAAAAATATATTTCTACAAATCTATTAAAAGTGGGCTTTTTAATGTTTGTTTTTAGTGTTAAAAATGTCATTTTATGGCACCAGTGTTAACAGTGACAGATCATTGTTACTTTTGACACTAGTGTTAAAAGTGAATGTCAAAAAATTATTAGAAATACAAATTTAAATTAAAAAATAGTGTTTGTAGAATAAATAGTGTATGATAAACGTGTTAAAAGTGATTTTATTTTGTTCGAAGGTTTGGATCACGCCGCTTCGCGTCGTGTTCCAAACTTCCTTCTCACAAAATTAAATGTCAATTTTAACACTTATATCATAAATAACTATTATTGCACAATTAATAAAAATTTATGATAAACAGTAAAATGTTTCATCTAAATAAAAGCTACCCGATTCCTTAACTATTGACAGCAACTCTGCATTACCTAAACACTATCGCCACATCGCACTGCTCATTTCTTGTGACAGTATTTCAAATTTGCCGGCTTCGCTCACCCCATACAATATGGCCGCCCATATTTATTTTGATACAACATCAAAGGTGCCGCCTCGAAGTGTCGCTACTGTCTCTTCCTTATACTGTGACTAGGGCTTCCCTCAGGAGGAACAGGTCGGGAGCTGAGAAGCGGCGCGCCCAGACGGCCAGGGCTCAAGCAGCGTCCCAAGTCTAGGGATCGGCTGCTAGTGGCTCAGGGCAGAAGGAAGGTGGAAGGACTACCACTGGAGAGGGTCAGAAACGGCCCCTCTCTGAAGGTAGTACACCGCCTAGCGCCCAAAAAGTGACCAAGAAGCCAAAGGTTCCGGACCTTAGGCCTCAAAGTTACGCCCGCGCGGTGCACAGCGAGCTGAAAGTCGCTATCGTGAACGGGTCGTACCCGGATAGCAGACTGACGGCTGAGCAGGGCGCCGCCATTCAGGGCAAAATAACGGAAGCGATGCTGGAGATCCCGGAGGATTCTGGGTTCTTCCCTCGCTTCCATGAAAACTATATCGCGGAGGGTGTCCTTAAGGTGACCTGTGCGGAGAACGAGTCCAAGAACTGGTTGCGAAACATAGTTCAAGGACTCGAAAACCTTTGGGAGGGCGCTTCTCTCCGGTTGGTGGAGAGGCTCTCCAAAAACTCCAGCGGGTTTCTGTGCTCGATCCGGGTACCGCGAGGGAACCGAAACAGGCCTTAAACCTGTTTAAACGAGGAAAGGAGGGACTCCGGGTCGAGAGGAGGCGGGTCTACGACCAGAAGGGGCCAGTGCTCATTCTGGGAGTGGACAGTGACTCCTTGAAGGCTTTGGAGGCTGTCGATTTCCGACAATTTTTCGGGATTTCTAGGGCGTCTGTGAAGGTGCTCGGAAAGACCGAAAAGAAAAACGAAGCGGAGCCCTCGACCACTCATGGCTGATAAAGGACTTAGCTTTATTCAGAGTAACTTGCAACGTTGCATCGCTGCCTCTGCTGTTATCAGTCGTCAGATGACAATGTTGCACACAAACATATTACTGATTCAAGAACCTTATGTTGATAAGGGGTTAATTAAGTGTATTGATACCCATCTTGGGACACTTTATTACTGCACCAATGACTCACGGCCAAGAACATACGTTTATGTCGCAAGACATATAAATGCATCGTGTTGCCAGATTTGTGTTCTAGAGACCTTGTTGCGGTCCTGGTTCGTTACAAGGCAGGGGAGGAGAATCGAGACGTCGTAGTATGCTCCGCCTACCTACCCTATGATTCAACATCACTTCCACCTTCTCAGGAGCTGGCGGAACTGATAGATTACTGCAGGACCAAGAATCAAAGTCTAATCGTAGGTTGCGATTCGAACTCGCACCATACTGCATGGGGGAGCACGAACATTAACCCGCGCGGACAAGCCCTTCTTGAGTACTTATCAACCACTGATTTAGAAATTCTAAATCGAGGTAGTAGACACACTTTCGTCACAAGTAGACGGGAGGAGACCATGGATTTTACTCTGTGTTCTTTGGGCATAGCAAGTGAAATAAATAACTGGCACGTTTCTTTGGAGCCGTCCTTATCTGACCACAGACATATGTTTCAGGTTGGAGGCCGATAAAGTAACGATCACATACAGGAACAAACGACTTACCAACTGGGACTCATACAGGGAAGACCTCGCGGGAAGGGTTAGTGAAATTCCTGGCGAATGGAGAACCGTACATGGTGTAGAAGCGGCCCTTGATGTATTTCAACGGGCTATTTTGACATCGTATGAGGACAATTGTCCTCTTAAAACAAGGAAAATAACCAAAGAAGTGCCCTGGTGGAGCAATCAACTAGGGCAACTCAGAGCAGAAACACGACGTCTTTTAAATAAGGCGTCGAGAACAAATAGCACCGCAGACTGGGAATGCTACAAACAGGCCCAACGCAGTTACAAAAAGGCCATTAGAGACTCTACAATGGACACTTGGAGATCTTTCTGCTCGGACATGGAATCCATGCCCAGGGCGGCGAGGTTACAAAAGGCTCTTGCAAGGGATCCTAAAGGCAAATTAGAGTTTGTTAAACGACCTGATGGTAGTTATACGGACTCAAACAGAGAAACTTTGGAAATTTTACTCCAAACGCACTTTCCTGGCTGTACAGAGAGTACCACTACTTCTGAAGGAGACACGTATTATAGACCTACCAGAGAGGACCGGCGGGTCTCTCGAGAAGTGGTAAGCTATAACAAGGTATTCTGGGCGATTAAAACATTTGCTCCGTACAAATCACCGGGATATGACAACATATTCCCTGCTCTACTACAAGAGGGCCTCGCAACATTAGCAGGACCACTCTGTAAACTTTACCGATTTTGTCTTGCCCACAGGTATGTTCCTACACCGTGGAGAGAAGCCAAGGTCGTGTTCACCCCAAAAGCTGGCCGTACAGCATACGACCAAGCGAAATCCTTCCGTCCAATTAGCCTGACCTCGTTTTTACTCAAAACACTGAAAAGACTGATAGATAGATATATTCGTGATAGGGCTTTGAAAGAAAGGCCACTTCACAACAATCAACATGCCTATCAGGCTGTCAAATCTACCGAAACGGCCCTTCATCATCTGATCTTTAGGTTAGAGAAGATGCTCAAGGAAAAGGAGCTCGCTCTAGGCATGTCCCTTGATATCGAAGGAGCATTTGACAATACTTCTTCAGAATCCATCTGCTCAGCCGCAAGAGCGAGGGGCTTCAATTCCACACTCGTGGAGTGGATTGACTCCATGCTCACGCAGCGCAGAGTAACAGCAACCTTAAAAGACACTAAGGTTAGAATGAACATTCATCGAGGTTGTCTTCAGGGAGGAGTACTTTCACCCTTGTTATGGTGTTTAGTAATCGATTAATTGATTAGGGCTCTGAACAATCAGGGCTTCTATACTCAAGGATATGCTGATGACTTAGCTATCCTAGTAACTGGCAAATTCCCTGGAACTGTTAACGAGCTAGCTCAGCGGGCTCTGTCAGTTGTAAAGAATTGGTGCACAAAACATGCAGTCAATCCTACAAAAACTGAGCTCGTGATATTTACCAATAAGAGGAAGATAGACGTTCCTAATCTCACTCTTTTTGAACAACCGCTACGTCTGTCCACTTTGGTTAAGTACCTGGACCGTAGACTGTTGTGGGCGGAACATGTGGAAGCATTCGTTAAAAAGTCATGCGCGATCTGGTGGTCGTGCAGACGTACGATCGGTAAGACTTGGGGCTTACAGCCAAATATATCCTACTGGTTATATTGTGCGTTAGTTAGGCACTTACGCAGCTTTGGTGTGGTGGCCGAGAACTTCAGTTAAAACAGTAAGGAATCAGCTTAATAACGTCCAGACAATCGCTTGCTTAGGTATAACCGGAGCAATGAAAACAACACCTACAGCTGCTCTAGAAACATTGCTCAACCTGCCGCCATTGCACTTAGTGGTGGAGAGAGAGGCGATGGCGGCCGCTGTAAGATTAAAATGCTCTAGGCAGTGGACTCCAAGAAGTGCCTTTGTGGACCATGGCAGGATTCTGTCCATTCTGACATAATCCTATCCCATTCTAAACCATGAGAGTGACCACATGCTCGCAAGGTACATCTTTGATAAATCATACTCCATATTACCCTTTTCCAGGGTAGCATGGACGGATAGCTCCTATCCTGCAGTACGACCGCAGGGACTAGTTTGTTTTACAGATGGGTTTTTAACGGAAACGGGCGCAGGAGCTGGTGTATTCGGAGAATCGCCAAGGTTAAGTTTATCCTTTCCTCTTGGCTAATATTCTTCTGTGTTTCAGGCTGAAATCTACGCGATCATGGCCTGCAGCAATGAAATCTTGAGAAGGGCCTACAGAAGAAAGCACATCTACATATGTTCTGACAGCCAGGCTGCATTGAGGGCGCTAAACAACGTCAAAGTGACCTCAAAACTAGTCTTGGAGTGTCGGAGAAAGCTGGAGATGCTCGCGCAGTTTAACTTGTGTGGGTACCTGGTCATAAAGGCATAAGGGGGAACGAAGAAGCTGACGCTCTGGCACGTGATGGCTCAGACAGGGCCTATATTGGGCCGGAGCCAGCATTCGGGCTCCCCAAAAGCTTTGCTAGACACACGATCAGGAACTGGATGACCATCCAACATCTAGTATACTGGTCAGAACAACCGGGTTTGAGACAATCAAAGCTCTTCATACCTGGACCTGCTCCAAGGAAAGCCAAGGATTTTTTACAACTGAGTAGAAGAAAACTTAGAATTTGCGTTGGAATGCTCACGGGGCTTTTTCTTAACAAACATCTGAAGACGATCGGCATAATCGATGACGATTCGTGCAGAAGATGCGGTCTCGACGAAGAGTCGACGGAACATATACTCATACTCTGTGAATGAATGTGCAGCACTAGTTGCCACCAGAAGGATACACATGGAGGTTCTCTTTCGAGAGCCTCATGAAATCCAGAGAATCTCTTACAATAGGTTTGCCACCTTCGTGGAGGCGGCAGGGCTTAACTAAGGGACCTTGAGTATAGGGGAAGTACAATGGACCAGTAGGCCTGAGTACGCGCGGCTGTAAGTATCCCCCCCCCATGGAACAAACAACAACAACAACAACAACAACAACAACAAAGATACAGTAAAATACTATAAGGCAATCTTATAGAAGACCAAGGGGGACATCCGAATAGAGAAGAAAATATTATTTAAACCAATGGTTCTCAATTTACAATACAAAGTTATATTTTCTTAAATAGAATTTTTTAGGCCCATTTGCTAGAATATTTTTTGTGTTTGTTTTATATCTTTACATAACAAAAATATTGAAAAAAATTCAATTGAGATTTACATAAATTTGTTTTTTATTGTTATTATTCATGGCTGTAACCACTCAACTTTCATGGTGGTGGTGCTATCCCTTTCTAACAGTAACAAGTACGCATGCGTCAGCTAGTACCAGTTCGACAAATTGATGATGAACGTGAAAAAATATTTCAATTAATTTAATTCAGATAATGTTATTAGAATTTAGTAAAATGTCAGAAATTGTAATTCAAATCTGCTTGGTTCAGCTCAGCTATATACGAAAGTTAGAGAGAGAGAGGCAGAGCCACCACCAATCAGGCGGGTAGTATTCAAGACGCTTGTCCATTTTGTATATATAGCCCTATTGTACATAGCCTACTGAAGAATAACTATAAAAATCATATTTATTTAAATTTCAATTGAATATTTCTCTATATTTTTTTGTTATGTTGTAACACGAGGGGGTGCGGAAGATGACACACTGACTCTAACTGGTGGACGCTTGAATGGGTGAAGTCCACGACTTCGTGAGAAGGAAGAACATACACATACTTTCACTTACACTTTTCACTTGATACTCAATGAACACTTACATTTATGGACATGGACATTTACTGGATATTTACTGACTACTGTTATATTTCGTAACACAGCGGGCGGGCGTTTAGCACGCGACCCCAAAACTAAAACACACTACATGTTCCAACAACAAACGTCTTCACGACGCGACGAACTAATCTAAACTGTTTAGTTAAAATCTTTAGTAGTTAATCAGTAAATATAAAGTAATGTCCATGTCCGTAAATCGTATTGTAAGTGTTCATCCAGTGTAAAGTGTAAGTGTATGTGTGTTCTTCTCATGTAGTCATGGACGTCATCCATCCGAGGCGTCCACCAGTTAGAGTCAGTGTGTCATCGTTAGAGTAATAGTAGTATTAGCATCATTCATCTTAGGAGACCCCCTCGCGTTACAATGTAAAGACATAAAATGATTGGGTGAATTCAGAAAAAAATCGAATGAGTCTAAAAATGTATATCATCCCATTTAAAAAATATATAATATTGTATTGAAACTTGAGTACCACTGTTTTAAAAAATATTTTCATCTCTAAACGGATGTCCCCCTTGGTCTTCTATAAGATTGTCTTATGGTATTTTATTGTATATTTAATAGCATTGAAATTATTTGAGATAGCTTGTCTAGTTGTTACAGCCTGTATATCATACGCATATTAGGAATAAATTTAATAATTAAAATTGTATGTAGTTTTCAATAAAAGTAAACTAAATGGAAGTTCGTATCGTTTTGGACTGGAGCATTAACTAGAATAAACAACATCTCATGTAGATTAGATCCGTATTTTTTTATTTTGCATAAAAATTATAGAATGAGAGAAAAATATAAGAGCAATGGGTGTGGGCCAGGGCCATGACGCCACCGCATAGTGGACCCAGTAAGAGAGATAGCTTGATGTTGATGATCTAACGGGATAGAAACAGTTGACACATCTGGATCAAGTAAATTTAGCTACAAAAACGTAGCGCGAGAAAATTTATTACCTTCTTCTCTTTATAAATATTCGATAAAACACGAAAGTTTAACCACAGTTTCCTTGACGTGTGTATTAACCGTAACTCACCCATAAAAATAATTCGCGGTAAAAGCCGGACATGCGGCATGCGCACACATCAAGTGAAGCAACTTCCTGCGACCTCGATAGAGCCGCTACGTTATGTCACTTGGCCATCTTTTTAAACATAAACAAGAAGTTAGCATGTAACAGAGCTGAAGATCGAGTCTGAAGTGAGAAAGGGACAAAACATATGATAGGTCACGTGATGTTCCGTGCCCTATATTGTATTATGTTGTAGTCAGATTGTAAAATCAGTCCGCGCCGTATTAAGTCTGATTTATAGATTGTATAGAATGGAAATGGAATGCAATAGAATAAGGCATGGAATACAAAAGGAATAGAAATTTTTTAAGACTATTTAAAGATTGCATAGAATAGAATAATTTGGAATAGAATAATGTCACTTTTACATTAAATTAACTACCTATATTCATTGGTGAATTTTTTCTTTTACTAATTTCTTGGAGAAGCGATAAAACAATGTCATTGTTTGTTTTTGCTATGATATTCTGCAGAAGAGAAATCTTATAATGTATGAATAGAGCGGCGCAAATAATGGTCCGTTGGCATTCAATATTATAACGCAAACAGTGAGCGATATGCCACTTTGTCATAATTACGATATTTATAGTTTTATTGCAGGATCCGTCAGAGTTAATTTTTCTGACTATAAGTATGTAAGTTGTAAGTACATTATTTAAATATATATGGATACATCTATGGTATTCGATTAGTTTGGTAGTATATTATATGTACCTGATATTATGATTAAAGGATGTATAATTGAACCGCCACATTTGTACACATGTTTGTTTCTTTCGGCCCGGTAAATTGCAACGTGCCAAGGAAATTCGCCTAATTTGACTGCTGTTCCATTAACTATATATGTTAAACCCTTAGAAATACCTTCCCCGCAATCTAAAATTCATAAATAATAAGTTTTACAAGTATTTTAATCATATTTATGTTATAAAATTAACCTGGTTCACATTCTATTAAAGATTTGTCCCAACCTCCACCTGTACATTTAATTGTGGGAAATTGGTATGTATTTACTGATACATAAAAATCTTTACATTTACATCTGGCTACTGTTCCGTCTAGTACAGGGGTACTACAATTCACTGTTTTATTATTAAATATACACTTTACATCCACAGAAGTTGAAGCTAACGGTGGACACGTCGCTGAAAAAAAATACACGTTTTCTATTACCGACTTCGGAAATGATCTTTGCTTTGTTTAAATAAAAAGTTGGAAATTACTTAATTCTCATGAAAATAGATTTAGATAATACTTATTAAAGTTAACATTTGGAAAATTACTGAAAAAAAAATACTGGAAAAGTAATATTAAAATTTTTGAAATTTTCCCACGACATAAATTTACACTTACTATAGTATTTATTTACGAAAGATGACTATTCAAGGTCATTTATGAGCCGTCTGATATAATATTACTTGCAAATAACTTCACTACATTTCGTATGGATACATTGCAAGTGAAAAAATAAATGTAATTTATTTGAAAATTTTGTTTCTTTTTAAATAATACTTTTCTCAGAGTTTTATCTTCTTCAATTATGTTTTTGCATAAAACAAAATATTGACTTGACGTAAACTATAGAATTTTAATTAGATTTAAATGTCAACGTCACTGGATAAACATTTGTACAGAAGGAACTGTGGTAGATAATTACATGTCTAACTCTACGGCATACGTACGTCACTATTTTTAGTGTGTTAGAAACTAATGCCACTATTTATGTATATCTGTCGCACCACATAAATTAAAAAGACATACCTATATCATATAATCTTTCTCTTTTTAATACAAAATGTTGCTGAACTACTACTATGTAAAGTGCTGTGAATTCATCCTTCAAACAAATTTGAAACAAATGACCTTGAAAAGTCATCTTTCGTAAATAAAAGTAAAACCTTTGAATATATAATACATAATGTATTATATATTCAAAGGTAAAACTGTAAATCTACACTTCATTATATGTGCAGGGCCGGACTGGCTCTTTGGACGAACCCAGGAATAAAAGTTAGCAAGTGCAATTTGCGGTTAGCAGTGGAAATTTACAGTTAGTAAGTGCAAATTTACAATTAGGAAGTGTAAATTTACAATGTTTTTTCTTCTTCTCTTGGTACGTCTACGCTTCTGTATTTTTATAGCTCATTATAACATTTTCAAAATTACAAGGAATATGCCTACTAATATTTATAAATTATGTAATGGTTCATATTTTCAGATTCTTTATTTCTTCCCAAATGACTTTTGCTCCTTCATTGAATCATAGTTTTTAAAAAGCAGACTATAGTCTGTATATAAAGTATACTTTGAAATACGAAGAAAACAAAATTTACAGAAACATGTTTTGTTTTAGTTTATGATTTAACATCAACACTATGATCACTCTACTGCCATATTTATCTTTTAAAATTATTATAAACTAAAAAATTATTAAATTGCAGTCGATAGTACATAAAATTTAATACAAGTCACTGTATAAGCCGTTTTTGCCTTTTAACAAAAAAAATAAAAGTATTGGTGTTTAAAACTTACGTTTACATTCAGGTACAGAAGAACTCCAAGAACCGTCGTCACATGTAATTACCTTTTTGTTTGGAAATAAGGCGAAATTTTCATTGCAGAAAATTTTTACCGACGCATAATTTGGTATGGGTGATCCTTGTGTGAAATTATAACCCAGTACAACAAATTTTCCATTTTTGATTGTTGGAGCAGGACAATTAAGTCTGCGAAAAGAAGGTGTAAGAAAAAAATTATTAATTTAGCGATTTTTCTTACGTTGACGATTGTCTTTTATTGCGATGATCATGGAATGAAGAATTGTCCGGACTGACGACCGTAACAATAAAAACTAAAACATAATATAATAAATATTCTACTTCATTTGCTACATTTTGTGATTATGAATATTGTATTATTAAACATATCTTATTAATACATACATAACAAAATTATTGTTGCACTATATTGAAGCATATTTACGTAGTTATAGGAACTTAGAAACTGACGATTTCTTTTTATTGTGTTCAAAACATCTTAAAAGAAGTACGATGATAACTGGCTCCAAGGTCAACAAGTAATATTTTTTAGTATAAAAGAAAATGTAAATCCCGAAGCGTAATATATTATGATAGGAAACCTGATATGTAGTTTCCTTATATCTACATATCATGCGAGAATAAACCAACAATTATCACCGTCATTGAGATAGCAATTATCTTAAAATAAGCAAATTTAAAATATGGGCAATAGGATGTCGTATCAAGAAGCGTTCTATTACTTCTGGTTCCGGAGTATACAAATACAAACTTTGAAATTTCAAATGGAACATACTCATACTACACAGATCGGCAAAAGAAAACCAAAACGGACCACTTAAAAACATCCATAAATTTTCAGATTTAAGATATTAGATATGTGGAAACTACATTAATCTACGAACTACGACCTGTCTGGTTTGTTAACAACCTAAAATGGCATCTCATATATGAAATTACAGTTTGTATTTAACTAGAAATTATTCTTAAAACTAACTAAAAAATCTGATGTGGACACCGCACGACTTCCTTGTGCACAAGACCAACATGACATAGACAGGGCCGTAGCCAGGGGGGCTGGCCAGGGCTAAGCCCTGGTAAAATAAATTGAGCCCAGGTAAAAATAATCTGGCTTATATATAGAAAAAATAATATAATTATATTAGCGGCTTTATTAAAATCAAGGATGTAAAAAGTAAAAATACATTCTAACTATTACCAAAGTCTAATACTCCCCGTCACTTAATTACACCCTATCTATTAATGTATTTTTCCATGTGCATTTATTGTTGAATTCCAGTGGACTACTTATTAATCGATCTTACACGATCTCTACCGGTCCTGTCCATGTCTGGCGTTGCGCGTTGTGCCGAGCTGCGCCGCGCACATTGTAGTCATTGTACGTAATTAGTCATTTTGATTATTGTAAACAAAAATCTTTTTAAAAATACCTGTAGGGTAGCAGCGGTATATATTTTAAATAAATTACCGCACTCTTGATACACATACTTTACTTAGGTACAGAATACCCGGGTGGAATGAAAACACAATAATGATTATTATTATAATAAGTTTTTCTTTGTGTGATTTATTTATCTTTTTTTATTGGAATCCAACTCTTTTTTTTACTGTAATCAAGCATTTCTTTGTTGTAATCAAAATAGTTTTCTAAAGAACGGGGCTAGAATAATGCTAAACGAATAATACAATTAATTATTTTTATTTGTCTAAATCGAAAATAATTTTATGTAGGAGAATTAATTTATGAAAAATGCCGAACCTCACAATCAGTTTCTAATTTCTTTTTTTTTTAATTGGAAGTTTAAATATGTAAATCTAATTCCGCGGAACCTCGAAGGACTCCCTAGGTATTCGGGACCCTATGCGACGGCATACGTTGATACACCTATTTATGCCACTACTTTACATTTTTTATTTAATATGAACTTGTAGGTATTACTCTTCCATCAGTAGAACTAGCAGTGGTTAAAGATTATATGAATAACAAACCAGATGTTGACCATTTAACCGAATTGTTTAAGCAGCGAGAAGCGTTTAAGAAAACGTATGCACTTTTCGCTGCAGTTGCAACAATCGGATGTAGTACTGCGTTAAATGAATCATCTTTTTCAACATTAACAGCAATTAATAGACCACAAAGATACTCAATGAATCATCCCCGTATGGCACATTTAATATATTTGGCTTTTGAAAAGCAAAGAACTGAAGCACTTGATCTAGGGCTATTTTTAAAAAAATTTCATAATAAAAATGATAGAAAATTACAGCTTTTTTTCTGATACAGCAAAATATGTTTCTTTTTCGTATATATAATATTTTAAATATACAATAGTATGTATTTTCTTTTAAGTGCTATAAATAAATATCATATCAACATTGTTTAAATATATACATTATATCATTATAATATTCCTTAAATATGCTTTGAATAAAAGCACTAATATATGCTCTTATTATGTACAAAAAAAAACAAATATAAGCCCTGGCTAAAAAAACTTGAGCCCTGTCTAATATTTAGTTCTGGCTACGGCCCTGGACATAGACCCAATTTGACGTAATTTCACATTATATGTTGTGTAGTAGTAATCCTGCGAAAATTCGTGATGTGGATGTGTGGCAATAGCATCAGTTAGAGAGAATTTATTTTTTTATAATTTATTCAAAAGGACGTTTCGATGCTGGTCCAGCATCATCTTCAGCTCAGGCTATGGAAACTTAAATGGTTGACATTTGGACCGTATTGCAATGCCATCTCTTGACTGCTTCCGGAAGCTTCATAAATTGTAATGGTTAAGTGTGCTGTGTGTATTTTAACCAAATTCTAACAAAATTTTCAAGAATTTTAATTATCTTGGGAGGACTTCGATTATTTGAATTGTTGAGATATATTACATAGTGTCTAATATTTTCTTTTACGTATGTGTATGTGTGACTCAAGTTTCTACTATTCTATTCATATTAACGCTATGGGAAAAATGTGCATATAATATGTTTTACAATACAAACGCTTTTTGAATTCGTAAAGCATAAAAAATTGTACTATTTATTTATACCGAGACTGATTACTTCTAGTTTAATCAAAGATTCAACCTGTATAAAAACACTACAAAAGCGTTTATATTTTCTTATAATTGTTTATAAGTATTATATAAAATAATTATTTTTATTATTGTAAAAAAAAATATATGAACCATATATGTTTTATAAATGTTGGTTTTCATTGTCTACTTTATTGATAAATAACATAAATATGAAACACAGGGCGGCAATGCGGATTGCATATTTAGTTGTTATGGAGTTGCCTACATACTCAAAATAGTTCCGGTAGCAACCAAAGAGTGGCGCTGAAGATGGTCCCATCAGATAAGATTACCGTTTCCAATCTATTATCAAAAAAAACATATTTCTAATCTGTGCTTCAGCTTCTACAATATATTGTTGTTAATAGTTGTTTGACATTAACATTAATTTTTTTATTTTTTGTACTTTTTTGTCCTAATCCATAGCAAGCTTTATTACAAAAACCAAAAAGTATATAATTTTTAAATTTACATATCTCGCTTATACAAAGGGCTAATTTAATAATATTGGTTGTGCTAGACGCAGAATTTAATTCTCTCAAACTATTAGTTGAAGCATTTGTTTCTAAAATCAAAATTTTATTCAAGAAAAACTGTTAATAACTTCAGGTAATATATCACTTCCGGTTAGCCTATTTTCACTAAAATCTACTATGTTATTCCCATTGACATAAAAGTCTTATACCAAATTTGAAAAGTTTTGGATTATATTTTAAAATAGTTTTTTATTAAAATCTATTATATGCTTCAAGTAAAGTACCACTTCTAAAAATTATGTAATGACCAAAAAGGGAGGTGCACAACTAATTAAAATAAATAAGTAAATATATCATCACGGCTTATTAGCCATTGCTGGGTGTGCCAATCTGCTTTGTACACAGATATCGGTAATGATGAAATATTTGCACCGTGTGGGCGCTTCAGGCGTCACCTCACGGGCACTCATTGCTGGCGTGGAGAGTGCACCACAGGGGTCAATATTGTGCCATTTAAAATTCAAAATATTTGACACCGGTCGGGATCGAATCTGCTTCTCCAGATTCGCAACATGATTCTCAGACACGCGGCCACGAGACCCCATAGAGGTGCACAACTAGATGTCATAATAGTCCTAAATACAAAATTTCAACTTTCTACGACTTAACGTTTTTGAGTTATGCGAGATACGTATGTACGTACACACATCACGACGAAATTAATCAAAGTGGATTCAGGGATGGTCAAAATGGATATTTCCGTTGAAATTTGAAAACCGAAATTTTTCGGAATTACAATACTTCCTTTACTATGTACAAGGAAGTAAAAATGGAATGTTTCACACACCTACATAATAACGCAACCCAAATGATACCACCAAATTCCTCTTTATGTATTAAAAAAAAAATTGTTTAAATGTTTTTTCTGTATCTCTCATATTAAGCGAGGTACGAGGTATTTTCAAAATTTACAAAAATCAAGTTTTAGCCTGTAACTAAAAACAAAATAAGACAATTGAAAATTTCTGGCGCGATTATCCATTTTGTGTCAAAAAATTTACTAAGGAATGTGCAAACCATTTTTCTCTATGGAACAAATACATTGCTGAAGGCATTACGTCTGAAAATATTGAAAATGGTTCGTCTTTTTTTGCCGGTCAGTGTACATTTTTAATGTTCGACTGGTATATTATTATTATTATCATAACAACTTTGCTCCCAGGGTTGTTATATTGCAAATTTATTATTATCATAACAACTTTGCTCCCAGGGTTGTTATATTGCAAATAACGCCCAAGGGCATTATGAGTTGTTGTTTTGGTAATGTCAAGAAATTGATGTTGATACTGGGATAAAGATTAAAAAACAAATAGAAGCATTCATAGCCTACCTTCTTCATAAATTTTATTAAAACTTTCTTACCCGAAACCCGTAAAACTTCCACGGCCTCTGAATACTCAACTGATTTCCACAGCGTCTGTATACTCAACAGGTCGATACTCGTTTGTTTACTTCGCCACTTGCTCGCGACGATTATGTCATCGATTAACTTAGATGCTCGCTTAGCGCGGCGATGCTCGCACGTTACAATAGTATTGTAACGTTTTTATTTATTTGGGTGAAATGTAGACAATAGGGGTTTCCACTATTTCTCAATTTTTTTATATGTTATTCCTCATGAAAACTTATATGTATTACAATAAATAAAACATTTTTATCATAACAGGTTTTCTGTAAAAAAAATATTGAAAACAGTATTTTTTGCAACTCGTTTGAACGGCCAATTTTTACCGCCACGACAGCGCGTAAAAGGCCGGCTAATGTAGCTAATGCTCAACAGATGGTGCATGAGTCTCTAGTGGCGTCATCTGTCAATTGATGGTGTACTAACACTCTTCTATTACAGTTTTCTTGAACTAACGCATAGGGGTAAGGATAGGAGTTTTCACTGAACTACAAACAAATGTTTTATTTCAAACTGAGTTTGTTTGTGACCTTACAATTCTTAGAATTAAAGAACTGAACTTCGAATCTTTCGAGTACGACGTCAAGATAATAAGACTTACAAAATATTTGGAGAGATAAATTATCATACATAATTTATAATTTAATTTGTTACGAATCCTAATCAAAAATTCCAAATCCCTCGTCAACTGAACATCTGGGTGGAATGTTTGTATCCTGGTTTTTCCACAAATATTCTTTTACGGGTGTTTCAACTTGTAAATAATGATAGGCAAAGGCATAACTTCTGGTAATCTCTTGAATTCGTTGCTGGAGATTTACCAAATACTTTACAAATATTTAATCCACGAAATACAATAATCTATAAAATCGTATACCTTAGAAAATGCTTTATCAATATAACATACGGCAAATAATAATAATAATAATAATAATAATAATAATAATAATAATAATAATAATAATAATAATAATAATAATAATAATAATAATAATAATAATAATAATAATAATAATAATAATAATAATAATAATAATAATAATAATAATAATAATAATAATAATAATAATAATAATAATAATAATAATAATAATAATAATAATAATAATAATAATAATAATAATAATAATAATAATAATAATAATAATAATAATAATAATAATAATAATAATAATAATAATAATAATAATAATAATAATAATAATAATAATAATAATAATAATAATAATAATAATAATAATAATAATAATAATAATAATAATAATAATAATAATAATAATAATAATAATAATAATAATAATAATAATAATAATAATAATAATAATAATAATAATAATAATAATAATAATAATAATAATAATAATAATAATAATAATAATAATAATAATAATAATAATAATAATAATAATAATAATAATAATAATAATAATAATAATAATAATAATAATAATAATAATAATAATAATAATAATAATAATAATAATAATAATAATAATAATAATAATAATAATAATAATAATAATAATAATAATAATAATAATAATAATAATAATAATAATAATAATAATAATAATAATAATAATAATAATAATAATAATAATAATAATAATAATAATAATAATAATAATAATAATAATAATAATAATAATAATAATAATAATAATAATAATAATAATAATAATAATAATAATAATAATAATAATAATAATAATAATAATAATAATAATAATAATAATAATAATAATAATAATAATAATAATAATAATAATAATAATAATAATAATAATAATAATAATAATAATAATAATAATAATAATAATAATAATAATAATAATAATAATAATAATAATAATAATAATAATAATAATAATAATAATAATAATAATAATAATAATAATAATAATAATAATAATAATAATAATAATAATAATAATAATAATAATAATAATAATAATAATAATAATAATAATAATAATAATAATAATAATAATAATAATAATAATAATAATAATAATAATAATAATAATAATAATAATAATAATAATAATAATAATAATAATAATAATAATAATAATAATAATAATAATAATAATAATAATAATAATAATAATAATAATAATAATAATAATAATAATAATAATAATAATAATAATAATAATAATAATAATAATAATAATAATAATAATAATAATAATAATAATAATAATAATAATAATAATAATAATAATAATAATAATAATAATAATAATAATAATAATAATAATAATAATAATAATAATAATAATAATAATAATAATAATAATAATAATAATAATAATAATAATAATAATAATAATAATAATAATAATAATAATAATAATAATAATAATAATAATAATAATAATAATAATAATAATAATAATAATAATAATAATAATAATAATAATAATAATAATAATAATAATAATAATAATAATAATAATAATAATAATAATAATAATAATAATAATAATAATAATAATAATAATAATAATAATAATAATAATAATAATAATAATAATAATAATAATAATAATAATAATAATAATAATAATAATAATAATAATAATAATAATAATAATAATAATAATAATAATAATAATAATAATAATAATAATAATAATAATAATAATAATAATAATAATAATAATAATAATAATAATAATGTTAGGTTTCATTTGCAATCTCCCGCTAATTTTGAAATGCACACAATCATATTTCATAACTTCCGGAACTGTTTAGTTCCAACACCAAATGTTACTAGTTAGTTCCTTACTTACCGCCAACATAATTGTACCACGTTACGTCCTTTGTGTATGTGTTTAAGTTATTATATCACTTATTTATCGGAAAGTGTTGTGTTTTATTGTGTGTTGCACCCTTAATCCCCAACAGGTTATGGGCCCAGACTCGTGAAAAGCAACACACAAAAATTAGTGCAAGTGCAGTCGCGAATACCTGATTTAAGACAAGTGTCGTAACCTAAAAAATTCCTGGTCAGACGATATTGAACAGTGACAAAGTGTTTTGTAAACGTGTAGTGACTATTCGGTCGCATTAAAAACTACGAAAAGTCAGAAACACGCTATCGTCACGTAATTCGTATCGTATTTCACAACAACGGCTCAACAAACCACGATGAGTTCAGTGAGATTAGAAACGCTAAACAAAGAAAATTTCGACTCATGGAAAATTCACGCTCAAGCCATGCTGATCAGAAATGATATGTGGGAATATGTCTCTGGTACACTGAAAAAACCAGTTTTATCTGCAGAACCGACAGCAGAACAAATTGCAGCATTTAACCAGTGGATCAAGCAAGATCTCAAAGCAAGGTCAGACATTATATTAGCGATTAGTGCTTCCGAATTAAGACACATTCGTGGATGTGAAACGTCCAAAGAAGTTTGGGACAAGATCGATGAAATTTACGCGCCAAAAGGACCCGCACAAATGGCGACACTTCTTAAACAATTGCTTCAGAAGAAGATGCCGGAAGGAAGTGAGGTGCGCGAGCACATGGCGCATTTTTTTGAAACCGTAGACAAGCTCGCAGCTATGGAAGTAGACATCAACGAGAAGTTACTCACCCTCATGCTTTTACAGAGTCTCCCTAGTAGCTACGAAGTCTTTAGGCGGGCCATTGAATCGAGAGATAAACTTCCAGACATCGAAACTCTTAAAAACAAAATTATTGAAGCTAGTCAATCGATAAATGAGGAGTCCGATCAAAACAAGCAAGGAGCCTTGTATGTGAAACAACAAAATTTTAAACATAAACAAAGTTATCCAAAATCCCTAGATAGTGACAAAAACGGAAATTACGACAGAAATAAGTCGCGAGCGAAGTACAAATGTAACTTCTGCAAGAAACCGGGACACAAGGCGGCTGACTGCTACCTCAAAAAGAAAAGGGACAAGGAACAAGCAAACAACGCTGAAGAAGCATTTTTAGCAAGCGAAGTAGACCTCCAGCTGTGCGACCAGGCTAACTTCGGAAAAGCTAGTTCAAGCAAGTGGTGCTTTGATAGTGGTTGTACCTCCCACTTGTGCAACGACAAGAAGCTCTTCACCAATTTGACGGACGTCTCAAGCGGCTTGAAGCTCGCTGATGGGACAGACACCGAGGTCGTGGCTAAGGGTGACGTGAAGATCATCGCAGCGGTCGACGAGAACAACAAAGTCATCAAGCTCGAAAACACGCTCTTCGTGCCAGAGTTGAAGACCAACTTGATTTCCGTCGCCAAAATCGTCAACACAGGACATGAGGTTGTCTTCACGAAACACCGGGCATTCGTAAAAGACCAACAGGGCAAAACCAAAATCATTGCAGATCGTCATGGGGACTTGTTCTATATGAGAACACAACAGTCTCACGCATTGTCAACAACTGTTAACGAACTCTCCGACATAGACGTCTGGCACGAACGACTGGGACATGTCAACAAGAAGGACCTTCTCACCATGAGCAAGAACAATATGGCCATTGGTCTTAAAATCAATCCAAAATCTATAAACACTCCCTGTGAAATTTGTACTGCTGGTAAATTATCTTCTTTTCCTTTTCAGGCACGTGAAAGCAGATCATCGAACATCTTGGACTTAATACACTCAGACGTATGCGGGCGCATGCGTACCGAATCGCTTGGCGGTGCCGGCTATTTTGTCTCTTTTATAGACGACTTCAGCGGCTGGTGCGAGGTTTACTTCATTAAACACAAAAGCGAAGTATTAGACAAGTTCAAAGAGTTCAAGACGATGGCCGAAAACCAAACCGGCCGTAAAATTAAAGCTTTCCAATCGGATAACGGGAGAGAATATTGTAATTCATCCTTCGACAAGGTGTTAGCAGATGCTGGCATACGTAAACGATTAACTGTGGCGTATACCCCACAGCAAAACGGGGTTGCTGAGCGTCGCAATCGTACGTTGGTGGAGGCTACCAGATGTATGCTGCTGCAATCAGGGCTACCCCCATCTTTCTGGGCAGAGGGCATCGCAACAGCCAATTACATACGAAATAGGTGTATTTCCAGCAGATTAGGCAATAAAACACCGTTCGAGTTATGGACAGGCTCGAAACCGGTAGTCAGCCACCTCCAAACATTTGGGTGTAAAGCCTATCTACTAGACAAATCGCCAAACCGTGAAAAATTCGACCCCAAGGCCAAGGAAGGAACAATGGTTGGTTATTCCAGCGTTTCAAAAGGTTATAGGATCTGGGTGCCAGCGGACAGAAAAATTTACGTTTCAAGAGATGTAAAATTCTTCAATAAATTCGAAGAAAATGTTAATCATGAGGATTTCTCCGGCGAGATAACGAAAACAGGTCGTTTTCCCTTGACAGATACTCCGGAACAATTCCAAATATACAACGATCTTCCCACCAAGATTATAGACTCGGCAGAATCTGAGGTGGAAGAATCTTGCACAAACGATTCTGAGACAGAAGATGAATATCTAACCAATGGTTTCAGAGGATTCCCAAGAGTACAAACTGAGACAGAAGACGAAGATCTAGCAAATGGTTTCAGAGGATTCCCAAGAGTACAACAAGCTCCAAACGGTAATATATCACCAGAAACCGTACCCGACGTTCAAACCAAGAGAGGTCCTGGACGTCCACGTAAGGTGAGAACCGGGAAAAGAGGACGCCCGCAGAAACCACTCAACGTTCAAGTCACTGTTCAACCGTACAACAAATGCGATCCAAACCTCAAACCAGGCGACAAGTTTCGTGAGAACGCGGAACAGCACGACGATGAAGCATCTTTGTTAGTTTCGGAGATCCCCTTTGATCATGCCGTGAATGGACCGAGCAGCTGCGAATGGAAGGATGCAATTTATTCAGAGATCAAAAGCCTTATTTCGAATGACACATGGGATCTAGTTCCCAGACCAAATGATAAGGTAATTAACTGTCGAACAGTCCTTCGAAATAAATGCAATGCCGACGGATCCTTGGAGCGACGAAAAGCACGAGTCGTTGCTCAGGGTTTCTCTCAACGCCCCGGCATAGACTACAAAGAAACTTTCGCTCCAGTTGCGAGATTAAATTCTTTAAGAATCTTGACCGCACTTTCTGCTGAGACTTCGATGGATATCGCACAATTCGATATCACCACCGCTTACCTAAACGGGATCATGGATACAACGGTTTATATGGAGAAGCCAAAATTAATCGAAGAAATGCTTGACAGAATGATTGTCGAGGAGGGTTGCAACGAACTGGGACGAAAAGCCCGTGACATGCTATGCCTTATTCGTAGCGGTGATTATGTCTGTAAATTGAAGAAGGCCCTTTACGGCCTAAAACAATCAGGCAGACAGTGGCATGCAAAACTTGATAACACACTAAGAAACATGGGATTTCTTTCTGCAAATGCAGACCCATGCGTTTATCACGACAAAGAGAAAGACATCATCATTCTCGTTTACGTAGACGACCTACTGGTTGCCTACAAAGATCCTCAACAGCTCAAATCATTCAAGCAGAAACTATGCAGGGAATTTTCAGTTCGAGACCTGGGAGAAGCAAAATTCTGCTTAGGAATAGAGATTACCCAATCAGAAGGTGAAAACGGGAAGGAAATTCGTTTATCCCAAACTGGATATATTCGAGACATCCTCGAGAGGTTTAACATGTCGGACTGTAAACCCGTCAGTACACCTCTAACTCCGGGAAACAAATTCATTGACGACGCGATCCAGAATGACAGCGATGAAGAGGTCCAGTACCCGTATCGTGACCTGATAGGCGCTTTAATGTACCTCGCTATTGGGACCCGTCCTGATATAGCACATTCAGTGAGTTACCTCAGCCAGTTCAACAACAAATTCAACAAATCCCACTGGACAGCTGCTAAAAGGGTGCTTAGGTATCTTAAAGGCACATCAAACTACGCGTTGATCTTCAAGAAAACAAGAGAATCGATAAAAGGTTTCGTTGACTCCGACTGGGGAGGATGCATAATTGATCGTCGATCCTACACCGGATACATGTACGTGTTGGCCGGTGGCGCCATCTCCTGGGAGAGCCGCAAACAGAGGACGGTGGCATTGTCCTCGACTGAGGCCGAGTACATGGCCCTTTCAGATGCCGTAAAGGAGTCAATATATCTCGTCAAGTTTTTATCTGAACTGGGTTTTGAGAGTCTATGTTCCGTCCAGTTACACAGCGACAACCAAGGAGCAGAGAAACTCGCCAAAAATCCAGTATTCCACAGCAAATCCAAACACATTGACATCCGGTACCACTTTATTCGGACGTCATTGAACGAGCAACCCATAAATCTTCAATACCTCAGCAGCGAGAAGATGCCTGCCGATGCCTTAACCAAGGCACTGCCAACTCCAAAGCTACAGTTTTGCGTCGAGGCCATGGGACTTCACTAAACATGACCACAGGAAAAATTAGCTATTCAATTGAGGGGGGGTGTTAGGTTTCATTTGCAATCTCCCGCTAATTTTGAAATGCACACAATCATATTTCATAACTTCCGGAACTGTTTAGTTCCAACACCAAATGTTACTAGTTAGTTCCTTACTTACCGCCAACATAATTGTACCACGTTACGTCCTTTGTGTATGTGTTTAAGTTATTATATCACTTATTTATCGGAAAGTGTTGTGTTTTATTGTGTGTTGCACCCTTAATCCCCAACAAATAATAATAATAATAATAATAATAATAATAATAATAATAATAATAATAATAATAATAATAATAATAATAATAATAATAATAATAATAATAATAATAATAATAATAATAATAATAATAATAATAATAATAATAATAATAATAATAATAATAATAATAATAATAATAATAATAATAATAATAATAATAATAATAATAATAATAATAATAATAATAATAATAATAATAATAATAATAATAATAATAATAATAATAATAATAATAATAATAATAATAATAATAATAATAATAATAATAATAATAATAATAATAATAATAATAATAATAATTGTATTATATTCACATTTTTAACTAGTTTATAATACCTACTTCATTATTTTTTAAATATAATGTTCCAATTTGAATGTGCTGCCATCTATTATCACATAGGAATAATATATATATATATTGACGGATAACATAGAAACTAAAATCGATCCGGCATGTAACGTCACTGGCTGGCAGCGTTACAAACGTAGTAAATTGTTTTCACTCATTTTTAAAAAATTGGAAACATATTTAACCATTTAAGTAGTGTTTTCAGAAATGTTTTGATATAGTTTAGTGTAATAGTGTTATTTTTCAATATTTTGATTACGGTGGAAACCCCCATTATTATTAATTAAAATAAAAGTTTATTATAACGATAAATAGATATTGAAAGATAATTAAAAGATAATAAATTTAGCTAACACTACGATTAAACAAATATTAACCACTAATTAAGACTAAGAATATTATACAATATTTAAACACTAAGATTATTTATTTAAACAATATATAACTCATTTATTTATATAACTATATTTATTTATGTTGATCACTTGTCGACTATCTGTTTATATCACCAACTATTCAATACGCGACGTTTATTTATATTAAACTGTTCAATGCTTTCGCTAACAGTGCTTATATACTCCGGTGTTTGTATTCGAGAAATTACTAGAACACTATTCCAGATAAAAACTAAAACACAATAGATTACATCACCCGAGTAATTTAGCAGGTTCGGACATGTCTGTTGACAACGCACGACCCTCCGTGGCTATTGCGTCATCGCTAAAAATAGACACTCCACTCGCTCATCGCTGCGGCGCGGCTGTGACAGCGGCGGCGATGGCGAGCGCTGCACATTACAGTATTTATACTAGTTATTTTTGAAACAAGTGCGGAAAATTAGTGATTCTGAAATAAATGCAAGTGGAATTTGCAAGGGAGTTTCAGAATCACGTTTTCCGCGTATGTTGTAACAAGATTTTTTTGCAATCGTTTACAAAAAAATATAAGAAAAATTACAAAATGTATTCTAAATTTTTGTCATACGTACCTACTACTTGGGTGATTATGCACGGTGTTTTGAAACGGTCATGCAATAATTGTTTCAATGCCAATAATTATTTCCCAAACTAGTGCGGGAATCAGCTATTTCCCGTGCTTATTATGAGTTTGAGAACATTATTTATTTCAGGCGCGTATGTAGAAAAAAAAATTATGCAGGGTGATTCAGCAAGAGTGTGTCAAAATAAATCCATATATTAACGGAGTCATTTTGAGTAAAAAATGTTATATAAAGGTATATCCAAAAAAATTCGATCAGAGTTACAGCTTTTAACTTTATCAGACACATTTTTATTAGTAACTTTGGTACTAGTTGGACTACAATTTTGAAACTTGTTATGAGGATACCATATATTTAGATTCATATTTTTTTCTATATCGTTATTTTTTTACCCGTCAAGATTTTTTTAAATTTTTAAATGAATAATATTTTATAAATACATCATCACGGCATATTACCCATTGTTGAGTGCGTCAATCTGCTTTGTACACAGATTGCAGTAATGATGTTGATATATTTGTACCGTGCGGGCGTTTATCAGGCGGCATCTCACGGGCACTTACTACTGTCGTGGAGAGTGCACCACAAGGGTCAATTTTGTACCATTTAAAATTTTAAATATTTGGCGTCAGTCGGTATCGAACCTGGTTCCTCAGATTAGTGACCAGACACTCAGGCACGCGGCCACGAAACCCCATTTTTTTATTTTTACCTATAAAATATTACATATAACGCAAAGATACACAAATAAGGTACCCTTGCTAAAACTTGATAACCGCAGTAGTTTTTGAGATATTTTAATTTTTAGAAAAAGTCAATTATTCAAAATATTTAGTTAAAAAACAATAAAATTACCATAGGAAATAGAGCAGAATATAAAAAATAAATAAAATCTGTTTATATCTATTGTTAATTACCTTATTTTTAATAAGGGTATTTTTTTTGTTATTAACAAAATATGTAAAATGTTCTGTGAATATGCAGATATGGAGTTTATTTAATGGATATTGTAATACTTATCGTGCGTCCAGAGAATATCAACGTAGATATCCAAGAATGAATTTATTTGATTTTCATTATTACTTAATTATTCCCTAATTTTTTGGGTACTTGATTTTTTCTAAAAATTAAAATATCTCAAAAACTACTGCGGTTATCAAGTTTTAGCAAGAGTACCTTTTTTGTGTATTTTTGCATTGTATGTAATATTTTATAAATAAAAATCAAAAAATGTTAACTGGTAAAAAAAATAACGACAAAAAATATTTATGGCTTCCCCCTATAAGCCTCTGGTTGAAATACAGAAACAAAAGAAAGTTGCCAGCGCGGGCACCTGAGGATAGAGGGGATTTGTAAGCTAGGAGCGCTGAGCGATAAAAACCTCCACATGATATACAGGGTGTAAATGAAATAAGCGCATTAAATTTAACCGGTAATGTAACTTGACGAGAGCAACAATATTTCTTAATATGTATCTAAATAAGTAGTATCCTCATACCGTTTCGAAATTATGGTGCAAGTAGTACCAGAGTTATTAATAAAAATGTGTCTGATGAGGTGCACTTTCAAAGGGCTGTAATTCTGTAACGAAAAATTTCCGGAGACACCATAATATAACATTTTTTACTCAAAAAGACTCCCTTAATATATGGTTTCATTTTGGCACACTCTTGCTGAATCAGCCTGTATACAGGATGCAACAGCTAAACGATCTATCTCAATTAATTTCTATTCTAATGAAGATACAACGAAATACTATAAGACAATTTTATAGAAGACCAATTATTGAAGAAAATATTTTTTTAAACCAGTGGTTCTCAAGTTACCATACGATGTTATATTTTTTTAAATGGTATGATATATATTTTTTAGGTCTATTCGATTGATTATTTTTTTCTGAATTCTACCATGTAATCATTATATTGGTGCTATTCTGTAACTTTGCTCTATAAGACAGTAACTCTATAGACTCTATAAGCTATAGAGCTCTGTAAGACGACAGCTTACAGAGTAGTAAAATGACCTATTCTGTAACTCCCTCTATAACAAGTCTCGCTACAGAGTTATTCTTATAGAATGCCTAACTTCATTCCTGTCTAGCTGTCAAATATGCTACAGTATATTTGACAGTAATTTTGTAGGCATTCTACAAAATATGAAATAGAAACTATTGTTATATACATAATATACTATAAAATGGTATGTTGGTTCAAAGATACATATTCCATAATATATTTATGTAGTTGAGTAAGTAATAGATTCCATCACGATTTTTTAATTATTATTAATTTCTATAACTACATCAGATTTACACATATGTGATTAAATGAAATATATAATTATTGAATCAAAATACGTTATGTTTTAATTTTTGCAGGTAATCAATTTTTGTCATTGTTGTAATCAACGCTTGTACTTGTACTCGTACAAGTAGGTAGGGTTTTCTTCAAATTATCTTGACTGGCGGAAACTGCCCTTATCTTTAGCTTTGAATCAATAATTATGTCAAATTCTTAAGTATAGCTATTTAAAGTTATTCAACTTTATATTAAAGAAAAAAAGTCACTCTAATTAAAGGTTTACAATGAGTTTGTTTAAAAACATTTCTTAATTTTACTCTATCCGTTTTAACTATAGACTAGATGGCGTTTCGAGCGCGGGCGTTTTTACATGTATTAAATAAAAAATTCAAATTTTGGCGCCATTCCTGGATTTAAAAAATCTTTCTAATTGACATTTTTTCAGTAATTTTGTCTTGTATGTACATGTGCTAATCTATCTTGTGGTTTTATGCATATACTTATAATCTTCGTACCTTTCTCTACATTTCGGCGAAAGGGGCATGCATAAATAAAAACCACATTATTCAAATAAATTTTAAAGAAAACAACGTATAATAAAAATATAATTCGCCTTTGAAATATAAACATTTACACTCTAAAATATATACATTATATGTATAAACTGTATACACCGTTAAATATGAACAAAATAATGTTCTAAACAAATTTCTTTGTTCCTGGGGTGATCCGAATGACCCTTTTTCCTCATGTTCTTTTATAGCTTTCCAAATATTACATCGTCCTATGCCCAGTTCTGATGCCAGAACGGAACAGAAATTGATAATATGCAATAAATCGTGTACTATTAACTTTGTTGACATTTATATATTTTATGTCAGACGGCAAAATAATTGATAAATTTGTCAAGCAAATTTATATTTCGCGTCAATTATTTTACTGTGTAAACTCGGTTTACGTTTGAACCAATAAGAGAGCTAGAATCTTAAGCCCTATCTCACCCAACGCTCTATAGTTAAAACGGATAGAGTATAGTAATGTAATTCATTATCTGGTACATTGATCTGAATGGATTTTGATAAATCTGAAAAAATCTTCTCTATTTTCATGCTAAAATATTTTTTTTTACATAAATTTCTATAAGAGTTTGTAGGAGGTGTAATTACCTTCTATGTTTTTCATTTAATAATAGATATAATAAAAAATTGTTTTTTGCTTTTAATTTCCATATTTTTTTAAATTTTTTATATAAAATATATTTTTGACGTTTCAATATGCTCTGTAAATACTTTGCAGTCATGATTTTGGCACTGTAAGATTTATAGAAATTTCTATAACTCTGTAGCGCTTACAGTACTGTAACTTGGTTACAGAATAGCAATTTGCTTACATCCTGTAACCTTGGTTACTTACAGAGTCTATAGAGCTTATACAACGGTACAGAATAGCACCATATATCTTTGTATAAAATATTGAGAAATATTCAATTGAAATTTAAATAAATTCATTTTTTAGACATTTTTCAGTAGGCTATGTATGAAAAACAAAAATTTCTATTTTTCAATTTGAATTATTTAAGATAGAAATCAAATAGAACACTGTTTATAACGTTATTAACTAATATTTGTTTCATTTAATTTAAGATTGTTTTTCATACATAGCCTACTGAGAAATAACTATAAAAATCAAATTTATTTAAATTTCAATTAATTTTTTCTCAATATTTTTATTATGTAAGAAAAATAATCACATGGTTGAATTCAGAAAAAATACTCTATCGAATGGGCCTAAAAAATATATATCATCCCATATAAGAAAATATAACTTTTGTTTGTAACTCGAGAACCACTGGTTTAAAAAAATATTTTCTTCTCTATTCGAATGTCCCCCTTTGTCTTCTATAATGTTGTCTTATAGCATTTCATTGTATCGTTTAGCTGTTACACCCTGTATACATACAAATGCTATTTTTTATGAGGCCGGTAAAAATCGGAGGCCCGATGTAATCAGTGGCAATCGCCCAATTACGCTATTACGGGTGCCTTTGTAGAAATCGACGAAAAGTCGTCGTCTAAATTTGATAATGTAATTATTACAATGTAATATAATTATAAATAATAAAAAATCAGAACATTTTTTTCCAATATCCTTTTCTTTGAACAATTTTCAATCCCATATTTTTCGGTAATTTCAATACCTTGTTTTTAAAAAAGACTGCCAGATTGAAGAAACGTTCATCAACGCTTTGTTTAATTAACGGATCATCAAAACGAATAAATGCAACGCGATTTTTTTACAATAATTTAAATGTCATAAGAAGAAGGTAACTGATTCGAATTTGTTCATTTTGATGGTCCGTTAATTAAACAAAGCGTTGATGAACGTTTCTGCTACCGGGAAATATTATATTATTACAGCAAAATAGTACACAAATAAGGCAAAAACATTTTTTTTTTTTAAATAGATATATTTACAATAATACGTACAATATAACATTGCTACAATAACTTTGGGGTGTGATGCAATCTTATCACCACAACTCCTAACCTAGAGAACCAGGGTACCATTTAGTTAGGATCCTCATCCAAAACCCGTCCGGCAAGGGAGACCCTACAAGTAACTACGCTACAGCCGGCATAACTCTCAAAATAATGGGAATACGCAAGCCGCAAGCCTCTTCGTCCTCACCTGACATAAATGCCCACGTCAATGTGAGGTACTCTGAGAAGGAACAAATATATTCTCTCTCTGTTCCAAATTACGGCATATGGTTATATAAAATACAGTGAAATCCGTTTATAACGACAACGGACCCAACGAATATAACAACGAAAAGTATAAGCTTTATTTGGAATCTCATAAGCAATTTACTATTAATTAATTATTATTGCGGATATTATACTTGCCGTGAAATAAGTATGAACTCGAAATTTCTACACTGTTGCCAATTCATATGGGCAATAGTGAAAATGCTAAGTGCGGCAACTCCGCAGGGCAAGGGACATTGTGCGGGAAGAGGAAAAAGTTCATACTCACTTGACGGCAAGTATAATCAATAAAAATCACGAGTATTAATCAATAAAACAAAAGCATTTCTTTATAATTTACTCAAGTTACATAAATTCTTAATTTCAATAAATAAATAAATATATCATCACGGCATATTACCCATTGCTGGGTGTGCCAATCTGCTTTGTTCGCAGATATCGGTAATAATGATGACATATTTATACCGTGCGGGCGTTTACCAGGCTTCACCTCACGGGCACTCATTGCTGGCATAGAGTTGACCATTTTGTGCCATTTAAAATTCGAAATATTTGGCGTCGGTCGGGATCGAACCCGGTTCCCCAGATTCGCGACCAGACACTCAGGCACGCGGCCACGAAACCCCATAATTTCAATAAAGTTTAAATAAGATTAATTCTATTTTTCTAGTTTTGAATGCCATAATTTGGGAGTACATTTTTGAAACAAAGATAAAATATCATTTCATCCACTTTGTATGACTCAACTTTTAATAAATCATCACTTACCTCTAAACCTTTTTCCTGTAACAATCCAGCTACGTCTGCTTTCTTCCAGGCAGTTGTGGGTGTCCTCTCCGTTTTTATTATATATATATATATATATATATATATATATATATATATATATATATATATATATATATATATATATATATATATATAAGCGATCTCGGCTAAAAAGGGCATAACCGAAAACCGAATACGGTAGAGTTCATGTTCTCGTGGTAAGACAGTTATTGTTAACCTATCTTATTTTCCAAGATGTTAGAAAGTTTTGCAAAGGGCGGGAAGATGCCATATCTCAATCTCAGGGCCAAACGAGAATACAGGCCTGAATGTTTATCCCTGCTCAATGCGTCACGCCTAGAGGCCCGAGCGCTAGTCTAGCCTTCACAAACAGTCGACTTATAGCAGTCACCGGGAGCGGACGCACGACACAACGCGAGACGGAACGTCAAATTTCTATTATTTCTCGTTGTAGGAAACTATAAAAATGGTTTTCAAATGCTGTGTGCAGGAACAATTACAGTATCACAAATAAATTCATCAATATTTTTAAATTTCCACGCGATAGTGACATGTACAGAAAATGGTCAAATGCAATACATCGACCAAAGTATAAGATCACAAATTCCTCAGCTGTTTGCATTTTGAGGAAAAATGTATTATTCGTGATCTAGAAGTCAGTAGAAAAGATGGTACACGTTTAATTTTACAAAGAAAACGTTTAAAATTGACGGTTGGCGCAATACCCACTATATTTTAAATCCAGCCCTCAATTTTATCTGAACTGTATGTATCCCGCAAGAGAAAAAAATGCAGACATTTGCCAGGAATATATGAAAAAACCAAAATTGGAATTTAATTTAAATACTGACATTGATAAAATTACGGATTTTAATGACCTCGCAAATTACGAAACAAAGTTAAAATGTGTAAATGATTTCATATTTCATTCATCATTTTTAGTTTCATTATTATCATTTTCATATTATGTTCTGTGTTATATAATTTTCATTAGTTTTTACCTCTCGCTAAGAGAGGTATTGTATTCATGCTAAAAATCGCATATCCAGATTTTAGTGAATAAGCACGTTTTAAGGTCCCTAGAATCTGATTATAACATTTTTACGATGATGTCCGTATGTGTGTGTGTGTGTGTGTGTGTGTGTGTGTGTGTGTGTGTGTGTGTTGGATTCACTGTATCTCAAATACTAAAAGACTTAAGACATTTTTAACTACGGATTCCTCAATCTAACAATAATGGGAAGAGTCGAGTCAGTTTTGGTAACAATTGGACAACCGGAAGTAGTAGTTACAAGAAAAAAATCATCTAAATATTATTTATCGAAAACTTATGTAAATATTTATATTAAAGAACGTTAAATTCTTTATTCGATAAATATAAATTCATTATTATATCTTCAATAGATTTAGAGATAAAGAAAGGCATATAAAATAATTTGATGTAAAAAATCTCAGATCAAACTACTACAAGGCAAGAAATTCAAATGTTTGTAATTGACACATAAATGTCACTGTCAAAAATATTTGTATGCCTCTGTCAAAAATATTTGTACATTATTATGAAGATTATGAAAATAAAAAAAAGTCAACAACGCAAAAGAATATACGTAGAAAAGAATATAAAAGGAATTTGCGAAAAAATGACGAATATAAAGAAAAAGAAAAGGAAAGTAGAATAAGAAAATTTCAGGATATTGAATATAAAGAAAATGTATGTATTGTACATAATTTATTTTAAAATATCCCATAGAGTTTGCAAATATATGTGAGAATTATTTTGTAGTGAGACATGAATATATGTATTTGTATTTAAAAATATTTTTCGTTTTATGAGTACAATCAGGTACACTGGCTTGCAAAAAAATCGCGTAATTTTTAACTTGTCAATGTGACTATTGTCAAATAAGATGTCAAAGTTAACAGAAATTTAAATACATACCTGGTTGTTCTTTCATTTTTCTGGAATATATTTGTAATTCAACAGTAGGTAAATTAAACACAATTAAGAACTAGCTCCATAATAGATCAAATAGTGATGACAGTGACAACATTGTCAGTTTTTATATTATTTACAGAGCTAAAAAATTACAAAAACTCGGTTACTTGATTTTTAAGGTGTACGCGATTTTTTTGCAAGCCAGTGTACAATATCTGGCGAGAGGTTATGTGTTGGCCAAATCAGATTTTTTTTTTCATTTCTTGTACAATTGGAACAAAAATAAATAATTTAAAGTGAAACATGAGTTTATTCGTATATACCGTGTGTCTGTCTTAAAGGTGTACATAGGAGATTAACATGAGAAATCAGTTTTTGCAAATTCCTGCTCGCCTAATTATTTTAAGCAAAAACGCGTCAAATAAAAGTTTTAGAGCATAAAATTCTGCATTTAATTCAATAAACAGAATTACCTTTACATGTTTCGTAACGACAGTAATTAAATATGAAAATATTGAAAATTACGTTGAAAATATCGACAGCCATGGAATTGAACAAAAAATAAATAAATGCTTGACGTTTTATCTGTCACAACGTAAGTTAACTCATTTGACGTTTCTGACAATTTGATTTGGAAAATATCATTAATTATGATAATAAGAGATATATTATTTTAGACTAATAAATAAAGTTAAAAAATACAGTTTTGTTTAAATAATATGAATTTATTAAAAATTTAACTGCGTAACATTATTATGTATGATGCTGTGATGTACTCCCAACTCATTTCCAATACATCTAGTACTACAGAAGGGGATTACACTTATTCCTAACTCTCTTTCTTCTAGTAACGCATGTTTTCCTGCTCGTCCTATATTCTGATTACGCGGCTCACGTGTACTTTTTGAAGACACATTAGTAGTCTTCAAATTTTGTCACGAATTTAGCAATTGTGAAATCACGCTATTTATTAGTTTCTAATAATTTCAGACAATAAAACTAGAGACAAATTCAAATTGTCAGAAACGTCAAATAAGTGAACTTACTTTGTGACAGATAAAACGTCAAGCATTTATTTATTTTTAGTTCAATTCCATGGCTGTTGATATTTTCAACGTAATTTTCGACATTTTCATATTTAATTTCTGTCGTTACAAAGCATGTAAAGGTAATTCTGTTTATTGATTTAGATGCAGAATTTTATGCCCTACAATTTTTATTTGATGCGTTTTTGCTTAAAATAATTAGGCGGGCAGGAAATTGCAAAAAACTGATTTCCCATGTTAATCTCCTATGTACACCTTTAAAATAGACACACGGTATGTATATATATATATATACAGGGTGTTAAATAAAAAGCGGGCCATAGGCGTATGACATAGGAAATTAGTTTTTCTTTGTGCAAAACCCATTTAATTTTAGACAAAAAAGTTTCAATTAAATGAAAAAGAAAATTTAATTCCACATCTAAATCACTACTCAGATTTTATTTTACATGTTTAGTAACCTGTAAAATCCAATTTTAAAATTTAGTAATATCTAAACATTTAAACAAATTTTGAATGAAATGCATTATCATATGAACTGCCAGAAATTCCATTTTCAAATAAAAATTACAGATATTATATTCTACACCTAAAGTTCCTAAAAATATTTTGTTTTTATAATTTACATCTAAATCACTGCACAGATTTTATTTATTTTTATTATGTAACCTGCAGAATTAAAATTTTGACAATTTAAACGCTAGACATTTCTTTGTAATTTTGTTTAAATTCCATGGCTATCGCTACAAATGAGCAATATTTATATAATTTCAACTTGGAATTTACAGCTTATTAAACATGTAAAATAAAATCTGATTTCTGATTTAGGTCTAGAATTTAATTCTCTACAACATTTATTTGAAACATTTTTGCCTAAAATTAAATGGGATGTTTTGGCCGAGGAAAAACCGATTTCCCATGTTAAACGCCTATGGCCCGCTTTTTAATTAACACCCTGTATATATAAAAGCCATTTCTAACTTATTTAAAATTCCGCATATTTCCTATGCTGACAATGCTAGCGTTCGAGGCGTGGCGTGATAGCAAGAGGCTCACTGTGACGTCACGAACTGAGTATTCAGGCCTGTATTCTCGTTTGGCCTCGGTATTTACATTTAATCAAAGCTAATGAAATTGTAAATAATATAAACAAATGTAGATGCGTAGAAATCAAAATTTAATGTTAGAAAACAAAATGACAGTTCATATGACAATGATAATGAACAATCTCAAATCCCTCAAACAATTCATTTATTTATATCTGTTTATTATTAATAATATTATTATTTAAATATCAATTACTCATTATTAATTTTCGATTGTTAATAGAATAGTATACAAACCTCGATGAAAAGTTACATCGCTTCACCAACGACAGAAATGAAAAATTTTCCACCTCGGTTAGTTGTACAGATTGTCCGGATCACGGGTCCGGATTTCCAAGTCCACCATTGGAATCTCGGAAACTATAAGAGATAAAACTTCGGTTAAATGGGACATGTGGTGCTCCTTTCGGGGCCATCTTAGATGTGCTTTTGTTTTGCCAAAAATTCTCATACGTTGCATACTAGAAATTCGTGTAAAACTGAATATGGTCGATATTTTCATTTTGAAATGACTTCTATCCAAACTATCAGTAATCGAGAAAATTGTTTCAAATACAAAAGTCTATTTAAAAAATGTAATTTTGTGTTATATCTCTATCTTTACCGACATAAATTATTTTCGTGCGCAGCTGATTAAACAATAAAAATATTAAAACTTTTTCATTTGACATTTTTCTCAATTACGATTCCGCCATTATCTAGTCACCTATGATAATTTTTGTCAAAACAATAGCACATCTAAAATGCCCCGCACCCCCCCCCCCATGTCTCATTTAACCGAAGTAGTATCTCTTATAGTTTCCGAGATCCCAATAGAGGCCTTCGAAATCCGGACAACCTGTATACTATTGTTGTTCTAATAATCCTTGATAATCAATTGCGCCAAAATAAAATTTAAATACTTTTTGTACTGTTGAATTAACCATTTTTAAATTTCATTCAACCTTGCATGGCCTTTATCTTATACTCGTTTAAAAAAAATTATTAGAACTAAATATTTATCTTTTTTCGTTTCTTCATTAACTTTTTCAACTTAGAAGAGAAAACAAGAAGTTGAAATTTAAGTTTTCGTGAATTATTTTCTAAGTCTCTATTTCTCAACTTTAATGTTTCATTTTGATTTCGAAGACGGATATTTTGTTGTTTTAAATCTTCATAATGTGCATCTTTACTGAATGTTATACTAGTTGATCCAGATGATTCGAAATTACTAGTAGATGTAGTATTTAATTCAGAAGTTGAAGTACTTGGATCAGGAAGAAGTACAACTGGATTTATATTTGAAAATGTACTAGCTGCAGAAGAATCTAGTACTATAGAAAATTTTTCCATCGGTACTGATATTTTCTTTTTTGAAGATTTCCTTTTTGATTTGTCGTTCATACAAGGAAATATTGTGGGGACAGCATTTGGCTTTAATTTTCTTTTACCATCTGCTCTATGTTTCTCCCACATGTCCGATTCAAAATGAATCTAAGATAAGAACAATATTTTTAACATCTAACAACCATTAAATAAAGTATCATAATGAAATTAATACCTCACATAACACAGTATTGTCATTTGGTGTAAACTCAGCTCTTTTCACGTTTGTAAGCCACTGTTTTCTTCTGGCTGGATCTCTTGGAAAACGCACCATTATAAATCCTCTGTCTCCTCTATTACTGCAACCAACAGCTGCACAACCACCAGGCATCTTGACCCTGTCAAAAGTGTATTTAATCATATATATAATTATTGCTATTTAAAATTATATACAAGAAATCTCTACTATACTAAAATGTTCAGATGAATAATGATTATTTAAATATTCAGAAGCCGTACCATCTATTTCTCTATAGTTTCTATCAGTGCTTATAGTACAAGCAATAAAATTTTATCAATCTAATAAAATCAACGGGATCGGATTAGTTAAAATGTGGAACTTATTTCCGAATTCTAATGAGGTTATGTACGTATACGTACATAATATTAAACTAGTTTAATATGTGTGGTTATTATGTATAAAATAATTATATATTCTAAAATTACCTTTTAAAAACTTAAATATCAGTGCTTAATATTCGTAACAAATATGTGACAGAGGTCCTGTAATGGCTAATGGCTGACGAAAACCAAGCCCACATGAAACCCATCATCACCAAAGCCAGTCAGCAGTCAGTATATATTGGAATATTCCGTGATTGGGATTTTCAAGTATCAAGAGATGGCGCTGACCGCATTAAATAATAGTATTGTTTTTATATGGTTTTTATTGAAATTTGTAAGCGTAGCATTGCTGTCAATTGTGTTTCTTTAGATTTTGTATTATTTTCTTATTTATAAATATTTTTCATTTATATATTCAAGTATGTATAATAGAGATTATGTAGTCATATGGTTGTTGTTTCAAGTAGATGTCAAATGTGTACCACTGTTTGTAATACTTATATTCGTCACTAGTTAGCGTTGTGTTGGCAAAGCACGCGCGAAATTTGAAATAGGGTTCATTGGGCTGCAGAAATGCATGGGAACCGTCGAATAAATCGAAATTACTCGCTTTATAGACATATTTAATGAAAAATTTTACTTATTACAAAAACTTATGTTATTAAAATATTGTACAAAACGCTTGTTTTCTCTGGGTTCTGATTCTGAAACTCGGCTGTCAACAGACTTGTTATGAGTTATGACGAAGGTGTTGTATTCTATGGTATTTTTCTGAATATTAATAATAACTAGTTATGTGATAGTACTAATATATTGACAGAAATGTCCATCATTCACAAAGTGAGGTTAGATATATGTTTCGTTTGATAATAGATTTGAAACTACAATGTTATTTGAAGGGACCATCTTCAATATTTATAAAACATGTGTGTATTCATACATATATTTTTTTACAAGTTTTTAAAATTGTCGCACATTTTATTTATAAATTTTTAGAAACAAACGCCATAGATCTCATTTGTTCTTACTATGCGCAGATCCCCATTCTCTTTAAATTGAAAAGGTCTTTTGACAACTTATAAAAAAAAATATGAATATAATCACAGATTCAAAACTCTATAGTGTTTTGTGTTTTGAATCTGTGATATAATTCAATTAATGAAGCTTCCGGGAGCAGCTAAGAGATGGCATTGCAGTACGATCCAAATGTCAACCATATAAGTTTCTGTAGCCTGGCCTCCATGACGGACGTTCAGAAAATTAAACATACAATATAGTGGCCACTCATCCCCGCATTCTTTGATGTTTACTTTCCCAGTCAATCACACTCGGTAAACTTGTCTCTTGTATCCAATGGGAATTTATGATTTTAGAATTTTACTTTTGCCATTTACTGAGTTTTGAAGTAACCGTTTAGACAAATATTTAAATGTGTTGGATAATTTTGTGTTTCGGTATTATAATTTTTTTTAGAATTTATCATCAGCTAACAAATCATTGTTATAACAAAACTCATTACTTATCTATACGTCAAACACCACCAACAGCAAATATCAAATCGGATAAGACAATAAGAGAAGAGAGGCCAACTATAGCTTTCTTCGATTCTTCTGTCTTCTTCTAAAGATATGTAATACTGGAGGGGAGGATGTGTGTTGTGTGACGACAATTTCATAAGTCCCCATTTCAGCCAATCAGAGAATAATGTCATATCAAAATGAGATGTCCACATACCTCATTGAGGCATAAATAAATATGGAGGCAGCACTAGCCGGCTAGTTTTTGGATTTTATGATTTTCACCACTAGATGACTCACATAGTACTGCGTCAGGAAAGTAACATGTCATAATCGTCGAATCGTTGTCAAATACAAGTTATTGTTTATTAAGGCTGTGTTATTTAGTAAAACCAAGAATTTATTTATTTATAACCCAATTTTAATAGTTTTGACATGACATAATCCCAACAAGACATTTGCTTACTTTGTAAGGTTAGCGTTATCGTCAATGTAGGTGTATGTGATTTGTTTTTGTGATTTTACAATGTATTTTGGGCATAAGATGAGCTATTATTATTACAAATATTTTAGAAATGCTTTAGGTATTTAGTAAACCGTATTTGTTGTAGTTTACTCACAAAAAACAATTTTTGTTTAATATATTTTATACTAGATAATGTTAAAATTTGCTTCCAGTTCCTTTTCACATTATATAAGTAATAATTTCAATAACTCAAAGTTACAATTTAAATTTACCTTTTTGTATCCCCACTCTAATAGGGAAAATTTCCGTGTAGCGTCCGTTCCCACCATGCTTCAATCCCCTCGTTCGTAATTACAGTTTATACTCCTTTCATATTTATACTTCCATGACACCTCAATCTATAATTTCTTTATAGTACGTTGACAACACTGCAGCATTGCACTAGAAATCAGGGCTACCGACTGTAACTAGTTAAATTTTAATGATTTTAACCTAAAAGTTTTCAATCGATTAAACATGTCGAAATTATTTTTAAAGCCACAAAACGTATTAATTTCTAGTATCCGACATTATATAAAAAAGTATAAATGGTATGGAGAAGGTATTAAATACCCAGGTTTCACATATTATCCCCGGTAATATAAATTATATTTTATTTATATATGATTATAATTTCTTAATTTCATAGGAAACCAGAATTTGAAGATCCAAAATACGAAGCAACAAAATTATTTATGGTACAGCGTATTAAACCTGTAAAAGGTAATACATATTGGGAGAAGAAAATATTGCAAATGTTAAAATTAGATGGCAAGGTATGGCATGTTTATATTTAATGTTATTTAACATAGGTACATTTCTACAATAAAATGCTTTATTAATGAGTAACTGAAATATGTTTTCATGGAAAAAACTGTTTTATCTTCAAATAATTTTTCCGTGTTATATTGGGTGCTTTTTAACCGACCTATGTGTTCGAGCGGTCAATCAGCTGTGTACGATAATCTTCAAAACAGCTGTATCCCCATTTAAATTTGAATTTCCTGTAAATTTTAACCAGATACATCGCAAAATGATAGAATGTTAACAAAATCTTCGTTCTCGTTCCCGGACTATTGCGCAGCTGCCTGAAAATGTTAGATTGATAATTTATTATTTAGGTCAATATTCGAATTAAAATACATAGGTATATGTACTTATTGGAATATTTATTATTATACCGTACCTTCCATTTTAATAATTGCTATTATGAGAATATACCTAAACTTAGAATATACCTAAACTTAATCTGACAGATAAACTTCAATCTTATAGGGCGCGAGCAGACACGTGACTCGAGCGACCTTGACTTGCTTGGCATCAGCTGATTTGTGTGCGAATGTCATTTTGACAAGTACATTGTCAATTTGACAAGACCAATGTTTTGACTTATTTTGAATTGATAAAATGTTAATATTTTACAATTTTTAGGCAGTAAAACACATGTAATTAAAAATAATAACATTTTAGCAGTTAAAAATCAAAATAAGTCAAAACATTGGTCTTGTCAATACGACATTGTTCTTATCAAAATGACATGCGCACACAAATCAGCTGATTCTAAGCACGTCAAGGTCTCTCGAGTCACGTGTCTGCTCGCGCCCTATAGAGAACGGGCACTCAGCTGTTTCCGTGAACCTTCAAAACAGCTGATCTTGCTGCCCCGCGCGATGTGAAGTTGTTACATTAATAAACGAAAATTTATAATCAAATACCTTTATTAAAGCATATTTTAAAAATATAATACCTATTTAGAAGAAAAATTCCATGAAAAAGTAATTTGTAGACTAATATTTATAATTCTACACAAATTTTAATTGTTAGAGATCAGTGACCCCGCAACAACTCTAGAAAAAATAAAAGGTTTATTTCATTTTATGAGATAAAATATTGTATTTAGAGTATAGAAGTTATAAATATTTCACTTCATTTCAATATTAAATCACTCCCCTATACTTTAATTAATAAATTTCTTTCAAATTTCTATGTTGTCAACTGCTCCGATAAAACGTATATGCTTTTAACTCCGAAAAGCGTTTAATTATTCTTGGGTTTAAATACTTTGTTGGTAATAAGATAATTGATTATATCCATTAGCAAAATATTCGGAAAATCCTATATATCCTATGAAAACTCACTTTCATCGCAATCATACGGGTCAATATTACTAATTAACTTGATTTTAGCTAAATAGCGAAGTTGCATATCAGGTGATAGCTTCTTGACACAGACATTGTAAAAACCACCTATTAAGCTCGCACAATGAAACACTAGAAAAATTTGTTTTCACCATAATGTAAGACAAACTGACTTCAGAATTTGAATTAGCGCTAAGAAAGTTGGTTGCCAATGAAGTTACAGACCAGAGCAACAAGATCAGCTGTTTCGAAGGTTACCGGAAACAGCTGAGTGCCCGTCATCTATTGTTTTATGATAACAACATCTCATATTTTGTTGCTACGTTAGTGTATATTAGCAATCGCTAGCGACGATAGCAAGCGATAGCTACAATACAGAGTCCCACCACTGTTCTATAACTAACGTCATTAAATAAATAAACGAAAATTTAAAATTATTATTCAAAATTTTTAAGATATCTTTATTATTAAAGAACTGGTGTATTTTTAATTAAAGATAAAAAAATAATGCTAGAAATTTTTCACGGTTTTTCTTTAAAAAATAGTTTTAAATGTCATTTTTGGTAATTTATATTATTAATTTCAATTGTTTTTTTCTAAAATCGTGCGGGAACTAAGTGTTCTCATATCCAATTCCCACAATAATTATTTAATTATAGCTGCCCAAGTAGAATACAGATGTTAAAAGTAACGTTTAAATATTTAAAGGGCATATAATATGATCAAAAAGAAGTAAAAAAAGTCTCAATATACAGGCTTCCGAAAATGAATCGTTCCAGAGTTATAGACTACGTTTATCTCGACGTTTGAAGCCGCTTGAATTTAGTAAATCCTTTTTAAATCTTCGAAATAAACGATCGAGATTAATTTTTGAAGCCGCTTGAAAATGTCAAGTCAAGCCTATAAAGTAACAGGCTTGGACTTACGAAGCGGCTTAAGTTCTGTACAAGTAAACAGTGAAGCTTCAAATAATGTAAATACGCCTGCGCACATCCGCAATATGTTGCAGTGTTACTAAATTCATATCAGTTGTTGGTTGTTTGCATTTTACCTCATTTTATAAAAGTCGCGAAATAAAACTTAGTAAAATTGTCGAAAAGCGAAATATTTGGAGTGATGAAGAAATAAATGTTTTTTTTATGTTTTTGAAAGAGAAGACAAATAACAACATGACAATTTTTAGATTTTGGGGTTATATATCCGGGATGAAATTAGAGCATACCTCTCCCTGTCTGTCTGAATAATCAAGTATTTAACTATCTTTTTTTAGTCGATACGAATTTAAAGAAGATTGAAAATAACTCAATCCGATTTTCAATCCGCTGAGATAAACCAATAGGATTTTTGAAGTCATAATATATTCGAAGCCGCTTGTATTATTGAGATAAACGTAGTCATAGACAGCCCTTTGAAAGTGCATCTCATTGAACATATTTTTATAAATAATTCTGGTACTATACTTCATTTCAGGTAAGAAAATAGCGATGGTTTAGAGAGGGATATAAATTCTGCTTTTGATTGGTCAGAATGCAAACCTAGTTCACAAAAATAAAAGAAAATATCACCTGTCAGTTGGCAATTACCAAATAAAATCTACAGAATTAAATGATGTTTAACTATGGTTTGTTGTAATTTTTTATATTCAGGTTTTGTACATTTTTACAGATAATAGTAATTTACATTGCAAGACCGTTACTCAGAACTTTACGAGCGTGCACGGTACCTAAGGAGCGAGAGAAGCGAGCTTGTTATCCGTGCGAGCAGGTAAATTTTGGGTAACGGTTGAGCATTATACAATGTTTTATGATAATCTGAATCGTAAATAATTTGAAAAAAAAATATTGGAACCTACAACACAATACATTAAATTATTTGATCGAAATAATCTTTGGAAACACTGCGAAGCGATATAATGAATAAATAAATCTGTATACATGTTGCTATGGTTTTAACAGCCCGTATAATTTTACATGCGGAGCCCGTAAAAACTTTCTTTACCACTAGAGAGCTCTGTAATAAGACGTTTACGATTCAGTGTAACGTAAAAATATTTATTATTGACAAAGTTTGGTTTCACAAATGTAAATAATTTATTAATGCATGTGAAAATGAACGGTCAGTTCTCAAGTGCCATCTACTATTTTCTTATGAGAAATGAAGTATAGTTGCACTACAATTTTGAAAGTTTGTGTTCGACAAAGGAGTTTCTACATGTGATATACACACTATTCTTTCTACTTCTGTAAGATAAAAAAAAATAGAAAATAAATAATTTTTTTCTGTAATAATTCGACATTTATTGTCAATTTTTGTATTTGTGATGCGCATTTGTGACAACAACGAACATTCTATACAACATTCATAACTAAAATTTGTTGCTAGGATACCGACGCGTGTTGCAAAGAGTCGTTTTTAGGAAGAAAAACAAACCAGAAAATTGTATTTTCAGAGCAGGAGTAGAAATTTTTTTTTACAAAACTCATCTCGTATCAATTATGTAAAAAGTAACATTTCATAATTTCATAAAGTTATAGGCCAGTCGTCAGGAAGATTAACATGGTTTTAAATTGGGAAAAAGATTTAACTATTGGAATAGGTGTCGTATTTAGTCGGAATGTTAAGGGCAAAAATTTACCTCCACCCCGTATTTTATGATGCAAGCAAGCCGGTTGGTTCATACGTTGCTTAGACTATACCCTACCGATGAAGAGATGTAGCCACCCGGAAATGCCCCGCAGGCAATGGCTATTTCGGGTTGTATACCTCATTGCCGCGGTTTTCTAAGTCACAGTGGCTCATTCTTTTTTAATATTAATAATAATGATAATGTATTTGATGATGCAGTGCAATAAAAGGAGTTTGGTTACATAAAACGTGTCCATTTTTACCTCTCGCTAAGAGAGGTATTGAAATCATGCTAAAAATCGCATATCCAGATTTTAGTGAATAAGCACGTTTTAAGGTCCCTAGAATCCGATTATAACATTTTCACGATGATGTCCGTATGTGCGTGCGTATGTGTGTGTGCGTGCGAGCGTGCGGGTGCGCGTGTGTGTGCGCGTGCGTGTGTGTGATTCCTCAATCTAACAATAACGGGAAGAGTAACAATTGGACAACAGGAAGTAGTAGTTACAAGAAAAAAATCATCTAAATATTATTTATCGAAAATTTATGTAACTACTTATATTAAAGAACGTTAAAGAGATAAAGAAATGCATATAACATAATTTCATATAAAAATTCTCAGATCAAACTACTTCAAGGCAAGAAATTCAAATGTTTGTAGTTGACACATAAATGTCACTGTCAAAAAAATTGTATGGCACGGTCAAAAATATTTGTACATCATTACGAAGATTATGAAAATCAAAAAAAGTCAACAACGCAAAAGAATATACGTAAAAAAGAATATAAAAGGAATTTGCGAAAAAATGACGAATCTAAAGAAAAAGAAAAGGAAAGTAGAAAAAGAAAATGTCAGGATATTGAAAATAAAGAAAATGTATGTTTAATTTATATTAACATAGATTTTGCAAATATATGTGAGAATTATTTTGTAGTGAGACATGAATATATGTATTTGCATTTAAAAATATTTTTCGTTTTATGCGTACAACCAGGTAAAATATCTGGCGAGAGGTTATGTGCTGGCCACATCAGATTTTTATTTTGGTTAACTTGTCTCTTGTCTCCAATTTCAGCCAAGCAGAGAAGTCAAAACTATTGCCTATTCTCTGTAATACTGAATGGTTTAAATGGAACAAAGTATAATATTTTATTTTTTTTCTATGTAGGAATAGTTACCTATAACTAATATCCTGTACGCGATGAGAATTCTCAGTGTATCGTTTAAAAATAATGATAATAATTTATTTTTGGTGTGCGTATCATTTATTTTATATTAATGAAAATTAAAAAAATAGTTCGCAAATGGACCTTTTCAATTTAAGGGCTATCTCTTTCTATCGCTGCAAATAGTAAGAAAATGGTGCGAACAACTGCCAGTTGGGCTGTCAAACTAAACGTCAAAAATATTGCAGTCATTAAAATACATGTATTCTCAGTGAAAATTTGCATCGTTAGACATTTTACCTTCAATAAAAGCTTTTGTAACTTATTTCGATAAGATTTTTTAAAGTTATCCAAGATATTCTCACATTTTACGTCTAAATGTTTTAGAATCAAACGTCATAGATCTCAGTTGTTCTTACTATGCGCAGATCCCCATTGCGCATATTTTCTATCTCTTTAAATTGGAAAGGTCCATTATTGATGTAATTTATCTTTTATATTTTAAATTTAGTAGATTTCTAGTATAATTTTTAGAATCATCTGGTGGGAATGGATGATTTATGTTTGGCAACACTGTCGGTAAAGTATGATCTAAGCAATATATAAACCCTGGCGAACATTGCAAAATGCAGGGTGCAGGCAAATTTTCGCCCTTAACATCCGGACTATATTGTATTTCAGATAAGAATTGACTTAGGAGTAAGATAGGGCTTACGTGTCCACATTTCTGATTGGTCTAAACGCAAACCAAGTTTGTAAGGAGGTATTCGCAATCGTAGATAAAATTTTCCCTCTAGCGGCGCAAATCGGTACTACTGAAAGCAATCGTACAAGCACCATATTGAATAAGTGACAGCTAAGTGAGTAGTGTAGTAATTAATAATTAAATATTTTAACTTATCGCCTTCATGTAAATAAGATTTAAACTCAGTTTGTATACACAGTCAACGAAACACAGTGAACAACGTGAACTGTCATATGTCAGACCCATCGTATGGCGGCCATCTTGCTTCGAAAATCAGCGCCTCTATCGTTAATTTCGATTGCGAATATTATTTATTCCATTTTGACTTTATAATCTATTTAACAATTTTTAAGTAACTGTTTATTTACTAAAGAATTAAAAATGATCAAATGTTGACGTTTCGGGTTGTCAAGTGTGTCATGCACGAGAAAAAACTAATTCATAAGTTTTATGTGTGTAAAACAGACAGGCTCTGCAGCGCCACCAAATCTGTTCTCATCTGAAATACAATATAGATACGACACGGGACTTCCCCCACCTGTAGCTCGTAGGATATTGATATTACGTAAAAATGTGAATGAACCTTTTCGATAGAAAATTTATATAGCTTTAATTTTGGTATTCACCTTCTTTGTCGCAGGACCATCCAGAACCGAGATATTGGTAAAAAAACGATTTTTGATCCATATTTAGGCAAAATTGGGGGTGCGCGAGGGGGAAAAATGAGTATGTCTAAACCGATTCCAATAGATAAATATTTTTCCCGATTTAAAACCATATTTACATCTGCTAAATTCCCTGACGCCTATGACGATTGGGCTATTAGGTAAAATTCAACTTTTCAAAACGGAATTAGATAGAGTATTACATGCAATTCTTTTTTAATCAGTTTAGAAGCTTTTTCAGTTATTCATTATAATTTAGTTATATTTTAATAATAATACTTATTTTTCAGGCAGGTGATATTGCAATTGTAAAAAATATATCGGAAAACAATGCTCTTCTATGGAAAATTAAACATCTCGTCAGGATATCACCCATAACATTTCCTAATGGACACCCAAACGAAGAAGATGTCGACCATACATTTTTGAATGAATACGGGCAATTAATTGTAGATAATACATTAAAACCAACTTCTGCTGTAGCTGAAGCTACAACTCATTTTCAGAATAATCCTGTAAAATTAGATGGAACTACTTTACGTAGAAATTCCAGAATGAAATGGTTAAATGCGTGGTCTACTGATTTATAATTTGGGCTTATTTGTAATAAAATAGTTAATAAAATTATTTTAATTTAAAATGTGTCGAAATTTTTGTGTCTCGTAGTCGGTAACAAATTTATGTTCGGAAAAAAGTAGACACCCGGTATATGTATATGCATTCTAATTTTTATTCATTTAAATAAAGATATTTTTTGCACGAGCGGATTTTAAAAAATTCCAATTGGGTTTTCTTAGCAGTATGTCATCTTTACAAATTACTGAGCGATAAGTAATTATTTACCGATCAGGAGGATGTAAGTAAATAAATGATAACGATCAAAGCTTACTTGAACCCTGCAGTGGTATCGTGGAGTCTATTTATTTTTGTAATAATTCAAATATTTTCGTATTTGTTTCTATACCTTCCTAACTTTGTCTGTAGTATAGTTTATGCACAAATAGCGGATAATTGCTTATGCTTAATTATGTACAACTGCAGTGTTAAAAATGACAACTGATTTTTTTATAATGGCAAAATAATATTTAAATACATATTACTAAATTTTAATTTTGTTATTGCGTTGATCGTGAAATAAAAAACAAAATCCTCCTACCGCTATCGGATGTATTGGAGATCTTTCCCGGTGGACCGGTAGTACCGAAGCCGGTCAATATTAGCAGAAATTATTGTTCTTATGGTTTTAAGTGCATGTAAATCATTTACTTTCCCGCACCGACAATTTCAAGACACATGAGGCTTGTTTGCCGTATTGATTTATTATTAAGTATCATTCACAACAAAAAATTAAGGTAGCGGTAGAACTAGTGGCAGTAGTAGTGGCCTGGGTAAAAGATTGAATGCGTTGTAGCAAACGTATTCGTTCACATCCAAAAATTAAGAAAATTAGTAGTAGCCCAGTGGCAACGGCAGCGTTAGGAGTTTGCAAACTCCAAACTTCTACGTTGCCACTACCGCTACCGCTTAATTTTTTACCCGTTTATTGACTTCTGACCAGAGCTGGGAGTATCTTACGAAAAAAGATACATGATGATATCTAAGATACTTTTAATATCTTAGATACTTTATCTTAGATACTTCCTATTTTATAGGTAATGTATCTTAATTTTAAATACTTTTAACAATTATCTGTATCTTTTATCTTAAAAATTTATTTTAGATACTTCTAAAATATTTAAGATACTTTTTTTATTTTAGATACTTTTAATGCATTTAGATACTTTTAAAGTATCTAGATATTTTAAGGTATCTAAATGCAGTTAAAGTATTTTTTTATTAATAAAGATATTATTTAGCTTGTTCAAACAAGACTAGTGCGCAGTAGAAGGCTGTAGTGCATCGTGTGCTTCCTTTCTCATTAGTCCTGTGAAGATTTTTGTTTTTTGTATCACATCAAAATATCACATTTTTAAAAATATGTTAATATATTTTGAAAAATTATTCTTAAGTATATGCACATTTTCAATTACCCATTTAAAATATTTTTTAAGGTACGTGAAAGATACTAAGGACATTTTAAAAGTACCAAATTTATTTTTATGTATCCAAAAGTATCTACATATTTTAAGATTATCTAAAATACTATAGTATCTAAGATACTTTAAGAGTATCTAAGATATTTTAGGAGCATCTAAGATATTTTAAGAGTATTTAAGATATTTTAAAAGTATCTAAGATAATTGGTGTATTTAAGATATTTTAAGAGTATCTAAGATATTTTCAAGTAGATATCTAAGATACTTTTTAAAAAGATTTGTATCTTAAAAATTTACACTTAAAGTATCTAGATATTTAAGTATCTCTAACAAAATTTATGTAAGTATCTTACAAAAATATCGAAGATACTTTTTCAAAGTATCTCTCCCAGCTCTGCTTCTGACATCTGATAAATAGAAAAAGGATTATTTTGATTTTCGCTCATTTCACATGTGATTTGTGACCATGCATTTTCTTTTTTTGCATTAATTTTAAAATCTCTTAATCTTTTATCCCACACAACAGAGTACTTATGGATAAGAGATATTACTAAGTCATCATCCTTTACGGAAAAATTAAATGACAGCTATAACTGTCAACGTGCTGTCAACCTTGCACAGAATAAAGTTTCTAGTAATTTATAATAAAAAATTCCTAGGAACTATAATTTCAATAATTTTTTATTGTGAACGCAAACAATTTTTACTATAAATTTCTTACGTTACCGATGCCACTAATTTTTACACTGCCGCTAATTTTTCTTATTCTGAATGGGCCTTTATTGTTACCCTAATTATCTCTATATTATGTTCCATGCCGCTTATATTCTTTTTTTGGTATTGTAATGTTTGATTTATTTGGGCGAAGTGTAAAATATCAAAGAATTATTATTAATTAAAATAGATGTTTATTAAAACGATAAATATATTAAAAGATAATAACAATGGCAATTACTATGGTTAAGCTAATATTAAATACTAATTAATTACTTAAACAGTAAGATTATTTATTTCTTTAAACAATTCACACGACTATTTATTTTCACGCTAATTATGTCACTATTTATATCACTATATATATCACATTCAAATGTCTGACCTCCACAGCATCTGTATACTCAACTGCTACTACATCCTCTGTATACTCAACTGCCCAGACAGAATTCACTTCTTTCAACTCTCTTTCTGAACTCTCTTTAACTCTACTCATTGACTCACTTCCAATCCAGTATCACCAACTGTGCGTATGCCTCAACTCTTCAACACCAATACCGAGTATCCACTTCCACTCGCCGTTGCTGTCCCCGTATACTCTAGCTTCCCGATACTCCTCAACACTACCGAATATTTACTTCCACAGCTATCCCAATATACCAGTAACATCCCGAGTACTCCACGCGATACTATACTACATACGCTCTCCACAATACTGCTATGTTACTAAACTCACTAACTTCTTACTTACTTTTTGGCAGAGCTGCCTCGCTTATACAGGGTGATTTTTTTAAGGTGTACATAGGAGATTAACATGGGAAATCAGTTTTTTGCAAACCGTTGCCCCTCGTTTTAACTTACGGCAATGGTTGTGGTGTCAATGCAAAGATAAAAAATTTCCCCATCCGCAAACACCAAATATATGGAAATTATCCAATATTATAGGGCCAAAAATTAATTTAATTTTTTTTTTCATTTTCTTATTAATAGTAATAGCCATGCCAAATTTAAACAAAAAGATAAACAAATGTTTAACATTTTATCTGTCAAAATAGGTTAATGTCTCTTGACAATGTCAATTAGCCTATTCTGACAGATAAAATGTCAAGCATTTGTTTATCTTTTCAAATTTGGCATGGCTATTGCTATTAATAGGAAAATTAATAATTTTAAAAATTAATTTATGAATCTAAAATATTGGATAATTTCCATGTATTTGGTATTTTCGGATGGGGAAATGTTTTATCTTTGTATTGACACCAAAACAATTGCCGTAAGTTAAAACGGGGGTCAACGGTTTGTAAATCACCATGTATAGCTACCCTAATATTTTCCGGAACATTCTAGCAACGTCCCGGACGATATAACAATGCGCGGGTAACTACGTTTATCTCTCCCTGTTACACAGCTGCCCGCTTTCTACGTATTCTCCGCCCATTTTCTCGTACATTCTACTAGTGGCGGCGGTAGAGTCGGTCGCGTGCTCGCAGACTCAGTGGCGTAGCTGCACTCACGTTACAGTATCTACTTTAATTCTACATTGAAGGTGCACCGTGTATTTATTTATTAGTTTTCTTTATAAGGTATAGGCCGGGTATTATAAAACATTTAATCTACAACTAAAATTAGCACATATGTAAATGTTCATTATTCTAAATTTAAAAGGTTAAATATCATTATAACTAATATAATTACCCCTTAACCTTAAAATAAATTTTAATAAAACCAAATACGTATTTTGAGAACTAAGTCTGAAGAGTTGTTAGGACCTCTGGCATGGTTGACATGTTGAGTAATCTTGACTACTCTGTTTAACTTTCCCTTGTTGTACTACTGATGATGAGATCTTTGTTCTCGAAATACGTATTTGGTTTTGTTCAATATTTTATGTTCAACAAATAAATTAAAATTGTTCAGTATTACTAAGTAAAAATAATTTTCATTGTGCTGATTGACATTAAAAGTGTGATTATTTTGACAGCTAACAGTTTGTAAAATGACACTTTTGCTGCATATTGTTCAGCGCTCAACAAACTTATAGCAACCATTCAAAAAACGCATAGCAACGTAATTTGATGGCGCTAACTGTCAAAATTTGTATTAAAAAGCCCTAAATTAATATTAATTCCAAAATCGATTGATAGAGTTAAAACACTGCTAGTCATTTCCTAATCACCATTCATGCTACCACCCAATATGTTCAACACGGCACCAAACAAAGATTTACAACTTAGCCAGCATTCATAGACTCCAAAAGTTATAGCTACTAGATGAATTACAGCTGACTCGTTCGCCATTTTGGAGCCACTTCAATTAATCAATATCAGTGTTACAGAATTATTAATCATAGACTGACGTTTGTTCTGCTCAAAATTGTGCAAATCATTAGAGAAATGGTTATAATTTTTACAGGTATACTATTATTCACGAAAGATGACTATTCAAGGTCATTTGTTCGAAGAAATAATACATATCACTTTATAGCAGTAGCTTAGCAACATTTTGTATTTGAAAAAAAAAGATTATTTGACCTATGTCTATTTAATTTATGTGGTGTGACAGATATACGTAAATAGTGGCATTACTTTCTAACACACTATAAATAATAATAATAATAATAATTTTATTTGTATAATTAGCATTGTATACTTATTACAAAGTATGGCAACTATAATAATAGTATATTTATATAATACACATATCTAATAAATGGCGTAATACATAATATTTAGGGTGTATGTTGAAATTACATGTTTATTATAAATGATCTAAGCTTGAGTGCTGATAGTGTGAAGTTATATATTTTGTACATAATGACAGGGTCTTGTACTCTCGCTAGAAGTGACGATAGTGGATTGCTCGATTCATGGTTAGCTGGTGGTAGTAACTGCGTTCTCAGAGGTTCAAAAATTGGACATCTGTAAAATAGGTGATACAGATTATCATATTCGAGCAGATTACAAAGTGAACAGATTTCACTAGAATCGAAAGAATGTGTTACACCATCAGTGTATATTTTCAATCTTTTATTATTGGAAATTCGCAATTGAGAGACTAATTTTATTATTCTGTATGGTAAATTAGATGTCATGTATTCTTTTCCATATTGATAAAATTTATATAATGTATTGTAAGTTGAGTGTTGTATCCTTTGCATATCTTCCTCCCAGTACAGATTAATAAATTTATCTAATATATTAGTCATCTCATTTTTTAGTGCTATAAAATCTTGACTTTCCCATAACCAGTTGTAATCGATCTTATGCAGTATTTCAGATAGTTTGGTACACCAGTTATATTTCCGTTTCCTTGTAATACTGATATTGGTTTTCTTATGCACTTCTAGTAATTTATGGAAGCATAATTTCATATATCTATTATCAGCCATTAGTAGAATTTTGTACCACAGATTTAATATACTTTTAATAACCCTTATCTCTAATTTGTGCTGATTAGTTTCACATCTGACCATGTAGTTAGGAGTTGTTGGGCTCCACCCCCAAAACGTTTTGAAAAAGTTTGTCTGGCATTTTTCAATAGCATCCAGCTGATTTATTGCCCAGACTTCTGCTCCATAAAGTAGTGATGAAATTACTACGGAATTATATAGCTTGATTAGTGCAGGGTAACTGTAGATGCCGGATTTCTTCATTATATTTTTAACTGCACCGGAGGCTCTGTTAGCTTTGTTCAGATAGTCCTTTGTGTTAGTATTATACAGGCCCGATGATGTAAAGGTTATACCCAAATATAGGTATTTTTTTGTATGTTGTATCTCTTCCCCTTGACAAAAGTAACGTTTTACATATTTGGGGGGACGCCCTGCATGGAAGTGCAATATTTTCGTTTTAGTTGCATTTACTTTTAGATTTAATTGGTCGCTATATTCTTCCAATGCTTTTAATTTTCTCGTCAAATCAAACGGAGTTTTGGCAAAGATGACTATATCATCTGCATACTGCAATGAAAGGATATCTATGTTTTGATTAATATAAATTCCTTCTAATCCTTTTGATTTGAAGTATTCTTCTAAATCAGATATATATACAGCAAATAATAATGGGCTGGTGCACTCTCCTTGTAGGACACCTTTAGTGATGGGTATTGAATGTGATTTATTTCCCTGTATATCGATGGTCATTTCAGCCGATCTATACCTACATATATTTCAGAAGGCGGACGAATTTTCCGCTAATTCCTTTTTCATATATTTTGTGCCATAATTTTTCATGACATACTGAATCAAAGGCTTTTTGATAATCAATGAATAGAGCATAAAATCCACTTTTGTTTGTAATAATCTCTGTTTGTACTATCGCGTTCATTACAAATATATTGTCTACACAAGACCTATTTTTCCTAAAGCCCGCTTGGGCTTCGGGTAGGATATCCTGGCTTTCTACCCAAGTCTGTAACCTATGATTTATTATATATGTAAATAGCTTGATAATGCTGCTGCATAAAGCAATTGGTCTATAATTATTTATATCATTTACATCACCCTTCTTGTGTAAAAGGGATAATTTTATATTCATTATACTGTTTGGCACCTCTTCTGATGTTAGGAATTTATTGAACATACTCAGTATGTGAAGCTTTTACCAGAGATATGGAAAACCTTTCCATATCTCTGGTAAAAGCTTCAGATGTTCATTCGTCACGTTGTCTATACCAGGACTTTTATTTGTTTTCAAGTGGTTTAACGCCGCATTTAGTTCGCTGTAGCTAATATCAGAGTCAAGGTAGGGGTGTCTTACATCTATAAATGCAGTATCGCAGGATAATCTTGTGCTATACCATACTACACTATAAATAATAATGGCATAATGTCGTAGAATTACAGATACCTAATTATCTACTGCACTGCCCTCTGTGCTAATATTTACCCAGTGGCGTTGACGTGTAAATCAAATTATTATTCCTTGGTTTATAAGAAGTCTATGTTTTTGTATTTGGCAAAAACATAAGTGAAGAACATAAATCTTTCAGAAAGGCATTATTTAGAAAGAAACATAATTTTCAAATGAATTACTATTATTTTTTCAGTTTAAATTGGTCCATAAATATTTCATGTTGCACGCCTATGCAATGAACTTATCTGCAAGAAATATATCAGACGGCTCACAAATGACCTTGAACAGTAATCTTTCGTGAATACTAGTTTACTTATGCAATACATATATTTTTCTCTAACCTCAAAAATCTTAACGAACCGTATTTTTTCTCATTTTATTATTTTAAATAAATATGATATGGCAAATATGGAAGTTATATTTAATTATGAAAAATAATTACTACATAAACTTATGAAAAATGCACTTTTATAGACCAGAAAAGTTAGGTTAGAATTTGCCTTTGGCACGAGTTCATAGTTTGAATTCCCTAGTATAGGTTTCATATAGGAGTTTAATTTTACAGACAAAAAAAAGATATTTTATAAAAGAAATTAAACAGCTACGCTAAGAATTGGATAGTTGTTTATTCGGTAACAGATTGCAACAGTTTAAACCTGTAGAAAAGGTAAAGTAAGAAAATTATTAGAAATTAAAATGCTTGGTGCAAGCAGGGATACCGTATGTCGTTGACCCACCAGTACATAGGACAGCACAATAGAAGATGAAGCATGCACGATCAAAGTAGGACATACGTTCAATTAATTTTGTAGTGTTGTATTATTATTTAAATAATTATAAACTGTGCAGAGTTCATGTGAATATTATTGTACGAATCTGGAGATAAAGGATCGGTCTAGATGCTACATATAATGCTTTGCATAAGACATTTACTTTTATCAGATTTTTCGACCTTTAAAGTTGAGCAAAAATTTCCTTGGTAAGAAATATACGGGGATTGAAATTATGTTCTCAGCGTAATGAACTGAGTTTGAATTTCGCGCCTAAGTTTGACCGTTACACTTTTCTGGTCTACTGCATAATTTACTACGTTCATTTTGGCAAAGTGATGACGTCAAAATCGAGCGGGAATTACAAACCCTGATATACACCTGAAGTATGTACGATTTGTAAGTGTGACCTTGGTCGTTGGTCAAAGAAAAAAAGTACTAAAATATTTTATCAAAACTCATAACATCATTTTTCGCGATCGTCCAGAAAATGAGCTGTTTCTAATTACTTTTTAGATTACTGAGCTATTTCGGAAAACTGTCGATAAAGGATCGGAAAGTTACTTTCCGATCCATACATGATTGTTTCCATGGTGATCAGTTGTTTATTCATTTATATCTTACTTCGTCACAATAAAAAATAAAATAATGCATCTATACTATTATTCACGAAAGATGACTATTCAAGGTCATTTGTTCGAAGAAAGAATACACATCACTTTATAGCAGTAGCTTAGTAACATTTTGTATTGGAAAGAGAAAGATTATTTGATCTATGCCTATTTCATTTATGTGGTGTGACAGATATACGTAAATACTGGTATTACTTTGTAACACACTATAAATAATAATGACGTATGTCGTACAATTACAGATACCTAATTATCTACTACACTGCCCTCTGTGCTAATATTTACCCAGTGGCGTTGCCGTTTAAATCAAATTATTATTCCTTGGTTTATAGTTAAGTCTATGTTTTTGAATTTTGCAAAAACATAAGAGAAGAACATAAATCTTTCAGAAAGGCAGTATTTAGAAAGAAACATAATTTTCAAATAAATTACTCTCATTTTTTGAGTTCAAATGTGTCCATAAATATTTCATGTTGTACGCCTATGCATACGAAATGCAATGAAGTTAACTGCAAGTAATATTATATCAGACGGCTTACAAATGGCCTTGAATAGTCATCTATCGTGAATAATAGTTTATATACACTGCTCAAAAAAATTAGGGGAACACTTTTTTTAAAAATCTGCAACTTTTTAAGTAAAAGCTTTAGGCAAATCAAATTACGTATGGTCCAACGGTATATATTTTAGGCAAAATGTGAACAAAAACAATTTTATAACTCATAATTATTTCTTTTAAAAATGTAAATAGATACCGCAAAATAAAGTGAAAACCTCCTCCTCATTCCTGCGTGGTATGCTTCACTCTAGTCGGCGAAGGAATTCTTGGGGTATTGTTTCCCATTCCTCAGGGTTTGTGTCAGTTCCTGGATGATTTATAGCGGATTAGGGCGCTTGCGAACACGTCGGTCTAGCTGATCCCACACGTGTTCAATAGGATTCAGGTCAGGACTTGTAAAAAAAATTAGTGATGCCGGCAGTATGTGGCTTTGCATTGCCTTGCATTACAATGAAATTGTCTATACTGATTCCAGCCCAAACCATCACGAATCCAGAACCAAATCTATCCACTTCCTGTATAATAGTGGTTGAGTAGCGTTCACCAGGACGTCTATACGTTCACGATCATCGTAACGAGTGAAACGAAATCTGGATTCGTCTCTAAACAGTACAGGCCTCCAGTGACGAAGTTCCAAGCTTCGTGATCCCGAGCAAATCTCATTCGCGCTGCTTTGTGATGCTGCGAAGGCGTGGTGCCCGGACAGATATTCAAGGTTTCAAATTTGCTTCTTTTTATCTGTTTCTAACAATCTGGTCAGAATTTTCTATTCTTTGCGTAGTTTTTCATTTTCGATTTGGTCCAACACTCCCGACATATTTTCCAGTTTCCCAAAACCGATTCCGCAAAAGCTGGATAACAGAAGGGCTATCACGAACGTTCCTGCTAACTTACCAAATAAAGTGGCAGTTCTAAATAAGGGTGACAGCATGAGCGACTTGCATTTCATTAAAATGCCTCATTTTACTTCTAATTAACAAAAATTGACCTATCATAGTAAGCCTTTAAAGCATACTTGACTAATTTTTTCTTTTTGTTTTGTGCAGACATCTTACATTTCTCAGAGTAACTTACATATAATTTATATTGCTAAAAAAATTTTGTTATTTTCAATAACCCCCGGACTTTTTAGTAATGGCTAATAAGCCGTGATGATATATTTATTTATAACGCAAAATTTCAGAGTTTGAAAAAAGCATTACCCTAATTATTTTGAGCAGTGTATTTTTATTTATACTTTTTTTGGTCCGCGAAAAAAATTGTATCCAATATGACCTGAAAGTGTCTTTATGGGGCTCATAAGCTTTCAAAGCTCGCCTACGGCGCGCTCTGAAATATGCTTGCTCGCCCAGTAAAGTATATTCCCCAGCGAGCCGTACGCGAGCTTTAGAAGCGTGTGAGCCCAGTAAAGATACTTTCAGATCATGTTGGGTATGTAACATTTAGAAATGTTACGAAATATAGAGATACGCAATTCAAGTTAGGCGAGACGTAAATAGATGAGTTTTAGTAGAGTCAGCAAAAATCACTTAGCTCTCTTGCCGAAGTGTGAAGCGTCAGTACGCAATTATGCGGCTCCAAGCGAGGATGCACTCGCTTGTGCTAAGATCAAGTAAACAAATTATTCGTACGAACTTAGCAAGTGGGCTAAAGACTGTCGCCGTACGTATAGACGCTAAACGATATTGTACGTTGTCATAATCGCTTATCAGTTATTTACAAATGTTTAACCAAAGTGTATTTGTATTTTACCTTTAGTTATTTTAATATATTTAACCTTAAATTACATGGCGTTGGTATTAATTAAAATGAACCCTAAATAACAGTAAACACTAGTGGAGTCAAATGCAGTGACTAAGGAGATTCCAGACAATAAGCATAGCATTTAGTGATGTTACGAATAGTAAGTACCCATATTCCTATGTAAATCGCTCCCAACATAATGACCATATTTCCTGCATACACGTGATTAGGGGTGTGTAAACATCTGCCTATTTACATACCCCCGGAAAGAGGAATTCAAATCATTTGGAACTTTCGATATTTAATTATCGATTGACATACACGTTATTATACAGGGTGTTTCAAAAATACTGTAAAAAATTGAGGGCATATAGTACTGACCAAAATAAGTAAAAAAGCTTAATCAACATAGGACTGATCTTAACTGTTTCCGAGAAAAGCGAAAAATCGAAAAAAAACTGACAAATATAGCGATCGAACAAAATTTTGTCTATGCCAGTAAATAGACTATAAAAAAAACAATAAAATTTGATATGAAACGTTTTTCTCAATTTCTAATAGTTACGAAGTTATTTGAAAATTAAATATTGGCCAAAGTCGCCACATTTAACATAGTACAATTATATGAATTTTAAATTATCTGATGTGGCCAGCACATTACCTTCCGTCAGTTCTATGTATTTTGTACAAATTTCATACAGAAAATTCCTTATTGCTAAAGATTATATTTCTTGTACTTTACCTTCCGGCAGTTGCATATATTTTATGCAAATTCCATACAATTTATAGCAAAAGATCCTATATATCCAGTAAAATTATAAGACAAACACACTATGTCAATTTCACTTGACACTGACATCTTTCAATCAAAATTTTCTTAATATAGTAGCTGTTTCCATAGCTATGGCTATTTTATGAAATTTAATTTCTTTATAATTTATTAACTCTATATCCATTTAATATTAAGTATAAAATGCAGTCAAATCGTATAGAAAATAAAATATTCTTTAATATTTATAGTAACATTCAATGTGAAAAAATGATATTTAACATAGTTTTTTCAAGAAAAACTGTTAAAATCTTCAAATGAGGGTACTTCCGGTTGTCCAATTCTAACCAAAATCTAATCAGCTCTTCACATGGATGTAACGAAGAGAAATACGAAAGAATTATTTTTTAGAATTGTAGTATTAGAGTTATCGCAGACGAAAATTTTGTTACACACACACACACACACACACACACACACACACACACACACACACACACACACACACACACACATGCATATACACACTTACAGACATAATCGTAAAAATAGTAAAATCGTATTCTAGGGACCCTAAAACGTGCTTATTCATCAAAAACTCACCACCGAATTTTTTGACCAAAGACAATACCTTCCTTACCTAAAGGTGACGGAAGGTAAAAAACAAAAGCACATCTAAGATGACCTCTGAAAGGTAAACAAAAAATCCCATTAAATCAAAGTCGTAACTCTTATTGTTTTCGAGATAGCAGACGTAAACCCCGTAAAAACTCATTTTTCACTTACTCAAATCTCGGAAACTATAGGGCACAGAAGATCACGTGACCTACCATATGTTTTGTCCCTTTCTCACTTCAGACTCGATCTTCAGCTCTGTCCCATGCTAACTTCAGACTATACTTTCGACGCAGTACGCATGCGTGAGTTTGAATAGCTGTCACATTTCTAGCAAGATATCAAATGAGAATAAAATGAAGACAATAAGAATCAAATAGGTTTTTATTGAATTCTTCAGTAATATAATATAATGGAAGATAACAATGTGATCATATGTATATTCATAAGTATTACGATCAGGATGTTCTTAGTCTTCATTCTTGTTTAAAAAGAAAATATTACCAACAGTAATTGACAATTTATAAATTTAGAGCTTCATCAACGATCTGTGACGGCTTGAGCCGTTACAATTGTAAAAATATTAATTGACTTAAACTGTATAAATTATAAAATATAATAAAAGATAACAATTTTTATTTTACGTGAACGTTACCAAAAAAATGACAAAATATGAATGAATATTTATTTACTTTTCGTCACCTAGTTTCCAAAACAATCCCCCAAACCTCACTTGATTTCCTTGATTCCCCCCATGTGACTGGATGCACATTATAATACTCCCCCGCCAGACGAAAAGAAAATAGATATTTTACAAAGAAATTACTACAACAATTATAAAAATTATGATAATTAATTAAACTTCTTGGCTTTCTAATCTACCGTTTCCATTGCCTAATTGACGAATGGTGCAGGTGGAGTTTGTGTAGTTTTGTTTTGTGATGGGGGTAGCGGATGAAGGAATGCGGGTTTTAGTCTGTTTATTGATATATTTTCATGTGTGTTATCTTTTAAAATAGTGAAGTATTTATCTGATCTCGCGATGACTTTGTATGGGCCGGTGTAAGGTGGTTGTAGTGGAGTCTTGATGGAGTCTGTGCGAATGAAAACGAAGTCAGTGCGATAAAGATTTGGGTTTGTGTAATGATGTTTGTTATATGTGGATTCTGAAGGAGGTACGGCTGTCAACTGAGACATATGCTTTTTTAATTTTTTTAGATATAAAGGTAAATCTAAGTGGTCAATGAATTTGCTGGAAAACGATTTAGGAATTTCTCCGGGTAACCGTAATTTTGCCCCATACACAAGCTCTGCGCAGCTACATTGTAATGGTTCTTTAAAAGCAGTTCTAAGTCCTAGTAGAACGAAAGGTAAATTATCATGCCACTCATCCGGATGATCACAAGCTTTTAATGCTGTTTTAAGTAGTCTATGGAACCCAGGGGCGCACACAGGATTTATTTTTAGGGGCGATCCAATTGACTTTTTTTAAAAAATTGGGCGAGGGGGAGGTGTATCCAATTTCGGTTTTTTACTTCACTACATGCGAGTTATATTATAAAATACAAAAGCTGGTATATCACATACAGGGTGGTGACTTGGACGACGCAGCATAGGGCTTTAAATGGTAAAATCTTAATGTGCGGTTATTTGCTCCCCTAATTATTTTAGAGCAAAATTGTATTTAGGTTTTCGCTACAGATAAAAATATTACATCCGAACATGCTATTGTTTATAATTTTTCAATTTCCGGAGCGGTAAAAATAGTCGAAAAGAATAACATTTTTGTAAAAATCATTGATGCCACAAAACAAAAATTTAAACAAAAACGCAAACATATGTCATAGATTGTCGTTTAACCTTATTTTTAAAACGAGGAAAATGGAAACATTTTTATTGTAGTAGGTGACAACAATGTAATAGTTGATTGCAACAATGTAGTTGGACGAGAACGAAATTTAAGATTTCTTTAAGGTTTAACGTGGGTTTAACGTAAAAAATCTCTGACAGATGTTTGCGCTTTTGTTTAAATTTTTGTTCCATGGCATCAATGATTTTTGCAAAAATGTTATTATTGTTTTAGACTATTTTTGCGGTTCCGGAAATTAAAAAATTATAAACAATAGCTATTCGGATGCAATATTTTTTTCTGCAACTAAAATCTCAATATAATTTTGCTCTCAAATAATTAGGGGAGCAAATAACAGCACATTAAGATTTTATCATTACAATACCTATGCTGCGTCGTCCAAGTCACCACTCTGTATATTTAAATTTAAATAAATAAAAATTATAGCACAAAACAATAAGCAGGAAATTAAAAATTGTATACACTAATACTACAATATCATTTTTTTTACCTTTTTGTTTGTCTAAGAATCTTTTATTTTTCCTTATTTTTAGTAAACTATTTCATTTATTGCAGTAGCGGATAACCATAATCGTATGCTTTATATTAAGGTGGCAAGTGTTCTAGTCCTATAAATATTTTATTTTTCTATAGTTAAATTACAACGACGGCGAATTTGCCTGTTTGTTTTGCAAATGAAATGCTTATTTTTCTTATACATCTATTTGTCAAATTCTAGGGGCGGTCCGGACCTACTGGACCGCCCCCCTGTGTGCGCCCCTGATGGAACCGTTCAATTATACCGTTAGTTTCTGGATGGTAAGATGTTGTACGTAGTCTTGTGGAGTCAATTAGTGATAGTAACTGGTTGAAAAATGATGATTCGAACTGTGCGCCGCGATCTGTTGTGATTGTTGAAGGAATTCCGAATCTGGAAATCCATCCTGATACGAATGCTTTTGCGATGGTTTCTATTTTACTGTCTGGAATAGCGATAGCTTCAGGCCATCTCGTGAATCTGTCAATGCACGTAAGTATATAGCGACAACCCTTAGAAATGGGCAATGGACCAACTAGATCTATATGTATAATAACAAAACGCGCTGTAGGGATTTGGAATTTTTTAAAGGGTGCTTTTGTGTGTCTAGTGATTTTACAGGTTTGACATTTTTCGCAAGTTTGTGTCCAGTTTTTTACATCTGTGAGCATGTTTGGCCAAATGAATTTTGAGGCAATAAGTTTTCGTGAAGCATTAATTCCGGGATGTGATAAGGAGTGTAACTGATTAAATAGGGATCGACGAAATTTCGGTGGAATATACGGTCGAAGATTTTTGGTCGATGTGTCGCAATATAATCGAAGTGATGTGTGTGGTAGTTTTATTTTTTTAAAACGTAAGAGACTTTTAGTGTTATTTAGTAGTGAACGTAATTCAGGATCAAATTCTTGGCATTTTGCCAGTTCGTCGTAAGAAGTATAAGGTATGTTTGTGATGGAGTTAATTTCTGTTCTTGAGAGTGCGTCTGCTGCGTTATTACTTTTACCAGGGATGTGTCTTATGTCAGTAGTGAATTGAGCAATGTAATCTAAGTGTCGTAATTCTCTTGGGGAATAATTCGATGAATTTTTATTAAAAGTGTAAGTGAGTGGTTTATGGTCTGTTAAGATAAAAAATTCTTGTCCCTCAATAAAATAACGAAATTTTTTGATTGCTAAAAAAAACAAGTTGAAAAGAACGCTAGTGGTTTCCAAGCGTTGTTTTCTAATTGTTGTAAAACCGCGCCCGTGTCAGATGCGTCAACTATTATACTGGTAGGAGAATTTCGTTTTGGGTTAGATAATGCGGTGACGTTTATTAATGCTTTTTTTATGTTTTTGACAGCTGTCAGTTCTTGGTTATTAAGTGTCAGTTTTTTTGTGTTTGAGTGTTTGTTGTCAATTAATTTGTTTAGAGGTTGAAGAATTGTGGCGCAATGTGGAATGAATCTGTGATAAAAATTTATAAGACCAAGAAACTCGCGTAATTGTTTTTGTGTTTTAGGTATTGGAAAGGTTTGTAGTGTCTGAATTTTTTCTGTTAAAGGAGTGATTCCGTTTTTGTCTATGTGGTGCCCAAGAAACTCAATTTCTGATCTGCCAAATTGACATTTGTCTGGATTAATGATGACTCCGTAGAGCTGGAGTCTGTTGAAGAGAGTTTTTACATGTTCTTCATGTTCTTCTGGTGTGTTGCTTGCTATGAGTATGTCGTCAATGTAAGCAAAACAGTAATTTAGACCGCGTGTTACTTCGTCGATAAATCGTTGAAATGTTTGTGCAGCATTACGGTTCCATAGGAATTTGATGGTAGGCTTTAACTAAATCGATTTTCGAAAAAATAGTTGCATTTTCCAAATTCATAGTGAAATCTTGTATGTGAGGAATTGGGTATCGGTCTGGAACAGTTATGCTATTTAATGCGCGATAATCCCCACAGGGACGCCATGTGTTTGGATTCTTTTTGGCCATATGTAAAGCTGATGACCAATTACTTGATGATTGCCGAATAATACCGAGTTCGAGTAAATTATTGAATTCATTTTTGGCTGCTATTAGTTTTTCGGGTGGTAATCGACGAGGCCTTGTAAAAACAGGAGATCCATCTGTGTCAATGCGGTGAGTGACATGATGTTTGATGACTCGGTTAACGTCAAAAGGATCAGTAAGAGAAGGAAAATCGTTTAAAATATTTTGAAACTTGTTATCTGATTGGATCAAAGAAATACAATGTCTTTTGAAAGATGAAGTGTTGATATAAAGTTCCCGGTTAGTCATATCAATGATTATACGAAAGTATTGTAGGAAATCTGCTCCTAAAATGGCATGTTTAACATTTGCGATAATAAATTTCCAGGAAAAAGTAGTATTAAGCCCAATGTCTAGTGTCAGTTTGACAGTACCGTATGTTTGAATTTTAGTTTGATTGATGGCGTTGAGTGAATGTTTTTGAATATTGCGTACTTGAGTGAATGAAGGTGGGATAATACTCACTTCTGCACCAGTGTCAACTAAAAATTGACAGCCTGGCAACTTGTCAATTACAAAGAAGAGGGGGCTGGAGACGGGAAGATTAGCGCTGGAACAAGTAGGTAAATTAGTATTTTTAAAATCAGTTATAGTATGAATATTGACTGTTTGACGAGGAGAACTCAAATTCCGCTTCTGCCATTTGCTGCAACCAGGTTGGTAGCTTCTTGCTTTATCACCGAAGTGGTAGTGATACCAGCAGATATTGCTGCCATCACTGGTAGTGAAGAAGGAGGGTGAATCTTCGTGTCTGGAAGAATGAGGTGTAGGGCACATCGAAGGTCTACGCTGAGGCGGGTTGGAGAAATCAGTAAGTAACTTTTTGACATTCGCAAGTTCCGCTTGCAATTCTCTGATTTCAAACGTGTTTACAGGTTGTGGTGAAGTAGTGTTCGGCTGAGCAACTTCTACTAATTTATCCGCAATTTCTGCTTTTTCCTCAATGCTAGATGTTTTGGAGGCGGCTAATATTAATTGCATGTTGGAAGGTAGCTTTTGCAGAAAAAGATGATTTAAAATTTTGTTTTCTTCTTGTGTCGATCCAGTTAGTTGTTTCATTTTTCGTAAAAGGTGAGATGGTTTTTCATAATTTAAGGCGTTTATATTTAAAAGCGCGTTGAATTTCTGTACATCTGTAGGTGTTGTCCTTTGGAGCAGTGCTACTTTGGTGGTGGTGTAAGGCTTGTCAACTGGTCGTTCGAGAATGAGGTCTCGTATTTCAGCAGCATGCTCTGGACGTAGAGCTGTAACTAACACATTATACTTGCTAGTCTCAGAAGTTATATGATGAGAAGCGAAAATGATTTCAATTTGCTTAAACCAGAGCTCAGGATCTTCTGGGAAAAATTCTGGAAGTTTAGACGAGGAAAGAGCAGAAATGTTCTGAAGTACTGAAATAGGAGGGTCAGGTGAGGCAAGTAGTTCATCTTCTTTGTCCATAGCGAAGGAACGTATTCCACAAGGGGTCACCAGTTGTGACGGCTTGAGCCGTTACAATTGTAAAAATATTAATTGACTTAAACTGTATAAATTATAAAATATAATAAAAGATAACAATTTTTATTTTACGTGAACGTTACCAAAAAAATGACAAAATATGAATGAATATTTATTTACTTTTCGTCACCTAGTTTCCAAAACAATCCCCCAAACCTCACTTGATTTCCTTGATTCCCCCCATGTGACTGGATGCACATTATAGATCTACTATCAAATCTGAGTAATCGATATGTCAGCAAGTGATATTCTCATAAACATAAACGGCCACGAGCCACAGACGACGTGTCTCTTGTTTTTCACATGTAATCTACCTACCACACCTACCCTACCTATACAAATTGTCACTTGTTACTTATGTTCAAATATTATTAGGTTTTAAATATTACATCGATAATCGGTGCTTGATGCAAACAGTTTTATATTATAGTCCGACGACAAACTTGCACCCAACTACGCACTGGCATCGTTTGAAAAAGAATGACAACACTCACAAACAATAATAAAAGAAATAACAACAAACAAGATAACAAAAAGAAACAAATAATAAAACACTACAATGAATAACAATAACACAATCAATCGATATATGCACAAGAACCGCCAAATAACAAAATGGCAACAAATTCCACGATTGCGCAACTTCATTCTTAAAATTTACCGCTAGAAAAATATGACAGCTATTCAAACTGACGCATGCGCACTGCGTCGAAAATACAGTCTGAAGTTAGCATGGGACAGAGCTGAAGATCGAGTCCGAAGTGAGAAAGGGACAAAACATATGATAGGTCACGTGATCTTCCGTGCCCTATGGAAGATCGGACCCATGTTGATTAAGTTTTTTTTACTCATTTTGGTCAGTACTATATGATATGCCCTTAATTTTTTTACAGTATTTTTGAAACGAAACACTGTATAGACAAGGGTTATTTGTATCGTCATCGTTGTTAGATTCGGAAGTCCATCAGTTAGAGTTGGCAGTAAACTGTAAAAATACCGGCTGTCAGCAGAAATTGGGCGCTTTGTCGCACGTTGTATATAAATAATCGTTTAGTAACTCGCTGTGGTATCGACAGTCGGACGTTAACGTTAGAATACAAATCTCTCATTTGTTACAGGTACAAATTATTTTCGCCATTCTAAAAATAGAATAAATAAAAATCTATAGTTATGCATTATTTTATTTTTTATTGCGAGGAGATAAGAAATAAATAAATATACATCTGATCGCTAGGGAAACATTATTTTCCGATCCCATAGACAATTTTCGGAGCTAGCTCAGTAAAGAAGGAATTTCCGGTCTAAAATGTGAACAGAAACTGAGCATATTCTGGGCGATCACGAAAACATAACTATTCTTAGGGCCGGTACTTCATTCTTCTGGTAAAGTGTCAGTTAATTTAACTGCCAGATAAAAGAAAAATATCGCATCATATAATTGACATGTGCATAATTTTGTCAATTTACATTCTAATATTAGTTGTATTCATCTGTTCTTTCTGACACAACTGATTTGAGTTGTTCTGAGTAAACTCACTTCCCCCCTTTCCGATGCTACACTACCAGTTTACAAAACTCAAAATGATTTGAAACACTCAGTTTGCATTTTAAGGTTATATAATTCAACAAAATTTATATTCACATATACAGATATACTTACAAATAATATATTTTCAACATTATCCATTTTTCGTTTATAAACAGTATCATAGGTCAGAAAAATGTTAATAAATTTGACAGCTGTTACAGCAAATGCTATCGTTAAAGAAGGAAATGATAAAATGGAATAAAACTTGTTCTTTTTGCAAAATCACAACTCACTTCAGATCAACTCAGTTATGTACTGAGCTGAAATACAATTGGGTCAAAAAGAATACAGCTATTGATGCGATATTTTCATCTTATCTGGTAGTTAAATTAACTGATACCTTTGCGTGGAGATTGAAGTACCGGCCCTTAAAAAATAGAAAAAATCAATATTAAACTATTAATAAACAATAATCACTACTAGTTTTAAACCACTACCGCAAACTCTAGATGAAGTAAAAGACTCGTTCGATACAGTTCAATTCAACAATGAAATACTAAAATAGACCAATCATTCCTACACTCAATAAATAAGTGTTCAGTTCAGTAGAAATGTAGATTCATAGGGTATAGGATAACCGAAGTAATAAATACGATGTATTTAAACTACAGTATTTTAAATAATTTCATATTTAGAAATATTATTCTGGGGGTTGAGGGGGGTCTTGACGCCACTGCACTATTGAGTTAGAGCGTAAAGAGAGTACCTACACACGCGCATACCCACAGATATCACCGTGAAAATGTTAAATTCGGATTCTAGGGACCTTAAAACGTGCTTATTTATCAACATCTCGGTGTGTGATTTTTAGCACGATTCCTATACCAATGCCTATACCTCTTTTCCGATGTAAAATGTAGAATGTAAAACAGGCAAGCTATGAACTATGTAAAAGTTTTCGAATGTTGTAGGTAGTGATATGAGTTGATTTTATGACAGTGGTCAGTCACAGTCATTTCAAAATGACCGTCAGGTCATTTTAGTTCATGACCATGATAGTCAATATTCCGTCACTTTAAAAATGACGCGTTTGTCATTTTAAAAATGACGGTCAGGAACATGCATGAATTTGTTTGTTTTTTCTTATTTCTTCGAAGAATATACTTCTAAGCTTGAACATTTTTTATCTTAAATGTTTAGTAGTGAAAATACGCAATCAAATATCTATTTCCTTAATGAAACAAGTCAATCTATTTGTTCGGCTCCAAAATTATTTTCTTTTGACCAAGAGCAAGAGTTAGTTCCACATTCTCTCGTTTCGGCGAACGGACTATAGGTATTATTTATAATTTCAAGTAAATAATTATCAGTTAATTTAAATACACATTTATTCACTTGAGAATAAATTACAAATAAAAATAATCTTAACATGACAGATAAATCGGTAAACATTTCGTAATATTTTTGTTAAATTCCCTGGATATCGCTATTTTTGATGAAGAATTTTATGCTCTACAAATTTTATTTGTAGCTTTTTATCGTAAAATAATTAGGAAATTACGAAAGTATAATTTTTCATGTTAAAGTCTTATATTCGGCTGTGCCGGAAACTACCCTGTATGTACAATTCTTCATTTTTTTACCTCACGCTACCCTTGGTAAGGAAGGTATAGAGATCGTGCTAAAAATCGCATATCGAGATTTTGGTAAATGACCACGCTTTAAGGTCCCTAGAATCCAATTTTAAACATTTTCACGATGATGTCTGTGTGTATGCATGTGTGTGTGTGGATACTCCACTCTAACTCAAATACTATCATTCAGAAATTTTTTAAACCTTATTGTATTTCGAACTTACTCTGTACTGGAAAGAGCCCATTAGATTTTGGTGTAAGTCGGATAACCGAAAATGGCACTTTACTAGAAGCTCAAAATAGTTTTCTTCGAAAAATACCTTCAAATGTTATTTTTTCGACAATAATGTTATTATAAAAATTAAAGATTATTAAATTTTCTACAGATTTGCATTAATACTTTTTCTATATATCAAGGAAAGGGAAGGTTTTTTATAAAAAAACCAAAAAAATTCTTAATCACACTGTTCTTTAATAATATACTTTATGAATAAATTTATAAAATTATCTATAATTTAAATCCCGGAGCCTACGCTTCACACAAACTAAACTCCTTGGTTGCGCAGTTATTCAAATGTATGTAACTGACAGATAAATGTCACTGTCAAAGAACTAATCATTTCAAATTAATAATAGTAACGTTTTAAAAAGAAAAAAGTAAATAGAACAATAGGAAAGGAAATTAATACAGCATATGTAAATAAAAAGTCCAAGCTAATTCTCATTTTTGGATCAGTGAATTCTATTTTATCCCGGTATTTAAAATTTAATCTTCATTTTATTATCAAAAAAGGTAGTTACTTGGATTAGTTAGACTAATTTTTAAGAAATAAACTGCCAAAATTGGAGTAAAATTCGCTAATCCAAAAATAAGAATTTTTGTCACTCGGGCGGTATATGGCGGGAGGTATTGTGTTGGCCACACCAGATTTTTTAGAATGACTTCTACGAGTATTGCGTTTACTTTATTTTCATATTTTCAAACAAATATATGTTTTATTATAAATTTAAATATTTATTTAATAAACTAATAAATAATTAAAATGACCCAATATGACTGAAAATAACTATTAAATGACTGTCACGTCATTTTAATTTAAATTACTGCCATTTTAATTTAAAATGACTGTCATTTTACATCACTAGTTGTAGGTGCTCTAGTACTCTAGTAAAGTATTTATATTTTACCTAAATGTATGGCCTAAATAAATTATAAATAAAATCTATACATTTCATACGTTTCTACAATCTTATTTTGTAATAAGTAACAAATGACAAACGTAAAACAAGTTAATTTCGCGCCAAATTAAATCCGCAACAGATCATGCGCAATGCGCACTGACTTATGTATATGAAGTTAGTAATATTGAGGCTGTAATGTTGCCAGATGTCGTAACAATATTAAATAATTTTAATAATATACTTTGTAATTAAATACTCTTAATTTAATTACAATATGCTTATAGCAAAAAATGATATGCAATACATATTTTTTAAAAAGGCGTTACTTACCTTGTAAATTGTCTTTGTAGACAAAACAAAAATTGTCATTGGCTACTGTGTTGATAACAGTATGTAAACATCCAGCATACCTAACACATTACTAAACTTTTCTCTATTGTTTTTAAAATACTTGTGTGTACTTTACCTTTATATGAAAGTATAACGATTCTAGAAAGTTGTTCTTAATAATCTAGAAATTAATATTTTTCTACTGCAATACGGTTTATTCTAACAACATTAAAAAAAGTGTTCATTATGGGTAAAAAAAGAGTTAAACCTCATCCAAATATGGAAGTAATTTTGAATTATATTGGTAAGAGATATATTAATCTTGACAAAGGGAAAAAAAGAAGTGCTAATCAAGAGCTGAATCGCGTCGTAAGTATAATAATTTATCTTTGTAACATCCTTATAAAGAACAAGTTAATAAAATCATTTATATATTCAGAAAATAGTATTATCAATTACGGAACAACGGAACGTATCATTTTAGTGAAATTTTTCAAATTCAATAAAATATATCTAGTTTCCAGATATGGTGCGTACGCTGCTCTGTCTGCTACCGCGCTACTGACGATGTCAAAAAGCATCTTCTAAATGCAAAGGGATGTAAGTGTAACTAATTTTATGAACAAAAGGTTGTGAGTAAACAAATATAAATGCTAAAATATTTTGATTCATAATTGAAGAATAGAATGTATAGCATGTATTTAAACAAAATGAATAAGAAAAATGTTAGTAAAGGAAGAAGTTGCTTGCTGTCGCTATTGTTTTGTGTGAAACACTTTTTGTTAAATAACTTCGGAACATAATACTGGCACTTAGATCCCTTTGAATTTGTACAGAAGTGATATTTTCTCAATATTTTCTTTATAAGAAAATATACAGAATGACTTTATAAATATTTTTTAATTTTCTTGATATATTTATAAACTAGACTGGGCTCACAAATCATGGAAGTAACATTAACTTTCATATTTCATTATACACCTATATTTTTTCTTACAAACTTGCGTGAAAAGTACTTCTCACGCACTAGTGCTTGAAAAGTAAATAGACGTTGCTTGGCACTTCGGTTAATTTACCTGTCAAGTAGTATTTCAGGGCATAGGGAATAGTTTTGACCTCTCTGATTCGCTGAAATTGGAGACAAGAGACAACTTTACCCAATGTAATTTCGGTTACTTCAAGTTTGCGCTGGTGCCAGCTCCATCTACTGAATGGCTTAAATGGAACAGTGTATAGTAAATAAGATTGAAAGTAGTAATAGTTATTTATTTTACGAGAAGGAAAATTTGTCGAACGAGCCGAAGGCGAGTGCGCAAATTCTTCGAGTGAAAAAAAAAAGAATTTACTCACGAGTTGCATACAAAATTCTTTTTTCTACAGTCTATATACAAAGTAGCCATTTGCGCTCTCTTTTGTCAACGCAAAATGTCACTCTGCCGCTCTAGAGCGACAAAGTAGAAAAAATGCTCGCTCCTCAAATTTTTTACTATACAATGTTGAGAAATGTTACTTGGCTACATTCTTAATGGAAACGTTTAGTCAGGAATTAATGACACTAGTTACACATTACCCACTTACATAACCAAACAAAATGCCACTGCTGTGAAAATAAAATAGGGCATTCATTTACAAAAACGAAAGTATAAAATGCTTAGATTAGATTGAAGCAATAGCTCAAGTAGAATGGAAAATACCGATAAGTAAAAATAAATAAATAAATTTTTGTTATGGTGGAGGACCCCATTGTGGCGACTGTAGAAAAAATCTTGTGTGTGTTTCGAGCGCAAATGAACCTCTCAATCGACAATGTCCCATTTTGCGCTCTTAATACACAAATAGCTATTTACGTCTGCAATGGGAGCGTGAAAAAAAGTGCCGTAGCGTTTCATTATTTCACTCCACAGCGTTAAAAAAGTACACTTTTTTCACACTTTCATGTATTAAAAAAGGCATAATTTATAAACCCATTTTAATGAAAAAAGGGTACTTTTTTAACACGTAAAAAAAATATTAAGATATATTAATATACAGAAGGTCTCATTTTCGATGTTTTTTGAAGGTATCTTGGGTAATATTAACGATAGATCAAAACCTTGCACATTGCAGGGTCAACTTTTCGAGTAATAGTCACCACAGGAATTTTCTGAGCTACACGCAAACACTCGTTTTTCGCTCATTTTGAAAATATATCATATCTTATTTATTATGATAGAGAAAAATTGCTTTTACAAAAAAAAATCCATTTTTTTAGATAGAATAAAATGGCGTAATTATATTTTTTCTAAACTTAATAATTCTCGAGATATAACACAAACTTATGATTATTTAAATGGGAACCTATGTTAAAAATAGTCTCATCTTTTTGCTTATTTTATAAGCTTTTCAATAATATATAACTAGTCTGAATTCTTTTGTTTTAAACATGAATAATAGTATGTTCCGTAATGTAACCGGTTTGACCAGATTTACGGTTTTGTGTTCCGCAAGTCCTGAAATTATTTACCGGTTTCTATTTGGAACGCGGTTCCTGAAAAAAGTTGGTAAAAAGTCGGACCACGGCAACCACGAAATAATCCTGTTTCATAACAAAATCAAACGATATCCGTCAGTGTCAAATTTCTAAACCGCATTTTTAGTGGTATTACTAATAATTATTATAGATGTAAGTATGAAAACATTATTTATATTTGGAATATTGGTGATTGCGTTATTTTTATTGGCATTATTCAAAGTTATCATTCATTTAGTTAATTTGTATTTTTGTTAGGTTGTGTCAATTTTAAATGTCATATGAATTAATGTCAATCTGTTCCGAAATAGATGAAAATATTCAGGAACCATGGTGTATCAGCAATCAAGATACAGGTTTTTTGGTTGACTTACGGAACATAGTATAAAAGATGAATTGGTGAAATAATTGAAAATTATTAAGAAACAAATGAAAAAATCTACTACAGATCTTCATGTGTATATTTTTAATAGTATTTGTTTCAGTTTTATTCAATTTATTTATTTCAAAAGCATATTAAATCATTTTTTTCGGGTTGTGTCACAGTCAACTCTAACGTCGATAAATAGTAATTTAACTAACACAAAACTAATTAGTTAAGAATAAATATGGGAACATAATTAATAGATATAGAATCAAAATAAAAAAATGATGATCTGTAATAAATTTTTTCATTTGTTTTTAATAATTTCCGATATTTTCACCTCAAAAAATTAATAATTCGTCTCTTATATGTACATGTTTAAAACAAAAGAATGTAGACTTGTTATACATATATCGTTGATAAGCTAATAAAATAAGCAAAAAGATGAGACTATTTTCAATATAGGTTCCCATTTAAAAAATCATAAATTTGTGTTATATCTCGGGAATTATTAGGTTTAGAAAAAATCTAATTACGCCATTTTATTCTCTTTAAAAAACGGTAAAAAATTGTTAAAACATTTTTTCTCTAACTATCATAACAAATAAGATATGATATGTTTTCAAAATGAGCGAAAACGAGTTTTTGGCAGTAGCTCAGAAATAAAAAAAGATCGAAAATTCCTATGGCGAATATTAAACTTTTCTCGAAAAGTTGACCCTGGAATGTGCAAACGGTTTTGCTCTATCATTAATATTACCCGAGATACCTTAAAAAACATCGAAAATGAGACATCCTGTACACTGTAAATGAAATAAGTGCAATAATTTTTTTAACAGATTGAGTACTAATGGAGGTACTAATCTAATTTTTAAGAACATTTATTAACATTTTTTAAGAGTTCTAACCTAACCTAATTGTACAATAATTATAGAAGACTAATCCACTTCTGTCTGAAATTCTCCCAGGTGTTTAATTTACATTTGTACAGTATTATTATGAGAAACATCATTAACATTATTTTAAAACTTTGACAATTAAATTTACGTTTAGAAATAAAACAGCTAATTATACAGGGTGTTTCAGGACTTTAACAGCTTATTCCTGAGGTCATTTTGAGATTTGAGTCAAAAATGTCATATGAACATAGGTCCTATTCCTTCTAGTTACCAAAATACAAGAGGTTGAAGTTCTATAAATAACACGAAATTTTTTAATTTTTATAATCAAGGTACTTTCGAAAAACAAGAGTTATATTGAAAAGTCATACCTTATTTGTATTAATTAATTTATGTATTAATTATTTGCCTTAATTAAAAATTGTTGTACTTTTGATTGTATTTTTGTTTCATAATGGATGGTTATAGTACTGCTGAATATGCAGATGATTTTTATTTATATTGTTCTGTATTTAGAATTTATTTATTTGTCTATTTAATAATTGTGTCATCGTATGTTTTGTTGTCCAAATCGTATTCGTTAATATTAATAAATAAAATTAATTAATACAAATAAGGTATGACTTTTCAATATAACTCTTGTTTTCTGAAAGTACCTTGATTACAAAAATTTAAAAAATTCGTGTTATTTATAGAACATCAACCTCTTGTATTTTGGTAACTAGAAGGAATAGGACCTATGTTCATATGACATTTTTGGCTCAAAATGACCTCAGGAATAAACTGTTAAAGTTTGTTACACTAGTCTTGAAACACTCTGTATATTATTCGAGGTGACTCTTTTAAATATATCTACTTTTCTTTTTATGCTCCTATTGGTAAGACTTACGATTGAAATCGGCGTTTTTAACGAAAAAAATCTGATTTGGCCAACATAATACCTCCCGCCATTAACCGCCCGAGTCACAAAAAAGATTAACCGAATCCTTATTTTTGGATTAGCGAATTTTACTCTAATTTTGGCAGTTTACTTCTTAAAATATAGTCTAATCTAATCCAAGTAACTACCTTTTTTGATAATAAAATGTAATTAAATTCTAAATACCGCGATAAAATAGAATTCACTAATCCAATAATGATATTTAGCTTAAACTTTGTTGCTGCATAAATATCTATTATATATTTGAATCTACGTAGTGCATTTTTTATTGATGAAATAAATTACAAAAACACAGGTGAAAATTATGAATTCCTAATTAACCTGCTAAGCCATAATATCAGGCAGGATGTGAAAACAGTTAAGATAATATTCAGTAATATTTAAGTTAGTTGCGCAGCTTCTAGTTAATGCCTCAACTACAGGTTAACAAAAAAAAGTACCTACGTATCGAAACTTTGACAGTAATATTTAACAACTCATTTGTTATTTCATTTCGATACGGTATTGTCAATTTAACCATCGGTTAACATTTTAACCATAACCTGTGCAACTGGCCATAAATGTACCTAAGTTATTATATCGTGAGAGTCTACGCCTGAGTCTGAGAGCACGCGACCGCCGCAGCGGTGAGCGAGTGTCTATTCTTAGCGATGATGTAATCGCCGCGGACAATTTGACGACGTAAACAGACCTGTTTAATTATTTGGGTGACGTGATCTATTGTATTCGATGTTTTTATCTACAAGAATGTTCTAGTAGTTTCTTGAATAAAGACACCGGTGGATATAAACCTATGTAAACCCTATTAGAGAAGACATTCGGATTCAACAGTCTGATATAAACAAGCATCGTGAAATGAATAGTTGGTGATATAAACAAGCAGTCGACCGAATAGTGAACATAAATAAATGTAGTTATATAAATAAATAAGTGAAATAAATATTGTTTAAATAAATAATCTTAGTGTTTAAGGGTTTTATATAGTCTTTAAATTAGTGTTAATATTTGTTTACCATAGATCATAGTGTTAGTTAAATTTATTATCTTTTAATTATCTTTTTAATATTTATTTATCATTTAATAAACTTTAATTTTAATTAATAATTTTTACACTTCACCCAAATAAATAAAACGTTACATTATTTTTGTGACATTCTATATTTTGTTATGGCTGGTTTATAATGGATTTATTTTACAAATTTATGGGTCGATTCTGTTCAAATCTGTAAATCTTACAGATCTGTAAATTTGTAAATAATGAACAAAATCGCAACGGAAACTGCCACTCTTATGTATAATTTTATAGGTACGTTCTATCGGTGTCAGAAATATTCCTACTAGAATAAGAATATTCTTAAAGCAATAGAACGCTCAGTAGCAAATAACTGTCATGTGCTGTCAAGTAAAAAAATAAATACAATAGAACAGCGGCAGTGGCTATGTGTTATTGTTAGTTAACAACTAAAGATAACTTTGTATGTTTATTTTGGATCTTCGAAATGTTGTTATGCAAATATTACAGAGAATATAATTATATAAAAATATATTAAATAATAAAAACGTAAAGGAGATATTTTTGTTGAGCACAGTCTACTCTAAACATTCACAAATGTAACAGAAATGTACGCGCGACAGTCGGCTAGTAAAATTTTGAATTTATCTCCACTCTATATATCTTCCTACCAATACTTCCAACTCTGAAGTTGGAATGATTCGTAGGAATATTTCGATTTTTTTGACGCAAAAGAACGACTATTGATGTTCTACTAGAAGAAGTAGAAGATTTTTGACACCAATAGAACGTACCTTATATTAATCAACAAAAATAGATACGTTTTTGTTAGGCTTTTACAAATTTACAGATCTGTAAGACTTACAGATGTGAACAGAATCGACCCATAAGATTTACAAATTTAGATTTGAAATTTACGAGTTACCTTGTTGGTTTATAGTGAATTTAAAGATATGAAATACGCCCAATCAACTTATATTGGATCACGTGGTTTGACACAAATGGGATCACAGTTATATGATATTTATAACTTTTATCATAATCTCTGCATTGTTCTACAGATAATATTAATAATATATCCATATTTTCGGAATCCATTTGTCAAATCAAAATTAAAATGTTTCAACTGTCACTTGAAACTGTCACTTTCCCAATCAAACTCATTGTTTGAAATACTGTAAAATGATTGGACGCATTCACAAATTTACATTTATAAAAAAAAGAATATAAAATATAGTGATATTTTAAATGTAAATTCTAAATCATAAATTTCTTAAATTCATCATGAACCAGCAAAAGCAGATATGCACAATTTATATTTATAAATGTAAATTCATAAATCTAAATTTGTAAATTAAATCCATCATAAACCAGCTATGAGCTATTACCAAAAAATTGATCAATTTGTTATCACTGCCTACCTGATTATAGTTTACCAGGTTAATTATTCATAATTTTTCTCTTGCGTTTTTATAATTTATTTCACAATAAAAATTCACTTCAAGCATATCGTAGAAATCATAATTTTACGTAGATTCCAAACCTATAAAAATATATAGGATATTCCATACGAAATATGAAAGTTAATGTCACTTCCAATTAAACCGGAAGGGCTACCATGATGCCACATACCATGTTTTTTGAGACCCTAAATTAAAAAATAATTATATTATAAATAAAGTTATTTTGAGTGGCCCGTCTTTCAGTGTCTCCCTGTATTGAAAATAACTTGAAAGTAACTTGTAGAAAATCATATATTCTTGTATTTTATGACAATAAGAAAAACAATAAAATAATATTTAAAAGTTTTTTTTTTAAGAAATCTTCTGATTTGCTGATTATACCTTGTTCCATTTAAGCCATTCAGTATCACAGAGCATAGGGAATAGTTTTGACCTCTCTGATTGGCTGAAATTGGAGACAAGAGACAAGTTTACCCAATATAATTTCGGCTACTTTCAGTTTGCGCTGTTGCCAACTCCATCTATGAATGGCTTAAATGGAACAGAGTATAACTAACTACAAAATCTGTTAGATTTTCCCCAATTTAATAAAATGCTTAAAAACTCAATGTTATTATGGTGATTTTTTTCTTTCTAGCTAATGCATGTTACTGATGCGATGAAAACAGTGAGTCCTTTTTTTAAAGCGATGTTCCAAACTTTCATTTATGCCGGAAGTTCTTACGATGGATTAAAAATAGGAAAACCGGATGAATTCGACATAGATTTTAAATTGCATTTACCAGCAATATTAAATGTGCAAGTTTATAATAGCGATAAAGATTGTTTTGTCCATGTTTGGCTGAAGGATTGGGAAAGACTGAAAAAAGATAAATTTTTATATGCAAAATACAGGTAAAATTAAGATAAAAATCTGTGCTTAAATTTAACATTTTGATTGCTTATTCCAATACTAGTAAACATATAATGTTACATTTTTTTTTAGGGAGTTAGAAGAGTTTATTGACGAAAAATATTACTTATCCCATGTCAAAATAAAACAGTGGATGGAAAGTATTGTTACAAAAGCAATAAACAAACTTAATTTGATTGGAAAATTTGGGACATTAAATGTAAATATTTTTATACATAAATATTCTCTTTATATGTACGGTATTTTAATTGTAGGTTACATATACAAAAAATGGTCCAGCAGTAACATTAGTTATTACAAATACAAAAAATGCAATGACTGTTGATTTAGTTCCTGTTTTTAGAATCGGGGATAAAAAATGGCCTAAACCACCAGTCAGGCAAAATATTTACAGCAAGGTAGTACATTTTTTTCCAATAATAATATTTATATTACTATACATGCCGTCAAATGAGTATGAACTGATGCTCAACTTTTTCCCCTTTCCACACTCTGTCCCTTGCCCTGCGGTGTTGCCGCTTCTTCATAACTTAGCATTTTCAACACTGCCCATATGAATTAGCAACAGTGTAGAAATTTCCAGTTCATACTTATTTAACGACAAGTATAGTGAGATAGAAGGATAGAAGCTTCATTGCAACACTACGTTCACGAGTGCAGTATGATCTAGCTCACACGTGATATACAAAAAATTTTCTACGACTGATTAAAATTAATTAAAGATTTACTATTTTTTTGGTTCATATTTTTTATTAATAAAAATAAATATAATAATAAAAATAAAGCATTTTATTTGAAATCGTTATTAAAGTGCACAAAAATCGTCATTGAAAGTTCAGAAATTGGCACTAAAGTAATCCATTTATACGATTTCATGCAAAAATGCAGTGTTGTCAATAATTATTTTACATATAAGATAATTTGAGTAGGTGTACGGTGTACAATAGTAAATTTGTACATAAAAAGACGAAAAATATATGCAAGAAGAACGAATTAAATAATTCCGAAGAAGAAGTTTGAGTTAACACACGTAATTTTGAGTATTCATTATGATAACTTCAATCTCCGGAGCACGGATCATATAAACCCTTTATAGATGCCTGACGACCATTATAACAATAGAGACAATGTTGAAATCCAAAGGTTCCTGGTTTGAATGAATGTTAGTGTTCGTCTGTATCATTTCCATTAATTCATAATCATCAAAATTAATTTGGCTGCATATTTCCATTATCAAATGCACAGCCGTAAAACATAATAAAATAATAATAATAGGTTTGTTCGCGGTAGCGATTCCGGACTAGTTTGAGCATCATACGCATGCGCAGTTTAATTTTAGTTGTTCGCGGTACGACTCCGTCTGATACATGATTGGTCACGTACTAATCGGAGTGGGATCACGTAAAAGTGAAAACGTTATTGCGACTATCGACAAGTAAAAATGTGATCCCGTAAATAGTGAAAACCGTAAATGATATCGTTTTAAACTGAAAAAATATGAATTCTAGTCGACACTCTCAAAGCATGTGAAAACGATAATCGTTTCTTACATCTCTTTTTATTTCATACATGTAGGTTGATTAGCTATATGTATATCCTTTTCTAATTCACTTAAAATTTACAAGAATTATGTAATGAGCAGTGAATTAAATTTGACGTTTTGGAATGAAATGTTATTAATTATGAATGATTTTAAAATAAATTAATATTTCAAATTTACTAGTAATTTTAAGAAAATACGATAATTAATATTAATTACAAGAATGAATCCAAGAAAAAAATTCATAAATATTTTATACTAGCATTATGCGAAGAGTCAAATGCTTATGATTTACTATAACATGTTTTCACTGTTTTGAAAATTATGGTAGAAAAAGGTAAAAGAAATATCCTGCCAAATGGATAATTTTCCGGCACTGTTTATATTCCAATAACTGTAAAATTATTGATTACAACAAAGGATATTTTGATTATAGCCCAAGAATGTTGATTACAAGTAGAAATCCGATCAGAATGTATTTTTATTTTGCGAAACATCAGAAATAAAGATTGTAACGTTTGTTTTAAAATTAATATTTTGTAATTTTTACTCAAAATGTGGCCCAGACTTTATTTACTTGAAATACAATAGGTTAGGTTATTGTTTACTTGGAATACAATAGGTACATAATAAAAATTAGATTACTTTAAAATAACAGTCTTCCCTTGAATGTTTTTAATTAATTAATTAATTAGAAGTAATTTTGTTTACTTCATAAATTTTTCTTCTGGAATATGGAAAGGAGCAAAATTATCTGATGCATGACGTCTATAACTAATTGATAGTTTAATTTGTGTCCTTTTTCAATTATTGTTGCACTATTATTATGAACGAAAACCGATAATAATAGTATCAGTAGCCCGCATCAAAATATCACAAGAATACAAAATTAAAGCTCGTAAATTTTTGTACAAAAAGGGTTATTATTTATTTATTTAATTCTTTAATTCTTGCTTTTCAGCTTAGAATTTTTACATATACGATTACAGAATTAACTTGCTTGAAATGTACTACTCGTATAATACAATAAATATTTAATAATATACATATATGAGATTACTTCGTTTCTTCTCTCGTTTTCCTGAGTGTTTTGGCCCATACCTCTCCAACCCCGGATTCGTCTAGGATAGAATGTAGGCTGTTGGTTTGCTTTAGGAGACATCTGCAATAATACAGTACATGTGTTAGAGTTTCTCGTTTATCTTGACAAAGTCTACACATTCTATCATCTACTTTCAGCCAATATTTATTATCGTTTGCTTCGTTTCCGCACCTTAGTCTGGCTATTAGTTTTATTGATCTACCGTTTTTCTTTCTTAAATATTGTGACGTGCCGACTGGTCTGATGTCTTTGTATATCTTGTTATATTTGAATTCTTCTATCCTCGTGTCTTGTTCTTGTTTCTGTATTTCTTGGTCCCTGCTTGCTAATTCGAAGTTAATATTAATATTTTCCTGTCTTTTTATTTCTATTTCGGTTGTTGAATATCCATTCTTTTCATAATACTTTTTCCTTTTTATTTCCCAAGTCGTCAATTGTGCTTTTCTACCTTCCTTTGTCTTAATTTCTTTCCAACACTGGTAATTTATTCTATGTGGATTGCAGTTTCTTATTTTTTCCTCGTACTTGGCTGCTTTTAAACCAGCTTGTATTCTGATTTTGTCTCTATTCGTTTCCTCGAGTACAATATATTGAGGTGTACTTCTTTCTAGTCCTAGTGTCCATTTCAGGTATTTGATTTGAATTTATTCTAATTTTTCTATCTCCTCCCATCCCCAGCATACTTTTTATTATGGAATCGAATAACATTATTCTTATTTTGTAGTTATTTGTAAATTTGCGCTCCGCTATGCTCCATACCTCTTTCATAGCAAAGTTCGCCTTTTTTACTATTTGTTCTATGTGGCTTTGCACGTTACAGAGCTGGGCAAAGTACCGGAAAATAGTACTTGAAGTACAAGTACCAAGTATCTTGATGTTTTTAAATGTACTTGAAGTACAAGTACTTTTTTAGTTTCTAAAGTACTTGAAAGTACCAAGTACTTGAAAAAGTACTTGTAAATTTGGGTGCAAGTACTTTTTCAGACAATTGATATTTTTCTGATTATATGGACCTTAAACGGTGATTATTAACAAAAATTTCAATATGCGCTTTTATTTGGTTATTTAAAACAAGAGTTTCTCGCTGGGACTGACGATCTCATAACGTAAAATTGACGTCATATGATCGCCAAGCGATACGAGAAGCTGTACCGAGATGTTAGAATGACGTCATTTTTACGACATGCGATCGCCAGGCGATACTTCAAAATCCCAGCACTGTAGTTAGGTAATACAAACATTATATGATATATACAGTATGCAGATTAGAATTAATTTATTTATACCAAAAAAAATTGCAAATATATCTTTACTTTCATATTGTCGTTGAAAATATATTTATTGATGAAATTCACATGATTCTGTACTGCAGGAATAACATCACTGCAGAAAAAACACTGACAGACAAACAATTCTCATAACATTGTTAACTTTTAAATTATTCATCGAACTTCAAGTACATTTAAAGTAATTCAAGTACATTTAAAGTAACTCAAGTACATTTAAAATACTTCAAGGACATTTAAAATACTCCAAGTACATTTAAAGTACTTCAAGTATTTTTCCAAGTATTAAGTACCAAGTACATGTGAATAGACTTACTTTGTCAAGTACAAAGTATTATAAATAGAAAGTACTTCAAGTACAGTACTTGAAGTACTGAAAGTACTTGCAAGCCTAATAAAGTACTTTTCTTGCAAGAATTGCCCAGCTCTGGCACGATATTATACTTTGTTTGAAAGTATAGTCCAAGTACTTAAATTCTTTTACCCTTTCTATTTTTTGTCCTTTCCATACCCATTGTTCATCATTTTCTCTTCCACCTCCTTTTTTAAATTTCATGATTTTAGACCTCTATGTTTAACAGCATTTTCTTTTTTTCTAAGTAAGTGTTTAGTCGTTTCATCATGGATTTCATTTCGTCTTCAGTTTTTGATAATAGTACTACGTCATCTGTGTAGGCTGGTGTCCAAAATTTTATGTTTCCAACCGTTTACTCCTCCTGTTTGCCCTTTCTGGAAGTGTTCCTCTATGTCAGCCAGGTATATAGCAAATAGTGTTGGGCTTAGTGGGCAGCCTTGCCTTAAACCCGCTACTGTCCAAAATTCTTCTGTATAATTTTGCGCTACTCTGACTACATTTGATGTTTCTTTGTATATTTCTTGTACTTTCATAATCAGGTGTTTATCTATCTTTTTATTTCTCATCGTGTTAATTAATATTTGTCTATCAACTTTATCGAATGCTGCTTCCAGGTCTATAAAAAACGCATATAGCTTTCCTTTTTCATTTCTTAATTGTTTGTCAGTCAAATAGTTTAACACATATATATTATCTACTGTGCTTCTGTACTGCCTAAACCCTGATTGTGTGTCTGGTAAAAAAATTTTCATCTATAATTCATCTTGTAATCTTTGATTTAGTATCATTGCATAAATTTTGTACAATGTGTTCAATAGTGTTATTCCCCGATAATTGTTTGGTGTCCTGGGTTATTACATTTTTTTACCTAGGATGAACTCACAAAGAGATATGTTAACAATATTTAATTTATGAAAAACAATTAAATTATTTAAAAAATAAACAATAGGTATTTAGTCTAATAGGTATAAAAAAAAATATTTTAAAATCATCAATAATTTACTTCTTTCGATGGTACAACTGTAAACTGTTGTAAATAGTAAAACCTATTAGAGTAAGCATTAAATACCTAATATTGTTTATTTTTTTAAATAATTTTTTTTTTTTCATAAATTTTTATTCTGGTTAGCTATTTTTAACATAACTGTTTGAGAGTTCATCTTAGGCATAAAATGTAAGAACGCATTTTGTATAAAAATTGACGAGCTTTAAATTTGTATTTTGTAAAATTTTCATACGGGCCACTGTTTTTGAGAAAATAGCCAAAAACCCAAAAAAAAAAACTCATTTTTGCAACTTTGATTCAAGATGACGGCTCGCGCCGAGTCTCCCAGGGTCAAAAACTTGAATTTTTCATCCCTGTCCCGACCGAAACAACATACTCGTATATTAAAATCGTTTTTACTTCACCTTTTGTAGCGTAAAAACTTCTATTGACTGGACTAGCAGATATAGAGATGATTTTGTTCTCCAACAATGGACTTTGTTAAAATTGGAATCATATAATTTGATATGTTAAAAATTTGCAAATTGTTATTAATTAGCACTCGGTAGAAGGAAAAATATTTTACTTTACGAAATTGTTATTTAATGTTTTTTTTTTTCAGAAAGGTTACGTGGTTGTTCCTAAAGAACCCAAAGTTTTGAAGAAGCCTTTGAGTGCCAATGTTGAAAGTTATTGGCGACTATTTTTTCCTGAGCAAGAAATGGAGCATATGCGAAATTATAATCACTTGAAACCTGCACTACGATGTTTGAAAGTATTAATAATTTGCCTAAGGGCCGGTATTTCCATCACCGGATAAAGTTCAGGATAACTATCCATCAGATAAATGATAAAATATCGCATCGAAATAAGAGCATAAATGAGGTAAATTATATTGAAAGTCATTTTTTGATGCGATAATGTTCATTTATCCGACAGATAAGTTATCAAGCACTTTATCCGAAGATGGAAATACCGGCCCTAAGGGCCGGTATGTCCATCTCTGGATAAAGTTCAGGATAACTATCCGTCAGATAAAAGATAAAATATCGCATCGAAATAGAAGCATAAATGAAGTAAATTTATATTGAATGTCATTTTTTGATGCGATATTGTTCATTTAGCCGACAGATAAATTATCCAGCACTTTATCCGAAAATGGAAATACCGGCCCTGAATTAAACACAAATTAAATAATATTTATTTTAGAAATTGCGTGACACTAGAGAGCACAACATCCCTAGTTGCTTTATTAAAAATATATTTCTTTTGGAAATTAATAAACGGGAAAAACGGTTTTGGAACCAGTCAACACCAATTGTTTTCATAGAAGTAAGTTGTTCTTAAAAATACAAGAATAGTTATTTTTTGGGGATAAATTAACCAGTCACCAAAATACTGATTTGTTACCAAACGCAAGACCATAAATAATTAACTGAATCCCAGACATTAATTTGTATCTCAGGTTAACTAAACTGTCGTCAAACTTTTGTCTCCAAATTAACAGCAGTGTATATGCGCTACACTCTATACCCGAATACGGGCATTGTTCGAAAAACTACAGGGTGGGGCTTAGAAACTTCCTTTTTTTTGAAGGCGAATATATGTAGTTAATAAAAAGTATTGCTAATAAATAATATTTATTTTTGGATAATGATAGAACATAATTTCATGTTTTAATCATGCAGTTTTAAACAAAACATCTTGAAGGTGATGGCCACCGTTCTCTATGCATTGGTGCAACCGATTTCTGAAGTTCCTTTCTACACGTTCCAACATTCGGGCTATTTCCTGCCGAATAAGATTATTCAGCTGAATCAAGATTGTAGGGCGTTGTTTGTAAACTCTGCCTTGAGGTATCCCTAAAATAATCACCCTGCTTCGTGTTTCAGCTGAAGAATCCTAATCGGCAGGAAACAGCCCGAATGTTGGAACAAATAGAGAGGAGCTTCAGAAATCGGCTGCATTAGTGCGATAACAGGCCTTATAAAACATGTTTTTATACTATTTTTTCTATTGTGGTGCAGTAAAATTATTGAAAATGTCCGATCAAGGTCATATGTATCATGAACGAATTAACAAATTGGCATACATTTATCTCTCTCACAAGAAGCTTGTCTTTCAAAATTTCTTATTGTTAGGACATTCCATTTTAAAACGATGCTCGCTGTTGACAATACTTTCTCTGTAACGTAAGTTTTATTGTTAATTCAGATATATTACCTTGATTCATAGCCGTACGAATAAATTCATTTTCTATCAATGTCACTCACACTGACACTGTGTCAGTATCTTCATATTGTTTTACATTTGCTGACAAACTTACCAGTTGACGTAGTTTTGAATTTTTAATGCCTTTACTGTAATATTTTTATAATAATAAAATAACAGCAATATCTTATGTACCCGTATAAAAACTCAGTAAACGACACTACTGAATATGACAAAACAAAATCTTAGTTCATACAATTCGCAGATACCTTCATCGGATATCCTTCAAAAAATTTACTGTAAATATATAATGGACCTTTTCAATTTAAAGAGATAGAAGATATGCGCAAAGGGGATCTGCGCATAGTAAGAACAACTGAGATCTATGGCGTTTGTTTCTAAAAAAAATCAGACGTAAAATGTGAGAATACAACAGATAACTTTAAAAAATCTTATCGAAATAAGTTACAAAAACTTTTATTGAAGTTAAAATGTCTAACGATGCAAATTTTCACTGAGAATACAGGTATTTTAATGACTGCAATATTTTTGACATTTTGTTTGACAGCCCAACTGGCAGTTGTTTTCGCCATTTTCTTACTATTTGCAGCGATAGAAAGAGATACCCGTTAAATTGAAAAGGTCCATTATTAAATGCGAATGTCAAAAGTATGAAATATGGTTTTTATCAATTATGTTGGTAGCACTTCTCGTTAACATTAGGTACGTTCAATAAGCCTAGCAAAACAAGCAACCGGAAGTAAAATTTGTTGAACGACTTTGCTAACCTAGCATTTGCTTGATTTGCTCGCAAGCAATCCAAGCCACAATTTTCTCGCTTGTCTTGCTAAGTGTCAAATATAATGGCGGGAAATACAAATTTTACATACATGAAGTTAACTTGAACTGTTTCTATTTCTTTATGTGGTGTGTGTCTATCAACCACATGAAAAAAAGGCTTTGAGAGTTTTGTGATGGATGTTTATAATATTAAATTTGAAATATTTTGTTATAGTCAATAAAGCTCCTTCCAAATTAATCCCACTATCTGAAAATAAATATATAAATTCATTTTCTATATGTTCGCAGACCAAGAAAAGAGATACGACAGATACACAATGTTATATTTGACATCTATATACATTTTTCGATGACAGTTGTGAATGACAGTTCGTCATATAGCTAGCAAATCGTTCAGCGAACTAAGCAACAAGTCTCGTTTGCTTACCTAGCATTTGCTAGATTTGCTTACTTTAATGAACACACCTATTAACTTCGCAGATGAAAACTCATAGTTGATTGACACAATTTGAGGTTATGTCATTCATCTCTCAATTTTGAAAGAGGTCATACCACCTTTAGAAAACGAAAGCGCCAAAAACAGAACGTTTATAGATCTTCTTAACGACGTGTATTCATTGCGTTTATAGACTCATAAAAACACCGAAATAGAAAAATAGTTATTTGTATATCAAGGCCGCGAAATCACTCTTTAGCGTACCGAGAGGCCGAGGCAAAACAATCTCGAGGGCGCTAAAGGATTTCGCGGACAAGGTGTACACAATATTTTTTGTGCAACCGTAAAAAATATGTAATTACAAATTTTATTAATTTTAAACAGTTTCAATGTAAATAGAAAGTTAGCTTTCAAGGTGGCTAATGGGATTAACATTTGATAAACAAAACCATGCAATTCTCAAGTGTCAAAGTGGTTGTTTACCTAATTTCGCGGCCGCTACCAAGACAACGGTCGCGAAATTGAATTTTGCGGCCTGTATTGCGGCTGCGAAATGCTTATTTCGCGTCCGGTTGCACAAAAAATATGTTTCCATATTTTGTTCTTTTGTTTTAAAAGTATCTTGAGAAAAATATGGCTGCTATTTACCTAACTTTGATCCGTTGTAATTCCGTAACCAAAAGAAATAGGACTTATGTTCATATGACATTTTTTACTCAAAATGACCTCAGAAATACGCTGTTAATATTTTTTACATTAGTCCTGAAAAAACTCTGTGACCGGTAGTATTTACTCTTAAACAGGGGTGATTAAGCTATGACTAAAATAACAAATTCAGTTGTTTTTAATTATTCCAATGTATTTTTAAATGGTAGCAATGGTAATCAGTTAGGGTGACTAAAATTTTGAGTAAATACTACCGGCCTGAATGTTTTAATCTAATTTTATTCATATTTAGATGTTGAAGACATACAGAAATTATTTACAAAGTCATGAAATCCCTTATTTTTGGAATGAAAATTATAATCTAATTGAAGCAATGTCCGACGAAAACATAGAAAATATTACTAATTATTTGGATAAAATGATCAATGAGATCGAAAATTTAAAGAACATACATCCTATTATTGTCGCAAAACATATTTGTAAGTATATTATTTTTAAATTAAATTGGCAGGAGGGTAATGTGTTGGTTACATTTTAATTTATTTTTTTGCAGTGCCCGCAGAAGATTACATACAAGTTTGTAAAGAACTTAAAGTAACTGTAATTTAATATGGCGACGAAAAAAATGACTGTTTTATCTTCATTTTGATTTTGTTTTAGTGATGATTTCACAATTTATTTTACACCTTATAGAATAATAAATAATATTTTGTCATATACAATAAAATTGTGTTAATTTTAACTTTAAATGTATAGTTTCAAATATATAAATATATACCTACCTGTGTATATAAATTTAAAATTCCTTGTCCAGCTCCCACCTGCTTTCCGAAGTTTGTTTTGATTTAGAATTTGGACATTATTTTGTTTATATTTACAGTGTTAAATTATTACATTTCACATAAGAAAATAGTAGATTGCACTTGAGAGCCGACCGTTTTTACAAGCATTAGGTGGAAAGTTTCTGTTAACACGCGTGTTTGAATATGTACTGAACCGAAATAAACCGATAAATTTTTGGGTTCAGGGTTCAGCTCTGGTTTTTGTTCCGGGAAACATAACGTGTTTTTCCGGTTTGAGGTTCAGTTCCGGTTCAAAGCCATATAATCTGTAATACAAGATAGAAATTAAATAAAATACACTGTAAATGTACTAAATATTAGCGGCATTTATTACAAACAACAACAATTTGCACAATTCAACAATTAAACCAATTTTAACAATAAAACATGAATTCGATTAACATTTAAAAAAATCACAGTCGGTTTCACATTAGTAATTATACACATTTACATAATTATAAATATAAATAAATAAGTGAAAATAATAATTTACATTTTGTATTTTGAAAGAATTTAATACTCTAGAATTAAAATATTTTGGTGCGACCATTTCTGTAAAAAAAATAATTGTACTTTTCTCATGGAGTATGTGTATCACGATGATACAATAAACAAGATATGACAGAATTAAGGTAAGATTATTTTTTCATAAAAATTGCAAGCCGGGTCTGCTCGTGCCAAACGGTCGCGCCAAAACATCTTAATCGGTAATGTTTTTGATTTTAGTTTCTGTATCTAATTTCTATTAATATAATCCTATAAGCAGAGTTTTAAGATGTATAAAAATTTAAAATGATTGTTTAGCATTAACTAAAATAGCCACATGATAGGAATTACATGTAACTATATTAAATTTGAAATTTATTTCTATTTATCTATGTACGTAATTTTCTTTTATAATTTGGCAACTTCATAACAAATACATATTTATATCTACAATAAAATTGTCTGTGATCCAGAATGATTGAAGGTTCCGCCTAGTTCTGATTTTTTATTTGCGGCATAGGTGTGATAGGGTGTGATAGTGAAATACCTGAAATACGATTGACAGATTGCTGGCGTACATATTTCCACTCATTTTCATCATTCCTTGCAGTAAGAATATATACTTCCAAAATAAACTTGTCATAGTCTTCCATAAACAACCATTCTCACATAATGATTTGAATAAATAACAGCTTAATTATAAAGGTAAAAACAAACTGTATGTCAAAAAATTCAAGTACATAACGCCGCTGACTTTTCCAAATGTCGATAATATAGGAAACATAATTTGACATTGCCGGTAAATTGATACTAATTTTTTTCCGTGAAATATAATTTTGATCATAATCAGAACTTTTTCAAGTCACGTGACATTCAATCATTCTGGATCACTCTGTACAAAAAATATACAAAATTAAATTAAAGCAGAGAATATTTCTAATTTGGTGTTTAAACATTTGACTTATTAGAAAAAAAAATTCAATAACCTTTCATAAGAATATTCATTTAATATTTACGTTTATAATTAGTTAAAGATTAGACCTTTCACAACCGGGTTCATATATAATATAGCCTTATAGAACGAAATAAGCGTTTTAGGCACGTGCTACAGATATGATCATGAGCAAATATGATTGCCACAAGTTTCTAAGTAACTCTGTTTTATGAGCTGCGACCAGGTCGCAAAGGCAATATAAATTGTCTAAGTCATACACAGTTCTAAACATACTGTTATCTGGACGTGTTTGCGCGTATACTAACAATTAAAAGATTACAGTAATTTATTCTTTTTGGTGTTTACCGTGTATGACACATTTTCATCACTATTACAATGTTATTTACTTTACGTATCAAGCTTTGCTTTATAGGTAATAATAACAAATATTTTGTAAAATATTAGTTAACAATATAAAATTCGGCAGAATATAAAAGTAATTGTTATTACGCCTTTTAACCACAGCTGGGTGTAGCGATCCGCTTTACCCAAATTTCGATAATTGACGAAATATTTTCACCAGACGTCACCTGACGGACATTGCGAAAGTTTTCCATTAGAGATACTTTCACCAAACAGTAAGCTCATGGCATATTTCGCAAATGAGCTCGTCTATTACGAAAGCAAAATACGCCTTTTTTAAGGCAAAATATGATTTCTAAAATTTACTTAAATTCTATTTTAAAAAAAAGAAGCTTATAAATTTTAATAATAATAAAGTTATGTATATTTTAATAATCAATAAAACTAGTTATAAATAAGTATTTACTGTATACTAGGTACTACGTTTACATGCAGTTTTGAAAATGGTTTCAGTTTTCAGTCAAAAATTCGCGAAACTGTTTACATGCAATTTTCAAAACAGGTTTACAGATTTATTTGAAAACAGTTTCAGCGCATGCGCATTTGGCTGATGTAAGTGACAGATCCTCTTCACTCGAAATTCTTCGTTTTGCCATTGTTCTAATTATTTTTTGTATTTTGTATCACTACGCACTAAAACTACACAACTGTCAGTTTATTTGTATGTTAGTAAACACAGAGCAACAGAAACGTTATGCTATGTACGAATGCGCAATCCGCGACTGAAATTAATCCGTAGCCACCTAGCGGTAAACTTGGGAACCTTCCGAATTGGTAATGGCAGCCAATCACACCTCAGGAAAATTACCAAAATTTCCAACTAAGTCGGCCATCTTAAATGAACGCAGCGCCTCTAGAGGACATTTCGGACGCTAATATCGAAACTAAATTTTAAGTGTTTACATGAGTAGTTTTGAAACTAGTTAAAATCATTTTGACACTATACATGGAGTTTTCAAAACTAAAAACGTTTTGAAAACCGCATGTAAAGTCAGTAAGTGTCACAACGCTTTTGAGTTATCTCAAACCAAAACTAAAACTCATGGGTTTAACTTGAAAACTAGTTTTAAAACTACTCATGTAAACACTTAAAATACATAGTATAACGTTTCTGTCGCTTTGTGTTATTTGTTATTATTTATCTACAAATAAACTGACAGTTGTGTTGTTTTAGTGCGTAGTGGTACAAAGTAGAAAAAATAATTGAAATAATGGCAAAACGAAGATTTTGGAGTGAAGAGGATTTGTCACTTACAATCTATAAACCTGTTTTGAAGATTGCATGTAAACAGTTTCACGTCATTTCGACTGAAAACTGAAACCACATTCAAAATGCATGTAAACGTAGTAAATATTAATAAAATATATTTACTGCTTTCAGTACTAAATTAATATTAATAATAAGGGATTCCTTCTATTCGTTATATCATTTACATCAGTATATGGTAAGTGGAATGGTGATTAACTGGCTTCACATGAGTCGTTGCCGCCATCAAATCGGTCACCGTTAATAGGTTTACACCATTTTGTGATTTCATTAGCATTAGCTATTAGCTGACACCACTGAACTCAATATTATATTACTGGAAGTGGAATGCGCCATGATGCGATATTCCTTTAGTAACAAAACAGGCCGAGAGCGATAGCAACACGGTGGTTTTCTCTCCTTTGCGCACTAGCACATTAGCCCTACATTCTGTATAAAAATTAAATAAAATAGTATATTATATACTTAGGGACTAAAGTGCATATTCAATCCTGTGGGTGAAGAGGGAAATAATCACCTGAGGGATTGAATACTTTAGTTCCTGTGGTATATACGCTATTTTTCGCACTCCCGTATCAAATGGAACCATATTAGTGTAAAAGAAATTAATTGTGAAATTAATCTTACAATTTGACAATACAAATGTCAAAAATTTTGTTCAAATTTAAACTCACGCTTGCTCAAAATGTAGTGCAGATACGAATAAATAAATCATAGTAACTATATGATGTTATGGAAACATCTTGTTTATTTTTACTTTAGTCCCCCAGGGATTTTTTTCATATTTAATCCCTCTGGGACTGAATTTGAACTTTAGTCCCTGATATGAGTGATTAGAATCGCTCTTTAGTCTCGGGAGTGCGAAAAAATAATACAAAATTATAATAACGCCTCATTGTCAAAAAATTAATATTAAAATTAAGTCGCAATATGGTAAAAGAGTTATTGCATAAATAGTTATAAATCCGAATGGAGTCCATTCTTGAATATTTCTTTCTTCGGGAAATAAAATTTGTACTACAAATTCTAGAAATTCATTTCAAAATCTAGGCATTTATTTATAAGATAATTTTTTGCAATAAATGATGTGTTTCCAACCGTTTTGACTCCAATACAAGAGAAAATGAATGAGTAGAATATTCCTTAATGTCGACAAAAGAATAAAAATAACAGGATTGAAAGTGTACTATGGACATTAACTATTTGACATTTATCAATGAAAATTTTTTTTAACTCAGAATATATAAAACAAAGGTGGAAAACCCCACGTCATGCTTTCTCTCTTCGCATAATATGAAGCTGAAGGTGCATTCCAGGAGTACACATTAAAATTTTATTAGTTTTATTCCATGATTTTTTTTAATTTTGTGTTTTTTGTTGAATAAAAATTGCATGCTTACAAAATGTCAATTTTATTACATTGACCTCCATACACAAAAAAAATATTACGTTTTCATCCTCTATCTACAGAGGAAAAAAATAAAATGCCATAAAATAAATGAAACAAGAAACAAGTATGATCGCTTCGGCAACATTTTTTGGTGTGAAAATTTATACATTAAATTTAATAAAAATGGAATATAATTTTTTGTGAAAATATCGCATTATCAAATCATGTTTTTTTTGTTATTATTATTATTTTGTACAATTTATATTCAACCATTTTATTAAATTGGTTTTTTAAAACTATAACAAGATTTGAGGCTAGCACACCGTTTTTTGTTCATGGTAACAATATTATTCTATTAAAATTATGGAGAATAAATTTAATTCTATAAGTTACTTTACTAATTTATTTATGAATTATCATTTTTTTAGCAACTTTCAAAAATTCATTCCTATTTTTTATTTTCCTTGATCGTCATGCATAAAAAGGCGATTTTTCGCGAGGAAAACTTTACTGTAATTAATTAGGATGGACACATTTTTCATTTTATTATATTATACTGTATACTAATGCAATTTCAATTATAGCTTATGCAAATTACATACATAATGATTAAAAAGTTATATTTCGTAGGTCCGTTCGTTTCGCTTTGCGTCTATGGTTTACTATACCTTGTTCCATTTAATCCATTCAGTAGTGCAGAGAATAGGGAATAGTTTTGACCTCTCTGATAGGCTTAAAACTGGGGCTGATGCGAGCGACATCTGCTGAATGGCTGAAATGGAACCGAGAATAGACGCAAAATACTGAACCATGCAGGTACGAATCATTTGGAGAGGTATTTGAAATCGCTAGTGAAGCCGTTTACCCTCTAGAATATGTTCGATGTCAGTTTGAAATTACAATAAACGTTTTTTACTTCCTTGTACAAAGTAAAGGAAGTATTGTATTCGCGAAAAATTTCGGTTTCCAGATTACAACGGAAACATCCATTTTGACCATCCCTCAATCCATTCTGACTAATTTCGTCGTGACGTCTGTACGTACGTACGTATCTCGCATAACTCAAAAACGGTAAGCCATAGAAAGTTGAAATTTTGTATTTAGGACATCTATAACATCTAGTTGTGCACCTCCCTTTTTGGTCATTACATAATATCCAGAAATGGCACTTTATTTGAAGCCTATAGTAGATTTTAATGAAAAACAATATTAAAATATAATCCAAAACTTTTCAAATTTGGTATATAAGACTTTTATATCAATTGAAATAACATAACAGATTTTGGTTAAAACAGGCTAACCGGAAGTGATATATTATAAATTTCGGTTTTCAGATTTTAACGGAAATATCCATTTTGGCCATCCCTGAATCCATTCTGACTAATATCGTCGTGACGTCCGTACGTACGTATCTCGGATAACTCAAAAACGGTAAGTAGTAGAAAGTTGAAATTTTGTATTTAGAACTTCTATAACATCTGGTTGTGCACCTCCCTTTTTGGTCATTACATAATTTCCAGAAATGGTACTTTATTTGAAGCCTATAATAGAATTTAATGAAAACCTATATTAAAATATAATCCAAAGCTTTGGATTTGGTTAAAACAGGCTAACCGGAAGTGATATATTACCTGAAGTTGTTAACAGTTTTTCTTGAATAAAATGGTTTCATTTTGATTTTAGAAATAAATGCTTCAAATAAGAGTTTTAGAGAATTAAATTCTGCGTCTAGCACATCAAGTATTATTAAATTAGCCCTTTGTATAAGCGAGATATGTAAATTTAAAACATATACTTTTTAGTTTTTGTAATGAAGCTTGCTATGGATTAGGACAAAAAATAACAAAAAAATAAAAAATAGATGTCAATGTCAAATTACGTCAAATACGTGCAATTTTATAATTGAGTCTATACTTCATATTAGTCTTGCGTACAAGGAAGTCGTGTGGTGTCCACATCAGATTTTTTTTTATTCAGAGCTGTTACGTCCGGTTACATGGTAACCGCGGTAACCGCATTTTATTGAATAGACCATTTCAAAAATGTCCGCGACCTCTACGTGTTTATTTTTTGAACTAAAAACTTAGTGCCGTTAAATGGCGGCGTACGAGAAATGTCAAAAAGAATTTAAATAAAAAGTAAGTAAAATGTTTATGCTGAAATTTAAAATTTATCAAAATAAATTGAATATATTCATCATTTATTTATAAATTTTGTTAACATGATAGATTTGATGTAGTAAACCTATTTTATTTTTTTTATTATTTGACCATCAGGAAAATATTTAGGATATTTATCTTGGGATGATTTCTTTCCAGTAATATTAAAATAAATTCAATTACCACATATTTTATATTATCAATTTTTTTGGTATCCATTGCTGTCTATTCTACGTGATCCACTCTTCTTCCGTTCATATTTTTAGAAAAAGAATGAAATCAAATAGTTTTTTTTTCAATTATTATTACAATCCGGTACGCAACGTATAGTACCCGTCATAACTACTATTATTAATTACTTTTCAAATGAAGAAACAAATACTAACCAACTTTTGTTATCTTTGTCTAAAGTTTGCACATGCGCATTGAATTTTTGAAATGGTCTATATCACGGTTACTTGCGGTTGCGGTTACATCAATCGGGTAATCGCGGCTTCCTTTTCTAGTTGTCAAAACACAGACATTTTAGCAGTTAGACCATTTTTAGTAAAAGTAAACATGGAATCTGTGACATTTTTTGTCGACGTATGTATATGAACAAGATCAATTTTTGGCAAATGTCAAATAATTAATTTGACAGAAACGTCTGCAGTAACCGGGCATATTTTATTCACACGGGTCACCGAGCTTACTGCGCGGTTAACCATATGTAATCCGATTACATGAATAAAAAATGCCTAAGGTTATTGCTGTCAATAATTGGGCAATGCATGTTTTTCTACGTGTACGTGTGTTGAAGAAGTGTTTTGATATAATATCTTTTAAATCGGTATTTCGCGAATCCCCACTACAAAACTATGTATAATAGTCAAGTTTATGCTCTCCATATTATTCCTACCTCCATGAGTGAATCGAACGAAACCTATTATCAGAAAATTATAAGAAATTTTTCAATAGAATATAAATATCGTAAACTTTCCTTAGTGTACAGGTGGAACCATTTCGAGCTCCTTATGAAAAACTTTCTTATTATGCATGCTACAGAAAATTGATGTACGTAGGCCTATTTAGGACAATTTTTCGAGACAAATTCAGGGATGTAAAGAGCCAGGGGAAAAAGGATGAATGTACATTTTTTAGCAAAATGATATGATTCGTCCTACCACAGTTGAATATGGGGCTTTCTAATGGTATATTTAAAGAAGGCAAACACGAGAACAGTCCTAATATTTATAAGCTAAAAAGGATGACGGTCCAAGAATTTTTGCTTAGTAGATTCGGTAGTAGACTGGTAAAATTTTATTACGTCCCATATAAGTTGAATCTCAACCCATTTGTGGGTATAATAATGGTCAATCTGAGTTTTGGACTAAGAATGAATACAGTATCTTACTACAAAATAAAGTCTCAAACTTCAAAATTCACCCATTGAAAAAAAAAACACATTTGCTGACATTCATCTTTTTTCCCAGGCTCTTCATTTCAGATATTCTCATTTGTTTTCGAGTTACGGACAAAAAACGAAAACTTGATTATTTTAACTTTTGGCTATAACTTATTTATATCTGAATGGATATTTTTTACTTTTTTATGCATTACAAAATATAAAATTATGATCTAGGTACTACCGTTGTACTAGCAATGAATAAAGAATCATGTATTCTCTTTATTCAATGATACTACACAGAGTGTCCCAAAATGTACAGGCAATATTTCAAAGATGAATTCTAGAATTTATTAAGAGTCGAAAAGTCGATTGATAGTTTTCACATAACGTCGAAATAGTTAGCGTGAACGTTATTCTGTACATCAAAATATGTTTTCACATACCGTAAACGTTATTTTAGAGAGTTTTCACATAACGTCAAAATAGATATCGTGAATGTTAAAAATCCAGGTAACGTGAACGTTACGCTGTACATCAAAATATGTTTTCACATACTGTACACGTTATTTTAGTCAGCAAATTTAAGTGAGAAAGATTTCAACGATGCCTTTATAAATTAATTACAGTCTTGCAACCTAACCATACAGTTGCACAGAATGAAATGTAACTAAAACGTTGCAGCTAATCTTCCTCTAAAATTTTGGTTATGTCGCCTTTAACGTCAAATATAAAATAGTTTTCAACGGACGCTATTTCTAGATAAATAAGGTTAAACGCTATATACATACCGCAAAAAAATTACGTACGCATGCGTATTGTAGTCAAAATGAGCTATAGCGTTCACTCTATTTATTTTGACGTTATGTTAAAACTCTAAAATAAACATATGGCCTAAACGTAACCGTTAACGAGTTATTGTTTATTTCATAATTTATGTGGCTAAAATGTTAATTTAACAAATTTTAGGTAATAAATATTTTTATACATTTTTATTATTTTATTTAAAATAAATGTTCATAATTATGCCCAACATGATTGCTGGGTTATTCTTTATAATCGGCAGCCTGATTTATTGTTTGGCGTAATTCTTCTATCGTGTGCATTTCAGTTGCATAAACAATATATTTCATGTAACCCAAAGATATCTAATGGAGTCAGCCGGCGAACGATGTATAAAAGTTACCAAAAGACACGATCATGGCAACTAGATCAGTATTTCAGAAATCCATTGAACTAAAATTTTAGCCACGTAAATTGTGAAATAAACAAACTCGTTAAAAGTTACGTTTAGGAAATATTTTTATATGGACTTTTCAACTCTAAATAAGTTCTGGAATTCATCCTTGAAATATTGCCGGTATGTTTTGGGACAGCCTATATAGGTACTCGTGAAAAAAATTGCTATTGGGTCCCGCAGAATAGCATGCGACATCAGCGGAATTTTTGGGAACTAAATTAATGGCGGCCAGTAGGACATGTCAAAAATGTAAACGTCAAACATCATAGTTTCGTTTAACATAAAAAATATGTTCTCAAACTTAGATTTTATAATTTCATTTGAAAATGTGTGAAAAATAAGCGAATTAAAGAAAATGATCATAATATACACCAAAAAGTGCTGTGTTAAAAAGTCTACGAGTGTAACAAATATTCCAAGACATATTTCATAATATTTGGCAAAGAAGATAAAGTTGATCGACTCAACGTATGGAAAAGAAATTTAATTATATATCAAAAAATTTTAATCTGATAAATAAATATGTTTTCTGTTTGCATTTTACAAAGTGAGATTATAATAAAATTTTGCAGGTATGTAGTTTTAATACAATTATTGACAGTATTCATAAATAAAATTGGTAGATTGAGTGATCAAAAATAACTGATTCAGTTGGCAATACGATTCTGGGGATCTTTTTATTTCACAGTTTACACAACACCAGGTGAAAACGGAAATACTATTTGACATGTACTTTTTAGAATAAATACAAATAGGTTATATCAGAGCAGAGGCCTGGCAGCTAATAGGATTTCGAATGATTGCAATACTTTAGATTATTGTTCTGTGGCTATTGAAAGAAATAAAAGGATATGGATAAGGGAAACAACGACTATTTAAGTAAGAAATTGTAAAAGTAGTCAAATTTAAAATTTTCAAATGTCACTGTCACCAGTATCAACGACAGGAAATACATTTTTATATCAGTCTTACCAACTTCTAGTAATTTTTTTATTGCCAACTGAATCAGTTATTTTTGATCACTCTGTATTTGTCCCCGTAGACTGCAGTTCTAAGTCAGAAGTGCCATAAGTCAAGTTACGCCACAAGTAGTAATTAAACCCGAATTTACGAATTGTTGCCCCTCAACTGTGTTTCTTGATGAAGGATTCCACTGAACAAATTTAACAATCGTGCTGAGTGAACTGTTAACAATATTTTGGGTCAGAAAACCCTCATTCATAATGTAAACAAATTTGACATGTCCTACTGGCCGCCATGACAGGTGCGCTTACAGCGCCGCCAACGGATTCTGCGGGTTCCAATGATTTGTAAATAATTTTTTTGTGCAACCGGACGCGAAATATGCATTTCGCAGCCGCAATACAGGCCGCGAAATTAAATTTCGTGACCGTTGTCATGGTAGCGGCCGCGAAATTAGGTAAACAATCACTTTGACACTTGAGAATTGCATGGTTTTGTTTATCAAATGTTAATTCCATAGCCACTTTGAAAGCTAACTTTCTATTTACAATGAAAATGTTTAAAATTAATAAAATTTGTATTTACATATTTTTTACAGTTGCACAAAAAATATTGTGTACACCTTGTCCGCGAAATCTTTTAGCGCCCTCGAGATTGTCTTGCCTCGGCCGCAAGCGACCTCGGTGACAATTTTTCTCTCGGTACGCTAAAGAGTGATTTCGCGGCCTTGATATACAAATAACTATTAAAGCCTGTTGAAGGAGTCAGTTCACGACATCGAAACGTACATCAATTCATTTTTAGAAAAACACTAGGACTAGTATACTTATTATCAACAATAATAATTTTGCAACTAATATATTTTTTTTTTAATTTGGATCAGATTCGTTTTCGTTATTTTATATAATTAAAATTCAATAAAATCTCTGAATTATGTTTTTCTTTTTATCGACCACTCTTCCATTTTTTTTTTCTTCAGTGCGAATATGCACATAATACGGTAATCCAATTTAGCTACAATTTATGTTTTTATTATTTCTATTGAAACATTTCTTTTATCTTAGTTTTCGGATATTTAACACTATGTAACTTATTATCCTTACAAAATTTTGATAAACATTAACAACAGTTCAATAAACTTTTCAATCATTAGCTTAAGCAAGATGATGCAGAACCCGTTAATATATTTGTATTGCCTGTTACGTTCTTTCTAAAAATTTGTTATCAATATAGTAGTAAACAAGGGTACGGTCTTAATAATGAGACTTAATAGTCAGTAAAATTATTTTAAACACTTGAAAACTTGATAATTTGTTTAAATTGTCGTGCAAAATCCCCTATACATGTATCCAAAATAAATGACACACCAATTTATTTTTAAAGGGTACGATAATGGTCAAAAAAAATTAATTGAACTGTAAACTACAAAAAGTTTCTACCGTTTGTTAAAATTATTTGGAGACGGGCACATAATTCTCTCCAATTCAAATTTAAAATTCAATCATTTTTTATAAAAATAAAATTATTTTTCATATTTATTTAAATTTCTAGTGATATATTAATTTATAATGAATAATATTTTGATTTGATTTTCGACCGGAACATTTGCTTTTATAGAGAATATAAAAAACATCTGAATCAATCTCTCGGTCATTTTTCAGATGCTGGCCGAGCCCAGTTAGTAACCACAGGCGCGTGTTTTTCTAATTATTAGACATTGTATCACCAAGTATTCACTATTATACTTTTGTTATTTGCTTTTATTTTACAAACATTTGAGTCACAATTTAAATGATAAATCATTTATGTAGGATACTGTATAATTCAGGAAATATGAAAACAGTTGTTTTTTGCGCAATGAAACATTTTAATGGATTATATCCTTGATTGTAAATTGCAAAACAATATACGTCAAATTGTTTATCAAAAGAATTTTTCTAATATTTATAATTTACTGAGAAGAAGTGTCTTGACGAGAGAAAAAAAATTAAGTAATGCGCTTTAATTTATTTACATAGGCGCCGGTTTTTGATATATATGTATGGGTGCTCTAGCCAAGGGTATAGATAATTATATAAAAATAATTATGCAATAATGCTGTGGGATGGGGGTTAGAAGAAAACCGCCTAAGGCCAAGTGCCGCAGACAAACAATTTAAAGTTTTTCTTTTTGTAATACAATTCAAGTGATTTTAATACAATTTGATTTATAATGTTGGTACAATTTTAGTTTCGCCAATCGCAACCCTGGCAATAAACAAACTCTGGGAATCCCCGAACTCCAAAACGCCTAACAACTCGTTTGCGGTCTAACAACTCCCTTCTTACTTTTTACACTTTCCCGCAACAGCGCTAACTTGACCCATTTGCTTTGCCTTCATATTTTGAATAATTGCCATTGCGCATTTCGGCAAATAATGCGCATGGTCATTGTAAGGTTTAAAAATAACAATTGGTATTTGAGTTTTTTTCACTTTTAACTTGGTAACTCGGAAATTGCGTTTAAATAGTAATTTTTAATAAAAAACATCAATAACTGAGTAATTTGTATGATTACAAATTTGGTATGGGTGCTTGCGCACCCAGAGCACCCATGCTTTCGGCGCCTATGTTTATTTATGAAATTTAATCTATTTTTCATTTAAAACATGTACACATAGGTGTCGGCTCCCAAAACATTCACAAACATGTTTATTTTACTAAAAAAAAATACTATTCATTATTTTGACCAAACAAAATATCTCCTTACTGACAAAAATACATATGTGAGATTAAAAAATTATTCTATCTCAATATGGGATTAGAATTAATCGACAGCATAATGTAAAAAATATTTAGTATTTCTAAAAAAAAGTCTAATATATCCCATTAAACAAGTACTTATTAAAATTTTTCGTCGTAAAATTAATAATACGTTAATGACTATCAACTGTTCTCGCAGTTTATGAACATACACATTCCGGTGTCTACTTTTTTGTGGACTATAGGAAATACAATGATAAAATTTTCATATAGCTGTAAATTCTGTCCTATTAATTTTAGAACAATAGTGTAAATACAAAAAAAAAATCAGAATGAGCCGGTTTCACATTTTTTTAAAAGTATTTTAAATGAAAGATTATGCAATATTTTTAATAGTAATATAAAAAATAATAGTAATTTATTGTTACTTTCGTAAATAATTGAATAAAAAGATTGGCGCCAGAAGTAGTCATGAAAAACAACTCCCCACTCCTGTGACGTCGGAGTACACACAGGACGTCATTCATAACCAATAGGAAAACAGTTGACGTTATTTATATAAATAAAAGTAAGCGATAGTTTGTCACATGTTAAACTGTATGTGCTCTAACGTCACCTTCTGTTTCAGATCGTGACTTTTTCAAAATATTACACATATTTCAATAATTCATTGTAAAATATCTAATGGATTTTTAAATTTGAGGCTCTTTAAAGAACAATATCTTTTGGAGTTAAATAAATAGGCCGTAGGTTCCTTCTTTGTTTATGACATCAGTCATGTCTTGTATTAAATAGGACGTTTCGGACAATATTTGCCCATTCTCTGCTATACAGATGCAAAGAAAAAAGAAAAACATAATGTTACAACAAAAAGAGGTACCTAGAAGTCAAACAATTTTTGCAACAGCCCTATTAAAAACTATCTAACATGTCCAAAATTGTTTACGTGCTTTTCGTTTGCGAAAGAGAGGTAATATAAAAGTAATAATTTTTAGCTATTTACAGAGTGCCATGAACACAAACAGTTGTATTACGTGAGTTTGGCACATGACAGCTGTGCTAGTTTTAATAATTACTGAATTTATTAATTTATTTATCAGTAATCATGGATACATTTACCATCACAGAAAAAAACTCAATGGAACAATATTAACAATTAAATATCAATTAATAAACTTTTATCTGTCTTGCACGGCACTCTACAAAGCTTAAAGACGGATATTTTATTTTACGTTTATCTCATGACAAAAATCTATTATATTAATAACTTCAAGCTCATTTCATGCAATTTTTAATTCTGAACATTTTTGTATTTACGTTTTTGTTCTAAAATTAATAGGGCAGAATTTACAGCTATATGAAAAATTTACCATTGTAATTCCTATGGTCCATAAAAAAGTAGAAACCCGGTATGTAGGTATATACAGTTTGCACTATTTTCAAGGTTTTTAAGCGGTATTTAAGTTGGCTTTGGCTTCAGCTATTTAGATATACAGCAAAGCATTCAGGCTGTAACAGCTAAACAAGCTACCTTAAATAATTTCTGTTATTAAAGATACAATGAAATACTATAAGACAATTTTATAGAAGACCAAGGGGGACATCCGATTAGACAAGAAAATATTTCTTTAAATCAGTGGTTCTCAAGTCCCAAGCCAAAATTATATTTGTCAGATTATTTTACATTATTACATATTGAGAAAAATGCAATTGAAATTAAAAAATTCATTTTAATAATATAATGTCGAAATTATTATTATTATTTTTTTTTTATTTAGGGAAGATTATTTACATGAAAATGTACAAATGGTTACAAATATAATCACAAATTGAGTAAGTAAATGTTATTGTAGAAGGCGCAAAATATAAAAAATAGTATAAAGAACTCATTTTATAAGACTTTCTTTCGCACTTGTCAATTAGAAAACTCGCTAACGCTCGTTTTCTAAATTTTGACGCGTGCGAAAAAACATGTCTCATAAAACACGTTCTTTATACTATTTTTTATATTTTGCGCCTTCTACAATAACATTTACTTACTCAATTTGTGATTATATTTGTAACCATTTGTACATTTTCATGTAAATAATCTTCCCTAAATAAAAAAAAATAATAATAATAATTTCGACATTATATTATTAAAATGAATTGTCAATTAACTAAAAATAAATTAGGTAAAAATGGGTTAAAGAAACGTCATCTAGTACCAACCGTCTAAAACAAAATATTGCGTATCGTAATGACTTCATTATGAACCCAAAATATAAAAAAAGATTTATATAGTTGTTTTTCAGTAGGCTATGTATAAAAAACAAAAAGTGCTATCTGCCAATTTGAATTATTTAGGATATAAATGAAATAGAACAATGTTTATAACATTATTAACAAATATTTGTTTCATTTTAATTTAAGCTCAATTGTTTTTCATTACACAGCCTACTGAAAAATGACTTTAAAAATCAATTTTATTTCAATTGAATAGCTCTCAATAATTTTCTTATGTAAAGATATATAATGATTACATGGTTGAATTCAGAAAAAATACTCTTTCAAATTGGCCTAAAAAATATACATCATCCTATTTAAAAAATATAACTTTTTATTGTAAGTTGAGAACCACTGGTTTAAAAAAATATTTTCTTTACTAATCGGATGTCCCGCTTGGTCTTGTATAAGATTGTCTTATAGTATTTTATTGTATCTTTAATAATAAAGCAATTATTTAATGTAGCTTGTTTAGCTGTTACACCCTGTATACGGGAGTGTCTACTTTTTTTAAGGACCATAGGAAATACAATTCTAATATTTTCATATGGCTGTAAATTATGCCCTATTAATTTAAGAACTAAAGGGTAAATACAAAAAAAAATTCAAACTTAAATACTGCATTAAATTTATTGATATTATAGGCTCCTGTCATGAGATAAACGTAAAATAAAATATCCGTCTTTAAACTTTTTACAGAGTGTCATGCAAGACAAAACATACAATTCAAATAGTCGTATTATTTAACTTTGACAGATTAAAGATTATTAATTGATATTTACATAATTGTTAATATTGTTCCTTTGAGTTTTTTTCGGCGATGGTAAATGTATCCATGATTACACTCATAGATACCATCTGTCAAACTCAAGCAATACAACTATTTAACATTTTGTGCTCTTCCTCATGTCACTCTGTAAATAGCTAAAAAAAATCGCAGGTAAACAATAATTTTGGAGTAGTTATATTATTATATTTCTCCCGATAGGTTCGCTACTGGGCTAGTTACTTAACCTTCAAAAGACTTTGAAACGTCAAACGAGCGTCAAACATAACGATTTATTAAAATAAAAATAACTTTAGACTACGTATTTGTTAAAGACGTTTGTTTTATTGCACCTATTGTATATTATTCTATTTTTGTGTTTATATAATGTGCCACAACCATGAAAAGTTATGATTACACATAATAATATCTGTGTATTTGTACATTGTAATATGTACTTAGGAGAAAATCCACATGCTGCCATTTACGCTAAGCTTTGAGCTAAGTGTCAGGACAGAATTCTCAGCAATATGAAAATTCTCTATGATCCATAAAAAAGTAGACACCCGGTATACTCTATTCACGATAGCGAGAGAATTTGGAACTAATTCTTGAGTAGAGACAAGTCACTGTATTGGTTTTGCTCCAAAACTATCCTCTTTTGAAGAATAGAATGACTTGTCTCTATTTTAGAATTAGTTCCAAAAAAAGAAAAGAAGATGTGAGTTTCAAGTATAATAATTAAATTAGTCTTCAATAAATACCAGCAATCGGCATTTGCTTGTTAATACCAGCATTAAAGAAATAAGCTTTTAAATAGAAATTTATTAAATAATACGAAAATTTTGTCGTAATTCGATGTAGGTACGTATATTAAGATCGTTTTGTATTCTATGCATTTTAGTTATAAAAATATAGAAATCTAATTTCATTCTTCTTACATTTCAGCCGAAACAGTACATGTAAACTGGCCGAATATGAAACAGGCAACCATGAAATGATTGGAGGGCGCCCGTCAACGGGTACTAGTGCTGTCGGAAGTAGTTGATTCAGTGTCGGTGGTCTCACTACTGAACGTTCGGAACGACGGAGGTGGTGGCAACGAAGGATAATCTGGAACTGGAGGTAGCACATTGCTTTGGAAATGTCCGGAGATATTACCAGTAGGAGAATAATTTGCTACTACGATTACTTTGCCTGAACGTGAGCGAGCCTTACCCACTCCAAAATGGCGAGACTTAATCCAAACAAGTTGGGTAAAATGACCTGAAAATTTAAAGATTGAAAGTGAAAAAATATAAACAGGCTGTCCCAAAAAAACACACCGTGCATGGAGATCTCGAGAATTATTATTATAATTAGAAATCGATTAATTAAATAAAAGTTGTCCCATTAGGAGACATGCATAGTTCATTAGATACAGGCGAAAATGTAAATTTTGCAGGTTTTCTTTGTTTTAGCGAATAACATCTAAATATGAAATAATACTAGATTTTGGTTTGAACCCATTCAGAGTACTTTTTTATGTCGAATGAAGATAATTTTTTTTATTACTAGATTTCGAGTTAAGATGTCAAAATTTTAATATACCATTGAAAACAGAATTTTTATAGCAAGGTATTAGTGCAATTTTTGTCTAATTAACCGACTTCATACTCATAGTTCTAGACATCTCCATGCAGGGCGCTTTTTTGACATTTTTATATCTATTTACATGTCTATGAATGTGAATTATAAATAATATCTTATATTTGTAGCTTTTGAATTTTTTCGCACCTGTGGTTAAAACTGGAATCAATAAAATATACCGGGTGTCCACAGAAAGCGGGTCGCCCCTATTAACTTCTGTATTTATAAATATATATATATATATATATATATATATATATATATATATATATATATATATATATATATATATATACTGTAAATTTTTTTAAAGATGTCCGATCAAGGTCATCTTCGAATCGTATGTGTTAAGATTTTGACAAATTCAGTAGCGTCGTTTACATAGTTTTTTTGGGGTACATACGATACAGTTATTTTGTTATTATAAAAATGTATAATATATAAATATGTATATATTTAGCGAATTTTATATTTAATAAAATTAAAAAGTAATCATCTTTATGTGTGTGTACTTTAATTGTACTCGTATTAATATTATTTATTTATTTTTCGTGTCTAAACCATATACAGTATACAGAAAACATAATAATTGAAATACATAGGACGAGGGGTGTTCAATAAATTTTCGGTATTGATATGAAGCAATGAACTTACGAAATTTATATTTTTATTTTTCTATATAATCATCCTCAACATATTTACATTTGTTATATCTAGAAATATGTTTTTCTATTTCTTGAAATAAATACATTTTTCTTTTCTTAAAAATGATCATTTATCTCCTACTCGAGGTCGCCATCATTAAAAAATCGCTTTCCTCAATGATCTTTTTACAAATTAAGGAGTACATAATAGCACTGGGGACTATCTCCGAGTTGTAGGGTGGATGACTATTTTTTTTGGAATTCACAGTCACGCGCAACATCCCTAGCTACTTGCGCCATTTGCACAGGCGCACTGACAAGGAGTAGCAGCAGCTTTTGGCCAATTCTCCTCGCCTTTTCTCTGTAATGGCATCTCGTAATCAATGTAAAGTGAAAGCATACGATGTCCCGAAATACTTCATCCGGAACACACGGACAAAGTATGAAACAAACCAAAGCAAACAATTATAAAAAACATAGGACATCCAATTTTCCGTGGTAACATTTTCTAATGCTTGTTGCCACGTTTGCAAAACTTGCTCATGTCCATAGCCTGTATCTACAATACGATCGTCGTAGAAGCGTTTGCACTGAGACTATACCGGTTAAATTCGCAATGGTATGGTGGTAATCGTAGAACTTTATGTCCGAGCGCTTCAATTAACTCATCGACAACATATCTGCATGGTGGTGAATGCAGTTTTGCAAGTTCCAGTAATTCTGGTTTTAGCATAATGGAAGAAAATTGCACATTTAATTTTGAAAGATAGTCCCTAATATCTTGTTTCTTCCATGCCGATGTTGGTGACGGATTTATTATTCGGCTATGATATGGAGCGTTATCCATGATAATTAAGCTTGGCTCTTCTAAATTTGGTATTAAAGAATGTTTTATCCAATTTTTCTGCGTTGACTGGCATTTTTAATAAAACCTTTGTTGCCCCCAGCATGAAGTACAATGTACCTTACTTCTTCTCCGGCTGCCTTTTTAACACTTTCTGGATTATTATCTTGCCATGATCTTCTTTTACCACCCTTAGAAAAATTCCATGTTTCATCCAAAAATAGGATTTCCCAAAATTTACTTATATAATTTTTACGATATTCTTTTAAAAAATTTATTCTTGCTAACCTTATATGTCCCTGTTCCATAAGTGCTCTTCTATTACAATCTTTTTGTACTCAAACCCAGTCGAAATTAAAAGTTTTCGCAAACTATTTATTGAATAGTAATATAATTCTCTCTCTTTTAGAAATTTAGCACAAGAATTCAAAGTAATGTGCATTTTTTTCGCATACATTTCATATATTGCTCTCCGATTAGCTTCTTTCTTAAAATCACTCAGATCTTCTGTCGCGCATTTTCTTCTCGGTCTTTTTACCTTCCGTCACCTTTAGGTAAGGAAGGTATTGTCTTTGGTCAAAAAATTCGGTGGTGAGTTTTTGATGAATAAGCACGTTTTAGGGTCCCTAGAATACGATTTTACTATTTTTACGATGATGTCTGTATGTATGTGTGTGTGTATGTATGTGTGTGTGTGTGTGTGTGTGTGTGTGTGTGTGTGTGTGTGTGTGTGTGTCTGTGTGTGACAAAATTTTCTAATGCGATAACTCTAATACTACAATTCCAAAAATTACAATTCTTTCGTATTCCTCTTCGTTATATCCATGTGAAGAGCTGATTAGATTTTGGTTATAATTGGTCAACCGGAAGTACCCTCATTTGAAGAATTTAACAGTTTTTCTTGAAAAAACGATGTTAAATATTATTTTTTCACATTTGATGTTATTATAAATATTAAAGAATTATTTATTCTCTATACGATTTGAATGCATTTTATACTTCATATTAAATGGACATAGAGTTAAAAAATTATAAAGAAATTAAATATCATATATATTAGTCAGCTTTGCTATAACTCTGGAAACAGCTGCTACATTAAGAAAATTCTAATTGAAAGGTGTCAGTGTCAAGTGCAGTTGACAGTATGTTTATGTTATAATTTTACTGGAAATATAAGATCTTTTGTTAGAAACTTTCCGTATTGAATTTGTATAAAATACATACAACTGCCTTAAGGTAATGTACAAGAAATATAATCTTTTGCAAGGAACTTTCTGTATGACATTTATACAAAATACATAGAACTGACGGAAGGTAATGTGCTGGCCACATCAGATTTTTTTGCCAGGCGATTGTATTTCTTCATTCTCGTTCGCTCTCTTCAGTACTCTTGCTACGGTCTTCGTCGATATTTTTAAAGCTTCTGCAACTCGCTGAAAATAACCGAAATTATTCTTATTACTCAGATTCAGATTTCTCTTAACAGAACCGTTCACAACGACACTCCACCCTGCATCAGTATAACTAAAAGCACGATTACAGCTTAAATTAAACATGTAAAGGGCTACAATAGCATACGTACCATTATTATAAAAATGTCTTAAAATTACACACCTCATTAACTGAATGTATATTTTAAAGAGGTCCTCCATTCTCTTCTTCGCGTTGGAAATACTGATGCAAGTTAAGCAGTAATTCCTGAGATTGTTTTCTCAGAGTTCTTCCGTTTTTGCTCATACTGGTACAAGAAATTAACTTACAAAAAATACAAGTCGATATATGTGACAAATCAAATACTGACACTGACAGAAAATAACGAATGCGCGGCTATGGATCAAGTAAATATATCCGAAATAATAAATGAACTTACGATATAGCGACTATATTGAGAACAACGAGCATCGTTTTAAACTGAGATGTCGTAACTTATTCAAGTTTTGAAAGACATGTGTTTTATGTCTGTCCTTTTCGCGCGTATATCTTTTCAGTGCAAATATGAGAGAGATAAATATATGCCAACTTGTTAATTCGTACTTTATACAGATGACCTTGATCGGACATCTTTAAAAAAATTTACAGTATATATATATATATATATATATATATATATATATATATATATATATATATATACATATATATATGCCAATCTGCTTTATATAGATTTCGGTAATGATGATGATATATTTGTACCGTGCGAGCGTTTACCAGGGGTCACTTCACGAGCACTCATTGCTGGCATGGAGAGTGCACCACAGGGGCCAATTTTTTTATATCATTTAAAACTCGAAATATTTGGCGTCGGTCAGAATCGAACTCGATTCCCCAGATTCGCGACCAGACACTCAAGCACGCGGTCTCTGTATTTATAAAGATATCTAAAAATGTAAAAATATACAATATAAGAAAGTTTATGCCACTTCCGGTTAAACCGAAAGTGACATGTGTATCATTAGGTACGTTCAATAACTCTACTGCTAGCTAGCTGCTAGTAGAGGTAGGCGCGTGAGTAACTTTTTATTCACAATCACGCACGCTTACGTAACTAAAAATGTAATCACGGCCAATCACGCACGACTTTTTGTTTGATTCACGATCACTCACGCTAAGTGTTTCTATGTACATTTAAGCCTGTTTAACACAGTCATAAGTGTTATAAAATTTGTTAACAAATTGGTAATAAGTTAGATAACAAACTGTTTTCATTGGAAACGAATGTTTATGGACAAATAGGATGTTCTATTCCATCACAAATATTATTATAAATTTGGTAACAAATTTGTTAACAAAATTATGATCGGGTCAAACGGGCTAAAGGTATTTATATCTTTAGTGAAATCGGAGCAATTGTGTATACAATTTTGGGTACAACAATAACATTATTTTTAGACAAAAAAATAGTTGATAACATATTTGGGCATACTAATAACAAGAATGTAAAGTAAAAGTTGGAAATTAAGACAAATAAATAATAAAAGAAAGCTTGTATTCACGCCCGATTAAATTTCAATCACGCACGATATCTTTTAAGTGTCTCACGCTCATGTCCAATCACAACGCAAAATTTAAATTATATTCACGATCACGCGGATCACGTCGTAACCCATCGTTACTCCAAAAATCACGGCTCGCGCCCCGCCCACCTCTAGCTGCTAGCTAGCAACTGTAGTTACTGCAACTTGCAACCTACGTTATCAGACCTACGCAAAGTTGCAAGAAATATAGATTTTTTTTAGTCTCGACCACGTCTCGACATTGGTACACTTTATATTTAATTCCTGTTGTCATTTTTTAAAGATCGAATCATTTATTTGTATTTAGACGAATAATATCAGAAATGAACAACAAATTATTAGCTGCTGCTGTTTACCAGCTGTTTACAAACAAATGTCAAACAGTTTAGGGATTTTTACTCCCTAAGCCCCTTTACTACGCATGCGTATCTTTATAGTTGCAGATACGTGTGACTAGTTTTCGAACAAGATGTAAAACTAGTTGCAGGAAAATTGTCGCACTACCACACGTCAAAAGTTGCACGAAACGCTTGAAGATGCAGAAAACGTGTGACAGGTTGCAGATGCGTGCGTACGTGTGATAACTCCATAAGTATCAGCTGATAATTACTGAGTTTACATGCAGTTTTGAAACCGTTTTTAAAACGTTTTTAGTTTTGAAAACGCCATGTATACAGTGTCAACACGGTTTTGAATTATCTCAAACCAAAACTAAAATTCATGGGTTGGACTTGAAAACTAGTTTCAAAACTACTCATGTAAACACTTAAAATTCAGTTTAGATACTGCGCATGCGTACAGAGCATAACGTTTCTGTCGCTTTGTGTTACTAACCTTCAAATATACTGACAGTTGTGTAGTTTTAGTGCGTAGTGGTACGAAGTATAAAAAAATAATTGGAATAATAGCAAAACGAACTATCTAGAATGAAGAGGATCTGTCACTTACATCAGCTAAATGCGCATGCGCCGAAACTGATTCCAAGTCAATTTTTAAACTTGTTTTGAAAACTGCATGTAAACAATTTTGCATAATTTTGACTGAAAACTGAAACCATTTTCAAAATTGCATGTAAACGTAGTAAATGTTTTGCTCGAGCACTGGCTAGCATATTGCTAGGTCAATTGTGCTAGGTACCAAATTCAAAATGAGCGAACAGTGCGAAATCTTTTTTCTAACTTTATGAAGACAGAAATTATACAATTTATGAAATTGGTTTATAATATTGAAAGTAGGTTTATTATAATTATATTTTTTGTTGTATTTTGGTATTATACATCTTCGTTTTGTGTTGCATATGCACAGTGCTGTAAGTGCATATTAGTCTAACTGCACATAGTGATTGCTACAATTTCGTTAACAAAATAGTTATGTCGCAAAATTTTGTTAACACAATCGCCTGCATTGTGGAATACAAGCACTACCAACTAGATAGCATTTTTAGTCATTGAACGTACCTATTTATACATAAAAATGATACTACATATATTTTTTACGCTTATTTAATTTTCAATTAGATATCTTCATAAATAAAAAAGTGAATAAGGTGGCCCGCTTTCTGTGGGCACACAACCGGCCCGGCTCTAACTCATATTTCTACTCTTTAAATAATTTCTATTCTGCATAAAGTTTAAAATAAAACACATTTTATAAAAAAATTAATGTAAATGATATAATTTACAAAATTATAAATTGTTTAAAATTAACACAGGTTTTATAAAAGTAAAAGTCCAAATAAATCTACGTTCAACCGTTCAACCTAAATTTATATAATGAACAGAACAGTATTATTGAAGTATAGATATTTGTCGGGACCTTTATAAAACTGGCTCTTTTGATACATATAAAAGTTTTTTCATGAAATTATAAAAATGCAAATTAATTCCTTCTTTTAATAAGTATATTTTATTAATTAACGCTGTTTAATTGTTGAAAAGTAATTTGTACTTACCAGCATTTACATTTGCGTGTAAAATGTCAGGTTCTTTCGAAAAGTCATATTGCCTCACAGCCATGTACCAATAGGAAGCCACTTCTTGTCCTTTAAAATAATAAAATTTGTTGAATGAACATTAATTATTTACATGTGGGAAATTTCTCGACTGTGGTATAGATTAGGGGTTAACACTCGGGTTAACAATTACCCTAAATCTCAGTCGAAACAGCATTTATTCTCTTACAACACCGACGTTTCGGTGCACTCTAGCACCTTCTTCTGGGTAAGTAAGATCTTACGAAATATTACATGGCTTGTACACAAAATACATTCGGTTTTGTAACATCGTACAAAAATTCATAAAAAGAAAATACACATCCGTTTGCTCTCAAAATCGACAACAGAATAAAAGTATGTTTAATATCTATTTTTTTTATTTTAATAAATTTTTAGCTAAATATGAAATAAATAGAAATACAAAATATAACATAAAGCTAAAACAAAATGTTCATAACCAACTAAACTAGAAATAAACAAATAACTAACACATGCAATTTATATATTTTCCATTTTACTAAAAATCTATTAACTTTCAACATAGGTCATGCTACACAAACTACCCCTATTTTTTATTTAAATAATAAAAAATGGGGTGTTCCATTTGAAAACTTGAATATTTTCGTATTTTGAACTTGAAATTTACGTTGACGTAGAAATTACATTTTTTTCAAAAATTGTCGATTATTAATATAGATACCTAAGTGTAAAAAAAGCTTTCTTTATAAAAATGTTTTACAGATCATAGAAATTCGAAAATGTTTATATTGTTTCATAGTAGTGACAGCACGCACTTTAGAATTCTATCAAATCAGACATTTATTTTCGCTTTTCACTACGAAGCGAAAATTTGGTAGCATGAATGTCTCAAAATATTCGCCTACAAGCGAACGACTCGAGGCGAAAGTATTAAACTAACGTCCCAGTTAAATTCAAAGACAATTTATATACTTATTACATACAACTGTCATAATGTTTTCTATGTTAGTAGTATAAAACCCGAAAATTCCCCAAACAAAAAGCAGATATAGAGTTCTAAATTGCATGCTACCAAGATTCATAAAATCAAAATCGCATTCGCCTGTTTTCTATGATAGAATACTAAAGTGCGTGCTGCCACTACTATGTAAAATTTTCTGCTGAGTTTAAGAAGACAGTTGGGATTATTTCCGGTTAAACCGGACGAGCTATTGATTTAAAAATATTTTAGTTAAAACGGGCGTGTCGGAAAACCCTAGATCCTAAATTTAATATTGAATAACTTTTAAAATAAAGATAGCGTAATATCGTCGTGAGGCAATCTGTATAAAGCTGGTGGCCAGTTTCTAGAGATAAACAAAACGATGAAGTTCAGTTATGAGTTATGACTTATCGCATGAGTCTTTGGCTTTGGCAAGTTTCAAAGTTTACTTTGCGTACTTTTTGAAAAATCTTTCGCATTAATTGGACGTTTATGCAACCAGATCCAACTCAAAATATGTGAGTTTTGAGTAAATTACGTTAAAAGTTTTAAGCTTTAGACTAAATTATAAAATTACACGTATATTTTCAGTTTATACAGTTATGTTTTTGAATTTCATGAGTGTGTCAAAAAAATAAAAATGTGGCATGATTCCATTTTGTAAAAAAACAATATAAGCACAAAAACAAAAGTAAATTTGGTTTCCATATACTTTATCTGAAAAATAAACAATATTCTATATAAATTTAAAATAATTACGAAATCAAAGTAATTGAAACATATTATTCATCTTCAATAGAAAAATCGATTCTAGCTGTAAATCCGTCAATATCATCTACTTCGTCCTAGTCAGCAAACAGTTCATTATAACAAGAAAAACAATCATTTGAAATAAGGTATAAAATAGATTTTTTTCTACAAATCTATTAAAAGTAGGCTTTTTAATGTTTGTTTTTGGCGTAAAAAAAGTCATTTTACGACACCAGTGTTAAAAGTGACAGATCATTGTTACTTTTACTTACTTTACGCTTACCTTCAGAGGAAATTTTCATGGAAAATTTCCGACAACTATGCTCGAACACTAACCAACAGAACGACAACACAAAATAAATGGAAAACCTAAATCGAAACCTAATCTAATCCTAAATCTAAACCATGTTCATAGCGGGAGGGGTCGGTAAAACAAAAGAGGTAAGTACTGAAACTATATCGATACCTATGGTGGTTCGTAATCGTGAGGGTTTGCCTTCAGGTCTTTGCTACTCCAAGTTCCTCTTAAAACGTTATCCTGGAGATCTTTAAGCTGGTACGTGTCTGTGGAAAGTCTTTTATGAATCATAAAAGGTCCGATATACTTATCTGCTAGTTTTGCGGTATAATACTGAGCGGCATTCGACAGAACGTAATTTTTCCTCCACACCAGCTGATTTGGGTAATACGACACTTCTCGATGACGTAAGTCGTATCGTGCTTTTGACTTGACATAAGATTTTTGCAGGCGTTTCTTCACGTCTTCATAGAGCTTCAAGAAGTTACATGCTCTACTCTTGAGCTTATCTTTGTCCCTGTCATATCCGACAATCTCATCAGATTTCAAGTCGATAGCATCATCACCCATCAGTACTGCTTCACGTCCGAAATTTATAAAATATGGAGTAAGACCTGTGACCTCGTGTTTCGCCGTCCGCAGCGCACAAGCTACTTTATGTAGGTAGGTATCCCAAGTTCGGTGGTTGTCAGACACGAATGATATCAACATCGTTTTCAGGACGCGGTTGATACGTTCGGTGGGATTGGCTTGAGGATGATATAGCGACGTATAGGAAGGCTTAATGTTATACGACTCGAGCAGCTTAGTATACTCCTTGGAGCGGAACTGGACGCCGTTATCGGTAATGAGTGTCCTTGGAGCCCCAAACATTAAAATTACGTCATCCTCCAAGTGACGCACGATACTTTGGCTGGTGGCCTTCCTAAGCGGGAAACACAAGCAAAACTTGCTGAAACAGTCAGCAACGACCAATATATAATTGTAACCACGTGAAGATCTTGGCAATGGCCCTACAATATCAGCACAAACTACTTCCCAAGGCCTTGATATCAACGTGTGGCCGCCCATACGCCCGGGAGGTGCTCTCTGCACAGGCTTGGCTTTAATGCACGTCACGCAACAACGCACATAACTCGATATGTCGGCGCGCATTTTAGGCCAGTAGTAATGTTGAGCTACACGGTGAAACGTTTTGAATCCACCAAGATGGCCGCTGGTGGGGATATCATGACATTGTGATATGATCATTTTCCGCTTGTCTCGGGGCACAACTATCTTCCACTGATGTTTTCCACCTGATAATTCGGACCAATCCTGTTTTACGAACTTATACAGTTTACCATCAGCGACACGGAAATCAGGTAAGCGAACGGGATCGTGTAAAACAGTCTCATAAATCTTTCTATACCAACTGTCCTTGGTTTCAGACACTTCGATAAGGTCGACATGCGGTACGGAACGAGAAAGTGCATCTGGAACCAAGTGTTCTTTACCAGGCCGGTGAATTATGGTGAAGTCGTATTGTTGTAAGCGGACTGCCCAACGAGCAAGACGACCGGTAGGATTCTGTAAACTGGAAAGCCATTTCAAGGAAGCGTGATCGGTGATAACGGTAAAATGGCTTCCTTCAATATAAGGGCGTAACTTCTCAATTGCGAATAAAACTGCGAGACACTCCTTCTCGGTAGTTGAAAAGTTGCGTTCTTGACGGGTCAATGACCTACTTAAATAAGCGATAACTTTATCACCGTCATCGTGACCTTGAGTGAGTACAGCACCGATCCCAAAGTCTGAAGCATCAGTCTGTACGACGAATTCTTTGTCGAAATTAGGACACGTCAACACCGGAGCGGAAATAAGACAATTCTTCAGCTGGTTCCATGATTCCTGACAGCGTGAATCCCAAATGAACTTTGTGTTCTTGCGCAACAAGTTGGTGATCGGCGCAATTATGGTCGAAAAGTTCGGTATGAACCGGCGGTACCAAGACGCCATTCCCACGGCACGACGTACTTCTGACGTATTCCTGGGAGCCGGGAATTCGACTATGGCGCGGACTTTGTCGGGATCGACATGGAGACCAGACTTATTGACGATATAACCTAGATATTTCAGTTCGTCACGGCAAAAGTTACACTTATCTCTACTTAATGTAAGTCCAGCATCCATAATTCGCTTAATGACGATTTCTAAAAGCTCCAAATGTCTCTCATAGGTGTCCGATACGATAATAATGTCGTCCAGGTACACAAATACATACGGCTGTAAATCGTGACCTAGAACGCCGTCAATAAAACGTTGCCAAGTAGCCGGAGCGTTATGCAATCCAAACGGTAGCCTCTTGAACTGAAACAGGCCGCGATTGGGCACTGTAAATGCGGTATAAGGTCGAGAGTCTTGTTCTAACGGTATTTGCCAGTATGCTGACTTGATATCGAGAGAGGATAAAAACTTGGCATCTCTGAGCTTATCCAACGTTTCGCTGACATACGGTAGAGGGTAAGCATCACGAGTGGTTACACTGTTCAGCTTGCGGTAATCTACACAAAATCTATAGCTGCCATCCTTTTTAGGTACGAGGAGGATCGGTGAAGACCATGGACTGTTGGAGCGCTCGACGATGTCATGCTTCAACATCTCCTCCAGCTCCTTATCGGCAATCTTCTGCATCGCCGGCGAGATGGGGTAGTACCGCTGTTTGATAGGTGGGCTATCAGTACGGATGACATGTGACACCAAGCTCGTGCAACCGATCTGATCAGGCTGGGTGTTGCAGAACATCTTGTCTATCAGCGAGCTTAGCTTTTGTTCCTGTACTGGATCTAAAGCAGAACGTGACGTAACTACCTCATCTAAAACGGCAGGCGGCTCTGCAGAGAATTTCCAATCTCCTCTCCGTAAGTCAGGCACGATACCCATAACTCTCCAAAAATTTGTACCAAGGATTAGCTCATGCGGCAGCTCCGGTACAACGAGAACATCCACAACTTTAGTCCTCTCTCTCAAATGAAACGGCACTGTAATACTGCCAATACAGCGACAACGCTGTCCATTCGCAACGGTACAAAATGATGTGTTCCTCTTTATCGGTAAGTCCATATTACGTAAGCGTTCCCAACCCGCTTTACCGATGATTGTGCATGAAGCACCCGAATCCAAAAGGCCGAGAAACGGTTCATCGTATATATGGACGTTTAAATAAGGACGTTCGTCGTCCTTTGCGTGAGCGATTATAAAATCAAGAACTGGATTGACTTGAGTCGGTTTACAATCAGGATGCCGCGAGAAACGACTCACTTTCGCGGTTTGCTCCCGTTTCCCGAACACGTCGGACAGGTAGTTACTGTGTAACCTACTTTACCACATCGGTAACAATACCTCTTCGACTGTCTTAGATCACAGCCGGCAGCGCGGTGTCCTGGCTGGTCGCAATTCCAGCATTTGCGGATGGGTGGCTCGGAAGTGGTTTGTCGTGAATCCTGATTTCGACTACTTCCTGGACGAGATTCGATAGGAGCAGCTTGGTGCTCACTCTCCGTATACACATACGCTAGATCTGGCTCATATGACTGACCGCGGCGAGGTGGAGGTACGTAAGATTCAACTGAAATCTTTCTTGCCTCTAATTTCCGGCATAACTGTAATAGGTGTGGCACGGACTCAACCTCGATAAGGCCGAGCTGAGTCTGATAAAATGGAGCGATATTTCGCAACAGAATTCTCAGCTTCTGCTTTTCGGAGAGCTTGGTTTGTAGGCGTGAGAACAGTGACGTCATTGCCGCAATATAAATACCTATAGGTTCGTTCGGCCCTTGAGTGCGTCGCTTGATCTCGTCTACCAGCTTCTCTTCGTAATCAATAGGCTGAAACTCCTGCCTTAATCCATCCACCAGCTCGTTCCATGACGTAAAATTTGATTTGTTGGCCCGATACCACATCAGAGCAACTCCCTCTAATAAGTCGACAGCGGTGTGCAGCAACTCGTCACGGGTTATATGTCTAGCCACTCGTAATTCGTCGACACGTTCGATAAAAGCGTTAACTGACATTTGCCTGACGTCACCCGAAAATTTTAAACCCCATTTTGAAGTGGGTACTGATTTTATGTTCATTCGAGTTGGAGGAGGATCTGAATCCGCGTCCGAACTCGAAGATGCAGAGTCTGTACGTAGGCGTATCATATCAAAAAGACTAGCCTCGTCGTTAGCGGTAGAATTCCGTTTGAACAATTTAGCGGTAGACTCCAATTCCCACTCGAGACCGGCGAGTTTGACTAGCAGTTGAGACCGCTTCGTGCGATCGTCTGCAGATGAGGGTTCGCTATGGTTGAGTCGACCAACGGTGTGCGCGATTTTTGTAAGTATTTTCCGGTATTCTGGTGACGTTTTTAGTCCCTCAAACTCTTTTACTAACTGTCTAATTTCCTCTATTTTCTCTTGTAGGGCGGTAATGTCTTGCTCAAACGTAAATGGATACTTTGGTCGTGAAAACGAAGCGTTGTGCTCTATTTTGAGAACACTTCTTAAAGTCTTACGCATCTGGTCGACGGAATTGTCTGCTTCGGTAATGCCTCGAATCTTAAGTTCGTAAGTTAACTCGTCCTTCGATAATCTGTTAATTTCATATTTTCCGTCCATGATTTCAACAATAATAACTAAATAAAGAAGCTAAACCTAAATCCCAAACTATCCTAAACTAACCGAAAACTATCCTAAACTAACCGAAATCTAACTAAACTATTCGTAAAAACTAACTAAACTATTCGAAAACCAAACTGAATTTATTCTACGGTTGCGAGAGAATGTACTGCAATGAAATGTTCGATAATACCCAAATAAACGATAGAAGTAGTTAATGTTTGCCAAATTTTGTTACAGAATTTTATCGCGAGATATAATAACGAGAGGGGAGAAGGGGCCCCACGTTGGGCGCCAATTTTTATTACAATTGTCCTAGATGTGAGGACCCGTGTAAGCGGTTTTGAGAGGGCTAACTCAGAGAGGCAGTAGAGTAGGGTGGGTTTTAAATATTTTAACTCGGAATGGGCGCCAGGTAAATGTAAAATGCGCGCTCTCAAATAACGTGATTTACCACACGGTACGGTAAGGACAAGGCGGGAGATTACGGGATTATATGCGACGCATAGAAACGCAAAATGTAACATTAACAAACATTTAATGATAGGACGCAGTACATATAACATTTAAATTCAAGTGCCAAGTCGCGGCGTAAATCAAATGAAGGTTGTGAATACTGAATCGTGCTCATGCGAGGCAATGGTGTAAACAAAAAGTCACTGTAGAATTACAAAATGGCGCGGGTAAGCGAAGGACGATCGTCTATGCTGTTCCGCGGAAGTAAACAAAAAAGTAGGGTTAAGCCAACTTAGAGCTATTCGCAGAAGCTTGATACAGCTGTGAAAAGTGAAAATGTATGATAAAATGGTACGCACGCGGAAGTGGCTTTACAACGATAACATACACTGATAAGTACAAATGTCAACACAAACAATTACGATCATAGAATGCGCAATGTAAATTACTCTTAAATTGTAGATCTTAAGTACATCATGCACATTGGAAATATAATAATACACACACAGAGAGGCTGTGGTGTCAACGAGCATGTGAAACAGAGATATTATAAAATTCTTAGCTGGTCGCTGACTCCTGGAGAACGTCACGGAAGGGTGAGGACCTCTTGGTGAACAGACAGCAACTGCTGACAGGTATAACACTCCTAGATGTTGTAGAACTCGACGGAGGTGACGTGGATGCACCAGCTCCCCGTTACGTGCTTCCAACGTGAAAATATGGCGAAGACGTACAATCACTGATATGGTAGACAGACGTAGAGTAACCATACAGCGGCAACGTCATGATGATGTCGAAATATATGTACGTGACGTGAAGGTATGGTTGCAACGTACAAATATGGCCGTACGTAGAAATAATCGTAAAATAACGATAAATACGTAGAATAAAAATCGCTACGTAACGTATAATATACTATGTGTGAACACAAAATAAAAAGCCTGAAATAGAACGAGAGAATTAGTCTTCGAGACAACGCAAAGAGGTAAGTGGGTGCAAAGCACATTGTGAAATCTCACCTGAGCTGGTGGGCGGCTTTTAAAGTGACTTTTCAGTTGCAGGATTGTCTTATGAGATCCCGAATAAATCGGAGGAATAACACTATTCCAAAACGGTAGCCGATGTACAAAATATCCCCTCACAAGGGCAAAATACGACGAAATACGATACTCTTAACGAGATACGAAACTGTACATCTGACTCCAATCACTGCTAGACTAAGAAGAACGACTTTAAAACCAGATTTTCGAAACTGTGCCGAAGAACTAGTCAGGACATTTTCAAAAGCGTCGACTGAGTTCATTCACCTGACCTTGAGGAAGAGTGTGTTAGTAGGCCAAGGTTTCTCAACACGGGGGTGTAGTCAGGGTTGCCTGAGGAGTGGCGCTAGGAAAAATCGTAGTGTAACGTGTTAAAAGTGAATGTCAAAAAATTATTAGAAATACAAATTTAAATTAAAAAATAGTGTTTGTAGAAAAAATAGTGTATGATATACGTGTTAAAAGTGATTTTATTTTGTTCGAAGGTTTGGATCACTCCGCTTCGCGTCGTGTTCCAAACTTCCTTCTCACAAAATAAAATGTCACTTTTAACACTTATATCATAAATAACTGTTATAAAAATGAGTAAACCTGAAGTTAGGCTTTATTTCACTTAGAATTATAGTACATTATTTACAAAACAGAATATTAGTATTTGACGTTATAACTTGACAGAACAATGAAAACAAAACAAAACATATAATATAACTTGATATTATATCATTCACCCCTCCTAGGAGGTAAAATCCTTCAGGTAAGCTGGAGGACGCCGTTCACGAGTACTTCGTCTAGGAAGTTGCTTAGGTGATGATGTCGGCTGACTTGTGACACTCTTGTCTAGAGTTAAATCAGTATCAGTTGAATTCTCGAGGGCACGGAGCTATCAGGTTCTTCTGGTGATAAAGTTGGCTGGCTTGTAATATAGTTTTCCAAACCTGATGTTTCAGCTAAATTCGGGTTGTGTGAGGTCTCTGGGACTGTTTCAGACTCGCCTATCGGTGCTAGATGTCTGGTTGACACTGTAGTCTCCCTTCCATCAGGTAGTCGTACATGTGAATATTCCGGGTTTCCTTCTAACAAAAATACTTCATCGACATAGGGATCATATTTCGAATGACGAACAGGTTTCTTCATGAGGACTGGACCAGGGTTCATGAGCCACGATGGTATTCCTAATCCTACACTGGATCGGCGTGAGAAATTAAACAACCGTTCGTGCGGTGTTGCATTTGTTGACGTGCACAGGAGTGATCGGATTGAATGTAATGCTTCGTGAAGAACTTCCTCCCATTTCGAAATATTAATATTTCGATTCCTAGCTGCCATCTCAATAGTCTTCCAAACTATTCCAACGTATCTTTCACATTGACCATTTCCTTGCGGATTGTATGCAGTAGTTCTACTTGTAGCAACACCAATTGTGGTTAGAAAAGACTTGAAATCTTGTGATAAGAAGCTTGAACCTCTGTCAGTATGTAAATAAGCAAGTGTGCCAAAAACCGAGAATAGTTCCTTAAGCTTTGAGATCACAGTACTAGACATCATATCTGAACAGGGAAAAGCGAAAGGAAATCGCGAATATTCGTCGACAAGTATCAGGAGGTAACGATTTTTTGAAGAGGATGGCAAAGGGCCTTTGAAATCCATTACGATCCTTTCGAAGGGCTGCGTAGCCTTGATAAGGGTACCTTCGAACTTACGGAATCTTGGTTTTAATTCAGCACAAATACGACATGATGAAATCACTCTTCGTACTTCCTCTAATGAATATGGGAGATTTTTACTACGTACCCAATGATACAACCTCGTCTCTCCTGGATGGCATAGTACTTCGTGCAAATTCCTCAATCTGGGAAGAGATCTTTCTATCGAAGAACATATCCGTGACAAGGTATCAGCAGTCTTGTTTTCATTCCCTGGTCTATATATTATCTCATATTTGTAGTTAGAAAGTTCCAGTCTCCACCTCATTATTTTTTCGTTCTTGATTTTGCCTTGATTATTACTATTAAACATAAACGAGACTGATCTTTGATCTGTTATAAGGCGGAAATTTCTGCCAAGAAGGTAGTGTCTCCACTTCCGTATCGCCTCTACTATGGCGTATGCTTCTTTTTCAATAGATGAATGATGCTGTTCAGCCTTGGTAAGAGATCTTGAGAAAAAGGCGACCGGTTTTTTGTCTTGAGACAACGTGGCTCCGATGGCAAAATCAGAAGCGTCAGTTTCTACAGTCAATGTGGCGTCGTTGTCGATTGATGACACTACAGCATTTTGAATATCCACCTTGATGCTTTCGAATGTTTCTACAGCTTGTGGATTTAGAGGCAAGGAACTTCTGACCAGTACTTGGATTTTCTCAGCAAACTTTGGTATGAATGGTGCATAATGAGCGAACATACCAAGGGTTCGACGCAGTGACGATGTGCTAGTTGGGATAGGCAAGTCACGAAGAGGTTGTAAGCGTTCAGGATCGGGACTAATTGACTTGTGACGAATGACAAATCCCAAAAGATTAATTGTAGTCAATGAGAACGCGCTCTTCTCTAGATTTAGTTATATTTTGCAACAGCTTTCAGAAACATCTAAATTTCGATCGTGTTCTTGTTGATCCCGACCACAGATTGTTACATCGTCTAAATACACCTCAATTCCTTCAAGATTTTCAATAGAAATTATATTTGTCATAGCTCTCTGAAATGCTGGTACTCCATTTCTAACACCAAACGGAATACGAGTAAACTGGTAAAGTCTTCCACAGGCTTCAAAAGCCGTATAAGGTCTGTCCTCAAGTCTGATTGGGATTTGGTGGTAAGCACTACGGAGGTCGATCGAGCTGAACACTTTGTACGAAGCAACTCTGTTAACAATATCGTCTATCCTTGGCAATGGAAATGCATCTAACTCGGTGAATCTGTTAATTGTTTGGGAGTAATCGACTACCATTCTACGCCGGTGATTAAGAGATGATACAACCAACACTTGGGCACGCCACGGTGAAATACTCTCCTCAATGACACCATCTTTTAACAATTTCCCAATCTCATTCTCAATGAATTTCGAATCTGAGACTGTATGTCTACGAGATTTTATAGTAATTGGTTTGCAGTTAGGAGATAGATTAGAGAAAAGTTGTGCAGGCTCAACACTGGAAACAGCAACACTACAAATTTTTAGAGGTGCTTCAGTTCCACCGAATGTAACTTGAATAGAACTATGTCTTTTAAGTATGTCATGCCCTATTATAATATCCGAACATAGATTTTTTAGGACATTGACTGTAACACCATCGTAATCATGATCCTGTAATTGAAGATTTATCCTGCATTGGCCTTTAATTTGTGATTTCAGAGAAGTAGACGCCATAACAACATCCTCTACTTTACAAGGAGTCACAGGAATCCGAAGTCTAGAAACAGTAGACTGGTTTATGAAAGTACCAGTACTTCCTGTATCTATCAAACCGTATGCATTAAAACCATTTATCTTCACCATAACGACTGCCTTACTCAAGTTTGAAGGTAAAGATGCCAAGTAGTTAGAGGAATGAGTTAGAGAGCGAGATGAGGGTACAGAAGATTTATATATTTTTTTACATGCCTTTTGGTAGTGGCCTTTGATGCCACAGCCTCTGCAAATAGCCTCTCTAGCTGGACATGCAGACCTTTTATGTTTTTGAAAACCGCAAAAGTAGCATTTTGAGCTGATTAATGAGATTGATTGAGAAGCAGATTGAGATTCATCTTCATTAGGATTAAGTTCGGATTCACTAGTTACTGCAGCAGCGTTGATAGTGGACGGTGGTAAGTACTGTCGGGCTTGTTGCTCCGCGAGTTCCAAAGATCTTGCTTGAGTAAGTGTTACTTCGAGAGTTAATGAGTAATTTTCCAATAATCTCTGACGTATATGAGATGACAACAACCCATCTATGAATGCATCTCTTATAGATTCGTCTCTGTTAATTTCAGCACTGACGGCTTTAAATTTGCAATCTTTAGACAAACGTTTAAGTAATTCGATTAACATATAATATAACTTGATATTATATCAATAACTATTATATCGTTTAGGTTTGGTTCTGATATGGATTTAGCATCAGGCCAGATAACAGTGAGGTCCTTTGTAGAAACGGATGTTTGAGTTCGAACAAAAATTTTTCTGCAAATCAATTTCACTAATATATCCGTTAAAATCTTGACACAAAAAATAGAGTATGCTTTTTCTTTTTTCAATACTATTTCTCGAGTGTTTAACCAATTATTTTTTTCATTTTTAGTAGTACCTTTCTTTATATTAGTAATTTTATTCTCTAGTTTGAAGGAACCGAAAAAGTCCGACTTTGTCATCTCATTAATTTCTAAAGGATTTTTCCTTCCACAAGTTTTCATGATTCTGTAGCTATCTTCGGGTACGTATAGACGCTGGTACCCATGTCACAGTATAAAAAGTATTATATAGCTGCGAAACTCATGATTCTCTGTCAGCGCGCATTCGTCAATCAGCGCAACGAGAACATGGCGTCCCTTTAATTAGGAACATGAGTGTAGAATTTAACTTTTATCACAATTAAAATAATCAATACAATTATTTATTTGTACATAAAATATATTGAACGGTCATATATTTTAAATTTATAACAATTTAGCTAAATTTCAGTATATTTTGTACATAAAATAAGGCTCAAGAAATATGCATCCATGTCTGCCTGTTGATATCGCCGTCTATGGCATTGTTTTCAATTATTCTGACAGAATGCGGGAATATAATAGTCTTGAACGATAATAAAATCGCAGACAAAAATTTGTGCATAACTTGTAAAAAGACATGTTGTATACTGTTATTATACTAAAACCATGTGTAACTGGTTGTAGTATAATACGATATTATACTTTTATTGGCGCCACTACGCGCAACAGAAACATGGCGGCTTCATTCAAGGTCACTCAGTTTAGTATTAAAAGTTCAAAGGTGCCGACACATAGTTTCGCTACTGTATATGTTATGTATATTGTGCCCACTTAGAGCAGTTTACTGTCCTATGTATACTGAAACATACAAGTTGATATATGTTAAAACAAACTACTTGCATAGATTGTGCTGCCCCGTATCACTCCCTCCTTCACGAGCCTGGTCGTGCAGGCATAGTGGCAAACCAACTTAATCTCGTCGTTTATATGATGTACATTAATGAAATCAGGTAATTTCGGTAGGTAATTTTGTATATAAACATTAGCATCAACTGCTTGACACGTCCAACGTATACCTGCTTTTGAAATTGCACAATACACCATTATTTTATCTGAAAATTCAACGTGATCGTGAAGGCCCGCCACTAACAAGAAAGGTGTACTTACGACAATGAGTAGGAGAGCCAAAATTAAGAACAATGGGGACTTAGTATTTTAGAATTTTACTGTTGCCATCTACTGAGTTCTGAAGTAACCTTTTAGACGAAGACGACAAGCTCGAAGAAAGAGACAGCAAAGCACTACCATGACCTCTAAGACTGTATTATTATTTTTTAGAATTAATCTTCAGCTAACAAATCATTATTATAACAAAACTGATTGCTCATACATACTTCAAACACAACCGCAAAATAAAAGAGTAAATATCAAATCGGATTAGGACAATACGTTAAGAAAAGAAGATAGGTCTTGGTAATACAAAACTATCTTTCTTCGAGCCTGCCGTCTTCTTCTAAAGACATGTAGTACTGGAGGGGTGAATGTGTGTTATGTGAAGTCAATTTCATAAGTCCCCATCAAGGCAAAGGATTTTTCAAAAAGTACGCAAAGTAAACATTGAAACTTGCCAAAGACTCATGAGGCAAGTGAGAACTAAACTTCATTGTATAGCAGAAAACGGGATAGGTACTAGCTCTATATTAAAAATGAATGTTAAAGTTTAAGCTATGTTAATTATTACGCAGTGTTCAAAAAAATTCCTAACTCGGAATAGGCTTTGAACAAAGAAACGCATGTCAGTGGGGTATGTGACCATATTAGAATTTCAATATATATGTCATAAAATATAAAAACTAACTACTATAGCTTCTCATTATAATAATAAAAACTAAACATTAATTTGTAATAATATTGTTATTAACAATTGAATGTTTTGGAGAAGGGATATATGCTGTATGTTAGAATCGTGGACAAAGACAGATAGATTGCGGGAAGGCAAGAGACAGTTATAAATCAGCCTATCAACGTCGCGTTTATGTTGTGGTAGATGTGGCAGGATGTAGCAAGATCACATCTGGCTATAACTATCTCTTTCCCTTCCAGTCTAACTGTCTTTTTTCACGCTTCTACCATTGTCACGTCACAAATCCCTTCCCCAATTTTTTAATAATTATTTTCTCGTAAAGTACGAGTAATTAATCGATTTAAAAAAATACGGGTATTTTATTTTTGTCTAGTAAATTTAAAAATATTTAATTAAATGTCAAATGTTATCTAAAGAAGAAATCAAAGCTTTTCTTCTTGAATCTTCTTTTAGAACTGGAAACAAATTGTAAAACGGCGAATGTCAATATACTGTATCCTTATTTATTATCTTTTTTCTTTAAAATTACATTTTAAGATCAATTTTGACAACTTGACTTTTGAATTAAATAATGATTAGACATATGTTTTACTATTCATAGCCTACTCCAGGATATTTTAAACACACTGTACTAATATAAGCAGGTTCAATATACTTTCCTTAAAACACAGTATCATCTATTCAAATTTCAATTTTTTTCCGAAAACTTATGTAACACGGGTTTTGCATAATTTCATATGTTGAATATTTTTTTCATTTATTTGTTAAAAGTATATTAACTATCTATACATGCGAGTATAATATACTTACCACTAACATCTGTTTGTAGAGCATTACTTGGTCTACAAAATAAATTTTGGCCGACATCCTTGTCGTTCCGATAGTAAAAGGTATTCGTGTGTGCCAAATGATTTGCCCACGTTTGTGCGTAGTGACATAACTACAAAAAATAGAAGTTATTAGATAAATAAAAAATAGATTTAAAACGAGTAAAAATAGAAGGCATTAATTGTGTATCGTGTAGTCAAGCGGCCACCTCTTGATTATTACCAGAAGCGTTTTAAAAGTGATTTTATAACATTTCGCCTTTTATTAGATATACAAATTTTTCCTTTTTTATTGCGGCACATCCATTAATAGTACTACTGCTTCATAATAACCACAATCTAACAGTCATTTAGTCATAAGGTTTATCTCAAAATTCAAGGAAAGAAAAGAATCAACGCTGTTCATTATTTACTTATACCTATTGTATAATGTAAATTGGATAAGAAATATTACATTTTTCTTCATTAATATTTATTTACGATTATATAAAAATTTTAAATATATCGAATCGAAGAAGGATTTGTGAAAAATTCAGACCTCGCTGGGACTCGAACCCAGAACCTTCTAATATCTGGTTATCTTCGCCCATTCTGTCAAATTCAGTAGTGTTATTTACTTAGTTTTTATGAGCGTACATAAGGTACTACTGTTAGTTTATTATTATAAAAATATATGTTATACTATTATTCAAGAAAGATGACTATATTCAAGGTCATTTGTTCGAAGAAAGAATACACAGCACTTTATAGCAGTAACTTAGCAACATTTTGTATTAAAAAAGGAAAGATTATTTGACGTAGGTCTATTTAATTTATGTGGTGTAACAGTTATACGTAAATAGTGCCATCACTTTCTAACACACTAAAACTAGGAGTGCCGTATGTCGTAGAGTTACACACATGTAATTATCTACTATACTGCCCTCTGCACTGATGTTTATCCAGTGGCGTTGACATTCAAATCAAATTATTATTTTATGGTTTACGTCAAGTATATATTTTTATTTCATACAAAAACGTAGATGAAGAAGATAAAACTTATTATTTAAAAAGAAACAAAATTTTCGAACAAAATACATGTATTTTTTCAGTTTAAATGTACCCATAAATATTTCGCGTTGCACGCCTGTGTGTATGAAATGCAGTGAAACTATCTGTAAGTCATATTATTTCAGACGGCTCATGAATGACCTTGAATAGTCATCTTTCGTGAATATTACTTTACAGTAAAAGCATTCAAAATTCAATAGTCAACTGTTAAGTTTATTAACAAAATGTAAAACCAAATATGTGAAAAATAAAAGATACTGACACAGTGTCAGTCAGTGCTAGTGACACTGACAGAAAATAACGTTATTCGTGTACGGCTATGAATTAAGGTAATACATATATCTGAATTATTAAATAAACTTACGTTACAGTGAAAGTATTGTCAACAACGAGCATGTTTTAAAATGAAATGTCATAACTTATAGTCTGTTCCATTTAAGCTATTCAGTAGATGGAGCTGGCAACAGCGCATACTTGAAGTAGCCGAAATGGGCCCGTCCAACTTTTTTTGAATTTTTATAAGTTATGAAGAATTTAAAAATAGAAATTCCGTATTTTTTGTTTTCTTGAAATTATGCTTAATAACGCCTAAAAAAATTATTAAAGTTTTGGCGCGAAAGTTATGACGTTAGCGTCACTCCGTCATAAATAGAGAGAAACGACATACGTTACCATTAATATGGTAATATACAATAAATGTTGCAAGAATAAAAAACGTATCCATTACAAACTGTGATCAAAAATCTTTAGAGCTAATGGTAATAAAGTAAGCCAGATAGTTATTATAACATTTCAAAATATATATTTGTCTGATTTACTTACATGAATTGGTATAAGAGTAGTGTTAAATGATAATTTATGAAAAACTTTCAAAGTACATTATACATAAATCGAATCAGGTAAGTAAAATTAATAATTTTTGCTCCTTTTCATAATCAAGTTAATCATTCGCTTTAATTAATGTGACTTTAATACTTTCTTTAATATAATATTGAAGGTTATTATACTCACCAAGTGCTATTATTATAATTAAAATGGTATTTAAACTATATTCTATTTATAATTAAATACAACAATGACAGTATAGATTACAATAATCAAAGCATAGTTCATAATAAAAAGTAATCCAACATTTACATACCTATTTACTAAATGATTGCAACAATGACAAGTACTGAGATTACAATAATTAAAACATAAATTATAATATAATTTTATTTAATAAGTAAATTTTCTTTTGATCTTAATAAAAAATTACTCGGATATATTAAGTATGTGTATGTTAGAGTATGTGTAAAGCCAATCGCGAATTTATTAGCAAAATATGCATGGTCCACTGTATAGTGACATTTTCACAGGGTAACTGGACGACTGTAATGACGCTGACGTCACAACATGGCGATCATTTTACGCTAAAAACTTTAATTACATTATTATACGTATATAAATACAAAATATATAGCAATTTTTATTTCGTTTTCATTTATTTATATTCAAAATTCATATGCGACATGTAATTTCTAAAAAGTCGAAGGCTTGGACGGGCCCATTACATTGGGTAAACTTGTCTCTTGTCTCCAATTTCAGCCAATCAGAGAGGTCAAAACTATTTCCTATGCTCTGCAATACTGAATGGCTTAAATGGAACAAGGTATAGTCGAAATAACATAATTTTTGAAAGACTAGCGTGTTATATCTATCCTTATCGCACACGCTTGTAGTCTGTCTTTTCAAATGAGAGATAATTATTTGCCAATTTGTTAATTCGTTTATGATACAAGTGATGTTGACCGGACATCTTTAAAAAAATTTACTGTACCTACATAAAATCGCTTATCAAAATTTTAGTGAATAAGCACATATTTCAAGATCTCTAAAATTCTATTTTAACATTTATGTAAGTAAGTATGATATGTGTGTGCGGGTGTGTGTATGGGGATTTAGAGATGAATTTACTCAAGTGTGAGTGACACCCAAAAAATATCTACATCTGCCAACAAGTAGTATATTTAAAATAATAAAACTTTTATATGAACAATTTTATTCTATTACTTGTAATAAAAAAATATATTGTTTAACTGTTTTCATCCACTCCAAAGAGTTTTAACGTCCAGGAAGTTTACGATTTTACCTCGAAGTAATTATAACTGTGATGTTTAAGGGTTTAAAATAAACATATATTGCACGCTAATCCCTTTTTATTTAACACACACAAATATATATTTATACATTGAAGTCTACATCCTAACTGTCTAAAATATTGTATGAACAAGTATTTTGTTAAACATAAAATCTAGTCACATCGACATCAGTACAGTGGCGTACTGGTAAATATTTATCTTAACTAAAATACACTACATCACTCCCCTCTTAATAATACATTAGTCTGTCAGGGGGTCTTCTAATTCTACTACTAGCCCTAACTACATTATCTGATATTTGATTACTGCTATTATTTGGTGGAATATCCTGTTTAGGGAAATCTTGAGGAATTGACATATTTAAATTTAAGTTTACATCTTTCCTAATTTGGTTGACATGTCTCTTCCAATTTTTATTGAGAGACGGTATTTTAACAATGTATGTTACAAAACTCAAAATTTTAATTATTTGTCCTCTTATCCACCCTGGTTTTTGAGATCTATAGTCCCTTACAATTACCTTATCTCCTACATTAAATCTTACATCTCTAGTACCTTTATAATTTTTAATTTGATTGTTTTGTTTAGCTTTTACCTTCCTCTCTAACTCGTAATTCTCATTTTCATTATTATCAGGTTTTATTAAATCTAATCTAGTTCTTAGGTTACGCCCTAACCTTAACATTGCTGGACTTTTACCCGTTGTACAATGAATTGTATTTCTATACGTTAACAGAAATCTTTGTAATATTACAGTTACATTTTCTATTAATTTTTGAAAAAGTGCTGGAGCACTTGCTATTCCAAAAGGTAATCGGTTATACTGAAAAAGACCTCGATGGGTACTAATAGTAGTTATTTTCTTAGATGCATCATCCAATTCAATTTGCTGGTATGCTTGCGAGAGATCAAGTTTTGAGAACTGTTGTCCTCCTTGTAATTTCGCAAAAATATCCTCAATGCGAGGTAAAGGGTATTTATCAATTTCTAAAAATGGATTTACGGTAACTTTATAATCTCCACAAAGTCTAACGCTATTATTTTTCTTCAAAATAGGTACGATAGGCGTACCCCATTCACTAAAATTGACAGGAGAAATTATATTTAATTCAACTAATCTATTTATTTCAATTTCAACTTTTTCTTTAATCGCAAATGGCAATGGGCGTGGCTTAAAAAATTTTGGTTTTGCATTATCTTTCAAATTTAATTTTAATTTACTCGCGGTAAATACACCCAACTCGGATGCGAAAACCTTTTCAAATCTTGTCAATAATTGGTTAACATCTGTATTAACCTCATTCATATTATTTATATTGAAGCTATTTACATCAAATTTATTCAAAAAATCTCGACCTAACAAAGGTGGTCCTCCACCTTGTACCACATAAATCTCTAAATCTTTTACAACATTCATAAATGTAATTGGGACTTCTAAAACTCCTAGCGGCTTTATTTTACTGCCGTTATAACTTAATAGACATTTATTTGTGCTATTTAATTTGAACTGTTTAAATTTCGAATTATATAAATCATCTGACATAACTGTAACACTTGCCCCAGTATCTAGTTCAAAAGTTATAGGATTATTTGCAACTAGTATATTCATTGTAAAAGGGGGATTTTTATTATTATTGACATATTTTGCGGTATAAATAGGTTCTACATCGTCAGTCATAAAAAAATTATTTTTGTTGGCTTTGCGTTCACACATTGACGCTAAATGACCTGTCACCCCGTACTCATGACACTTGTAAAAACGATATCTGCACTTTGCCGACCCATGGCCACTTTTACCACACACTGTACACTTGCGCTGGCCGGTGTTGAGCTGTCTGCCGCTGCCGCCCGGCCTCGAACCTGCATGGGGAACGTTGCTGCTGGCGCTGGCCCCGCGCCACCGCTGTTGCTGCTGGTGCTGGTCAGGATGTCCTGCACTGGGCTTCCTCCTGGCATCCGCCACTCGGTGAATGTCCACTATGTCGTCTACAGTTCGCAATTCATAATTATGACGCGAAGCTTCTTTGCACTGCGCGATTGACACTGCTTTTTCAAACGTTAAGCTTGAAACATTTTCTTCAAAAAGTCTGTCCAGAATAGGTCCCTTTTCGAAACCCATTATGAACCTATCTCGTAGCATGTTGTCAAGTTCTTCACCGAATTCACAATAGCACGCTAAATTTCGCACTCGCGCTGCCCATTCTGGCACTGTCTCGTTTTTACTTTTATATGCATTGTAAAATTTATAACGTCCGGCAAACCCCGCTGCAACTGGTGCAAAATGTGTATCAAATAATTTTACGAGTTCTGCGTAACTCTTTGTTTCCGGTTTATCTGGTACGCACAAATTATATATTAATATATAACTTTCTTCACTGCATGCGTTTAGTAAAATTGCTCTCATACGCGTTTTATCAGTTATTTCGTTTGCCGTAAAGTACTGCTCCAATCTTGCTTTATAAATTGTCCAGTTACTGTTTTTGTGATCGAATTCACGTAAATATCCGGTCACTGCTTTACTATATTCACCGTCAACCGACATTTTAACACTTCACTTTTATCCTCGTCGCCAATTTGTGATGTTTAAGGGTTTAAAATAAACATATATTGCACGCTAATCCCTTTTTATTTAACACACACAAATATATATTTATACATTGAAGTCTACATCCTAACTGTCTAAAATATTGTATGAACAAGTATTTTGTTAAACATAAAATCTAGTCACATCGACATCAGTACAGTGGCGTACTGGTAAATATTTATCTTAACTAAAATACACTACAATAACAAAGCTTTTTTTCAGAATCCTGTCAAGAAAAAAGCGCTGAATAACATATCAAAATTTTGAGGAAATCGGAGCGTGGGAAATTCCCGCCAATTGGAAAAATGGCGGCATATTTAGGTTTTTGGCCATTTTACCATAAAAACGATGAAAGATATTTAAATTACTCAATAAATAAACAATATTAGGTATTTAATACTAACAGCGATAATAATAAATAAAGGTTAAATTCAGAATAGCCTCCGTTTAACACAAGAGTAGTTTATCACTAGCTTAACCCACAACCCACAAATGTATAATGATAAACATTGAATAAGGCTTAACTCTAGAATAAACTCTCCGTAAATGTCATTTTACACAGGGTTAAAAGATATAGACAAGAAAAGTTAGATTAGAATTTGCCTTTGGCGCGAGTTCGTAGTTTGAATTCCCTAGTATAGGTTTCATATAGGAGTTTAATTTTACAGACAAATAAAAGATATTTTGTAAAAGAAATTAAACAGCTCTTCCTAAGAATCCGATAGTTTGTTTATTCAGTAATAGATTGCAACAGTAGAAAAGGTAAAGTAAGAAAATTATTAGAAATTAAAATGCTTGGTGCAAGCAAGGATACCGTATGTCGTTGACCCACCAGTAAATAGGACAGCACAATAGAAGATGAAGCATGCACGATCAAACTAGGACATACGTTCAATGAATTTTATAGTATTGTATTATTATTTAAATAATTATAAACTGTGCAGAGTTCATGTGAATATTATTGTATGAATCTGGAGATAAAGGATCGGTCTAGATGCTACATATAATGCTTTACATAAGAGATTTACTTTTATGAGATTTTTCGGCCTTTAAAGTTGAGCAAAAGTTTCCTTGGTAAGAAATACACGGGGATTGACATTATGTTCTCAGCGTTATGAACTGAGTTTGAATTTCGCGCCTAAGTTTGACCGTTACACTTTTCTGGTCTATTCTCAGAATACCGAACGTAGAAATAGAAATTTGTTTATTATTGCCGCTGTTACAGTGGTAATAATAACTACGGGTTAAATTCCGAATAAGACAGGAATAATTTATCACGAACTTAATCCACAAAAGTATTTTAATAACAAACATGGAATAAGCCTTAGCTGTAGAATAAACTCTCCATAAATGTCATTTTAATTCAGGGTTAAAAGATATTTTCGAAATATTTTCAGAATACCTAATTTGTTTATTATTAGCGCTGGTCTAATAGATTTGATTATAACAGTTTACATTCGTCGTGGTATCGAAAGAAGTAAATTGTCGATGATTTTTTACCTCCCGTCACCTTTAGGTAAGGAAGGTATTTTCTTTGGTCAAAAAATTTAGCGGTGAGTTTTTAATCAATAAGCACGTTTTAGGGTCCCTAGAATACGATTTTACTATTTTTATGGACATTCTCACAGTAGCTCAAATTACATTATGTGTAAACTTGTCCTTTGTCTCCAATTTCAGCCAATTAGAGGTCAAAACTATTCCCTATTCTCTGCAATACTGAATGGTTTAAATGGAACAAAATATACAATTACTTCAAATTATTTTATATTCCCTAAAAGGAATAATGATTGACTTAGAAATAAAAGTAAATTTCATTAATATATACGTATCTTAATACTAGTATTTTTTTTATAAAAAATTAATAACACCTAATAATTTCTACAAGTTATATTTCATTTTATAAGGTTTTTTCAGGCTGATGACGTGCGTCTTCTGCTTATTCATTTTTAGTATACTATACTGTATTTCAGATAAGAATAGACTTTGCTTAGGACTAAGGTAGGGCTTACGATTCCAGCTTTCTGATTGGTCTAATCGCAAACCAAGTTTACAATAGCAATATGTAAAGCAGGTATATTATTTATTCTATTTTGATTTTATAATCTATTTAACAACTTTAAGTAACTGTTTATTTACTAAATAATTAAAAATTATCAAATTTTGACGTTTCGAGCTATCAAGTATGTCATACACGAAACAAAACTAATTCATAAGTTTTATGTGTGTAAAACAGGCTGGCTCAGCAGCGCCACAAAGTCTATTCTTATCTGAAATACAGTATATCGTGTGTCTACTTGGAATACGTAATATAGGGAATTCAATGTTATTTTTTTCAATTTGCTGTAGTTACTTACCTATTAATTTTAGAGAAAAGTTGTAAATAAAAAACTTGTTCAGAATTAAAAACTACACAATATGAGACTAAAATTAATCACAATTTCTCATAATTTTACGAAAAAAACCGAAATTAAAATACGCAATTTACATCATATTTCAGAGTGCCGTTGAATTCCTGATGTTTTATTTGTTTTTATTTGACATATTTTATGTTGCAAAAATCTGTTAAATACTATTTGTTATAATTTTGAATATTATAATATACGAATCTTGAATCATTTTATACTTTCTTCTGTTTAATTACACTTTTAATAATTATGTAAAATTATTCACTGACAAAAATAAAATTATGAGATCTGTCAAATAAAAACAAATAAAACATCAGGAATTCAACGGCACTCTGAAATATGATGTAAATTGCGTATTTTAATTTCGGAAATGAGAAATTGTGATTAATTTTAGTCTCATATTGTGTAGTTTTTAATTCTGAACTAGTTTTTTATTTACAACTTTTCTCTAAAATTAATAGGTAAGTTACTTCAGCAAAATGAAAAAAATAACATTGAATTCCCTATATTACGGATTTCAAGTAGACACACGGTATATTAAGAAAATTCTGATTGAAAAATGTCAGTGTCAAGTGCAATTGACAGAGTATGTTTGTGTTATAATTTTTCTGGAAATATAGGAACTTTCTGTATGGAATTTGTATAACAACTGCCGGCAGGTAATGTACAAGAAATAGAATTTTTTGCAAGGAACTTTCTGTACGAAATTTGTAAAAAATACATGAAACTGACGGAATGTGCAGGCCCCATCAGATTTTTTTTTAATTGTCAACGTTTTGCTACAATCTTTTTTATTTTTTCATACACCACTTTGATCCTGTTAAAGATACATTCACGCGGTTTGAAAATTTGATGTCAACATAAAATTCTATTTCATATTTGAGCTGGCGCGCGTTCTGTTGAGACAAGATCTTCGGCTTGAAAATGAATCCCCTTTCCCTTTATACAAATTTTAAATATTAACTGAGTCTTTTTCTCGTTAGATAATAGCATTGAATAGAATATTATAATTACTATTACATTTCGTACGATTTGCTAATTACTAACACCCTAAACTCACATGAAATCATCCCTCTCACATTTTAAACATCTGCAAATCGGCTTCGTTCTCATTTTCTTATCCAAAATTTCAACACAATTAAAGATAAACAATATTATATATTTAATACGTCTCGAAATGGTTGATGAAACATTGAAAAATGAGCCGATTTTCAGATGTTTAAAATTTTAGAGGAATTTCATGTAAGTTTAAATTGTTAGTACTTAACTCGCAAATTGCTCATCGGCAAAAATCGCGTAATATATGATATGACAGAGAATTTCATGCTGCATTCAAATTTTCAAACCGCGTTATTAACAGGATCGGAGTGGTGAATGAATATATATATATATATATATATATATATATATATATATATATATATATATATATATATATATATATATATATATATATATATATATAATATACAGTGTCCCATTTAAGGTACGAATGCATTGGGATCTCGAGAACCGTAAGAGCTACGAGGTTGGTTAAATTAGACAAAAGTTGCCCCATTAGGAGGCCATTTTAATGGTATTTTGTTATTTGCGAAAAAATGCATAGGTCACTAGATATAGGCGAAAATGTAAATTTTGCAGTTTTTTATTTTTGCAAATAACTTCGAAGTGTGAAATTATACTGGATTTTGGTTTGCACATCTTTAGGGCACTTTTTTATGTTCTTTCGACTGGCGATGCTCAATTTTTTTTATCAATGTTGGTTTTCGAGGATTGATGTCAAAGTTTTAATTTTTATATGGACGCCATATTGGAAAGTAACCCCATTGAAAAGAGAATTTTTTTAGCTTTACAATGATATAAAATAGTAATAATTTATTTTTATAATTAACAGAGAAATTAACAAAAAATGTTATTATATATATATATATATATATATATATATATATATATATATATATATATATATATATATATATATATATATATATATGTATATATATATAGAATATTATGTAAACTATTATTCACGAAAGATGACTATTCAAGGTCATTTGTGAGCCGTCTGATATAATATTACTTGTAGATAACTTCATTGCATTTCGTATGCATAGGCGTGCAACATGAAATATTTATGGACACATTTTAAGTGAAAAACTAAGAGTAATTCATTTGAAAATTATGTTTCTTTTTAAATAATGCCTTTCTGAAAGATTTATGTTCTTCACTTAAGTGTTTGCAAAATACAAAACCATAGACTTAACTTATAAACCAAGGAATAATAATTTGATTTAAACGTCAACGCCACTGGGTAAATATTAGCACAGAGGGCAGTGTAGTAGAAAATTAGGTGTCTGTAATTCTACGACATATGTCATTATTATTTATAGTGTGTTAGAAAGTAATGCCACTATTTACGTATATCTGTCACACCACATAAATTAAATAGACATAGGTCAAATAATCTTTCTCTTTCTAATACAAAATGTTGCTAAGCTACTGCTATAAAGTGAAGTGTATTCTTTCTTCGAACAAATGACCTTGAATTAGTCATCTTTCGTGAATAATAGTGTAAGTAATGTGCCATAAGTTACCACTTAATGAACAAGGTTACAATGTATCATAATCTTCAATAATTTCTTTTCTAATGGGTTTGGTGCAATTATAAAAGTATTTCAAAGTGGGCCAATAAGAATAATTTATTTGAATAAAAATAATTTAATAATCACAGTAGTTTGAATGAAAACAACAACACTTGTCATTTTTGAAGGGTTGAAATCAGAGGCGGAGTATGGTAAAACATTTTTTATTAATGACTATTTCACTCAACTGTACTGTACAACTAATACGTCACTATCACGTTACACAACAAAATCAAATTTTAAAGATTAATAACTCGTTTATTAAAAGAAATTTTTAACTCGAGTTTTCACAGTTACTCATAGATATAACTATTCTTTAAGAAAAATAAATTTAAAAAATATGAGAGAATATCCTATTTACCCTTAAATTGATTTGGCAACACAGGCAAGGTACACAAACTGCATACTTGGCACCCTTGTGGGGCCCTACAAGCACTTGTCAAAGTCACGTGTCTGCCCGCACCTCACTTGTATTTTTGGTGTGTACTCTAAATTCTGAATTTCATATACAGGATGTTTTTCGGATACGGGACAGCCCTATTATTTTTTTTATTATTGGAAATAGAAGAAAATCGTTCAAATAAAAGTTATAGCAGAGGATGGGAGACATTTACTTATTGAAGAAATATTTTTTAACAAGTGGTTCTCAAACTATGACATAAAATTATATTTTTTAAATGACTATTTCACTCATAAATATATAAACCAATCCAATTTCAAGATTCTACATAGTTACCAAGTTTCATTTCGACAAAACACCGTCACAAAAAATTTTTCGCGCCCTTTAAGCCAATAAAATTTTTTGACGTTTTAGAAACATATTGTTTACATACCTGTCAAAGTCTGTATATTTTCAGTGTTATCAATTTTTATTAAAAACGAGTCGATTCGAACAGGAATCTATTTAAAACGTTGAAAAAGCAAACTGAAACATAATACCACGAAACACAATAAAACTTACAAAATTTTTGTCAAGAAATAATTTATATAAATGATTACCTGATTTTTATTTTGGAAATAGTCATCCGAATACCATTCGTGGTTAAATTTTATCCTGGAAAATTTTTCCTATTGCTTTACTCGAGCCTGTTGCCATTTTATCTCGTGACATTGATCAAAAATCACTCGTTTGACAACTCGTGATTTTTTTGTCAATGTCACTCAATAAATTGCTAGGCAACCGGCTCTCGTAACAATCTGAAAATTTTTCCAGCAAAAATTTACATTATGGCCTGTATATTTAAATTCTTTAATAACATACTTCTTTCGATGGGTACTCGTCTGGAATTGGGATTTTCAAGTAAGAAAACGCATACTAGCGGCGAATATTAGAACTACAAACAGTAGTACACATTTGACATTTACAAGAAACTACAACTGTACAAAAACTGTATTATACATACTTGAATTATAAATAAAAAATACTAATAAATAAGAAAATAACAGGAAAACTAAAGAGCCATAATTGACAGCAAAACTACACTTACAAATGTCAACATAAAGTGTACCATTGTTTAATGCAATCAGCGCCATCTCTTGTTCCTTGAAAATCATAATATATGATAGTCAAAGTATACTATACTCTATCCGTTTTAACTATAGACTAGATGGCGTTTCGAGCGCGGCCGTTTTTACATTGTACTAAATAAAGAAATCAAATTTTGGCGCCTCCCTGGTTTTAAAAAAATTCTTTCTAATGGGCCCGTCCAAGTCTTCGACTTTTTAAAAATTACATGTCGCATATGAATTTTGAATATTAATAAATGAAAACGAAATAAAACTTGCTATATATTTTGTATTTTTTTATTGCTCATAAATCGCGATTAGCTTTACACATACTCTAACAAACACATATTTAATATACCCGAGTAATTTTTTATAAGATCAAATGAAAATTTACTTATTAAATAAATTTATATTATAATTTATGTTTTAATTATTGTAATCTCAATACTTGTCATTGTTGTAATCATTTAGTAAATAGGAATGTAAATGTTGGATTACTTCAAGGAGGATCGATTACTTTTTATTATGAACTATGCTTTGATTATTGTAATCAATGTTGTCTTTGTTGTATATATTTATAAATAGAAAATAGATTAAATACTAATTTAATTATAATAATGGCACTAGGTGAGTATGAAAACTACAATATTATATTAAAGAAAATCTTAAAGTCACATTAATTAAAGCGAATAATTAACTTGATTATGAAAACGAGCAAAAATTATTAATTTTACTTACCTGATTTTTACTTATGTATAATATGTACTATGGAAGTTTTACATAAATTAACATTTAACACTACTACTAAGTAAGTAAATCAAACAAATATATATTTTGAAATGATATACCTAATAATAATCTGGCTTACTTTACTACCTTTAACTCTAAAGATTTTTGAGTACAGTTTGCAATGGATGCGTATTTCTATTCATGAAACATTTATTGTATATTGCCATATTAATAGTAACGTATGTCGGTTCTCTCTACTTGTGACGGAGTGACGCTAACGTCAGAGCTTTCGCGCCAAAACTTTAATAATTATTTTAGGCGTTATTAAACGTAATTTCAAGAAAACAAATATACGGAATATCTATTTTTAAATTCTTCGTAACATATAAAAAATTCAAAAGAAGTTGGACGGGCCCATTGTCATTTTTTGTACGTACATGTGCTATCTATCTATTTTTATCCATAATATTAACGAAGAGAACAATAACAAAACTAACGAACTACTAACTAAAAACTAAGAAAACGCGAACAACGAAAACTATGAAAATTATATAAACGAAAAGAAGAAGAATAATATACTTAACAAACAGAACTGAACAGAAATTAATAATATGTAATAAATCGTGTACTATTGACTTTGTTAACTGTTGTTAACTTTTATTTATTTTATGTCAGACGTCAAAATAATTGATACAGTTGCCAAGCAAATTTAAATTTCGCGTCAATTATTTTACTGTGTAAATTCAGTTCACGTTTCAACCAATCAGATAGCTAGAATCTTAGGCCCTATCTCACCCAACGGCCTATAGTTAAAACGGATAGAATATAAATTCAAAGACTTATAAAACGAATACAAAAAAATTATAATTTTAAAAATGGCGCTATACAGTCTTGAAGGCATCCTTTATCTTTTTATTTAAAAAAATTGTCAATTCGGACCAAAATTAGTGTAAATTTCATTGCCCTGACAAGAACAGATTTTTGCTTTATTTACTACGGGTGGGTATTCCTCTTAATAACATAAAATAGATAGATGAATAATTGCAGTTACCTGAGTGGACATTGTGAGAGGTGGAGCAGCATGGCGTTGACGGTACACGTTGTGCCAACATAAGCAATCGGTTATAAAATCGCTATCCTGCCACGCTGTTCGTAGTTCAGCACTGTCCAGTACCATACTTACTGGTCGATTGCTAATTATCTGTAAATAAAAACAGCATTCTATAAGGATGTACAGGTGTCTCATTTTCGATGTTTTTTTTAAGGTATCTCGCGTAATATTAACGATAGATCAAAACCGGTTGCACATTGCAGGGTTAACTTTTCTAGAAAAGTTTAATAGTCACCACATGAATTTTCGATCTTCTTTTGTTTCTGAGCTGTAGGCAAAAACTTGTTTTTCGCTCATTTCGAAAATATATCATATTTTATTTATTATGATAGTTAGAGTAAAATTGTTTTTACAAAACTTTTATCGTTTTTTAGATTAAATCAAAATACCATTTGGAGGCATCGTGTGCATTGTATTACAACTATGGCAAAACCATGCCTCCGATATTCTTTTCATATTTTTGGCACCAATTTTACTGGGCAACTGGGCCTTATTTTCGCCGGGGTGGTATAGGATAAATAACGTTTATTTACATCAAATATTTTTTCTCCAATTCAGTAAAAATGATCCTGTTTCACAAATTTAAGATTCATAGAGTAATTAAAGGACATAAAAAGAGAAAATTGAAAATTTTTGAATAAAATTTAAAGTTGTTTACGTTTTCTATATATACAGGCTGTCTCATTTTCGATGTTTTTTAAGGTAGCTCGGGAAATATTAATGATAGAGCAAAATCGTTTGCACATTCCAGGGTCAACTTTTCCAGAAAAGTTTATTAGCCACCACAGGAATTTTCGATCTTCTTTTGTTTCTGAGCTACAGGCAAAAACTCGTTTTTCGCTCATTTTGAAAATATATCATATCTTATTTATTATGATAGTTAGAGAAAAATTGTTTCTACAAAATTTTTACCGTATTTTAGATAGAATAAAATGGTGTAATTAGATTTTTTAAAAACTTAATAATTCTCGAGATATAGCACAAACTTATGATTTTTTAAATGGGAACCTATATTGAAAATAATCTCGTCTTTTTGCTTATTTTATAAGCTTTTCAATAATATATAACAAGTGTACATTCTTTTGTTTTAAACTTGAATAAGAGATGAATTATTAATTTATTAAGGTGAGAAAATTAAAAATTATTAAGAAACAAATGAAAAAATCTATTACAGATCATCATTTGCATATTTTTAATAGTATTTGTTTCAGTTTTACTCATTTTTTCAATTTATTTACTTCAAAAGCATATTAAACCATTTTTTTTCGGATTGTGTCAAAGCCAACTGTAACGTCGATAAATAGTAATTTAACTAACCCGAAAATAAATGATTAAGTATAATTTTAAAAACATAATAATAATAATAATAATAATCTCTTTATTTCTTGAGACATGTGTAAACATACATAGAAAGCGTCAGAGTACTGTATAAAATAAAATACATAAATATGTAGCAACAACATGTAATTCAATAAATCCGTAAAAGTGACTTCAAACTCGAATTACCAGAGAGTTAGACTACATTAGTTTCAAAGTACTCCTGTAAGGAGTAAAAGCTTTTGTCTAGTAAATATTCTTTAAGAGTGTTTTTGAATTTATTATATTGCTGAATTTTGGATATATTTATCGGTAGGGAGTTGTATATTCTTAGCCCAATAATATTGGGACTGTTGTTTATTAAATTTATTCTGGAATATGGGATTTTAAATTTACCTTTATTACGGGTATCGTGGCCGTGAATATTTTGATTGAGGACATAGTTACTTTTGTTTCTATATATAAAAAGACAGATTTCAAGTATGTATATACTCGGCAGTATCAGGATATTACATGAAGAAAAAAGTTGTCTACAGGTAGATGATCTACTGATTCCTGCTATACAACGAAGAGCCTGTTTCTGAGCAATAAAAACATGAGATGCCCAAGAGGAAGCACCCCATAATATAACAGCGTATCTTAACCGAGATTCAATTAAAGCAAAGTAGGCCATCTTAAGCTGAGTGATATTGAGATAGTTTTTCAGATATCTAAGCAGATAACATGACCTATTTATAGAGGTTATAATTACCTCACAGTGAGGTTTCCAGGTGCCTAGTTCATCAAGGGTAGTTCCAAGGAACGTGGTTTTTTGAGTTTTTTTCACGATTTGACCGTTCACTTGGATATCAAAATCAATAGTCTGTCTAGTTTGCCAGTTCCTAAATTGCATGAATATAGTTTTAGATCCATTTAGAAACATATCGTTTGAATTAAACCACTGTAGGAGTGATTTTATATTACATTCACATAGACAATGCACTTCATGCTCATTTGAACCTGAAACGATCATGGATGTATCGTCAGCATACTGGATGACCGTGGTTCCCTCCCCGACAGCCTCCGGTAAGTCATTTATGTAAAACAGGAATAGTATCGGAGCTAGTACTGTACCCTGTGCCCTGTGGCGTGCCAATATTGATTTGTACTATGTCAGAGTTTACATAAACAATAGAATTATTCTCACTTTTAAATTTTAAGGATACAAACTGTGTACGATTACTCAGAAAACTGTTAATCCAGTTGTGAGTTAGACCGCGAATGCCGCAGATATTTAATTTATCTAAAAGCTTATGATCTAAGCAATCAAAAGCTTGAGATATATCACAAAAAATTCCTGCGACAATTTTTTTATCTTCAATATCAGAGACAATTCTGTCATGTAACGCATGAACGGCATTTGTTGTTGACATTTTGGGTCTAAACCCATACTGATTTTTATTGAGAATTTTATATTTATCGATGAATTGTTCCATTCGATTTACTCATAAATTTTCGAAAAGATCGAAGTCTGGGCTACCGGTCTAAAATTATTGACGTTGTCTTTTTCTCCTTTTTTATATATTGGAGTGATTTTACTTTGTTTGAGGCTCTCGGGGAAGGCTCCACACCTGAAGGACAGATTTATTAAAAATGTTAGTGGGACTATAGATATAGGTAGAATCAAAATAAACAAATGATGATCTGTAATAAATTTTTTCATTTGTTTCTTAATAATTTTTAATTTTTTCTCAATAAATTAATAATTCGTCTTTTATTAATGCTTAAAACAAAAGAATGTAGCCTTGTTATATATCATTGAAAAGCTTATACATGAAGCAAAAAGTCGAGACTATTTTCGACATAGGTTCTCATTTAAAAAATCATAAGTTTGTGTTATATCTCGAGAATTATTAAGTTTTAAAAATGATATATTTTCAAAATGAGCGAAAAACGAGTTTTTGCCTGTAGCTAAGAAACAAAATAAGATCGAAAATTCCTGTAGTGACTAATAAACTTTTCTGGAAAAGTTGACCCTGGAATGTGCATACGATTTTGCTCTATCATTAATATTACCCGAGCTAGCTTAAAAAAACATCGAAAATGAGACAGCCTGTATATATAGAAAACGTAAACAACTTTAAATTTTATTCAAAAATTTTCAATTTTCTCTTTTTATGTCCTTTAATTACTCTTTGAATCTTAAATTTGTGAAACAGGATCATTTTTACTGAATTGGAGAAAAAATATTTGATGTAAATAAACGTTATTTATCCTATACCACCCCGGCGAAAATAAGGCCCAGTAAATTTGGTGCCAAAAATATAAAAGAATATCGGAGGCATGGTTTTGCCATAGTTGTAATACAATGCACACGATGCCTCCAAATGGTACCATGAAGAGTGTGTTGGGGCTTACTGTAAAACACTTGTGTATGTCTAGATGGCTCTGTAAGCTAGAATTATGCCAAAAGTTTATCTAAAGAATCTAAAGCTACATACATACATAAAATCACGCACGTGGGTTAGCACAAACCCGAAACAATAATAATAACATCAACCACAAAAATAATCACTCTCTCTCTCTCTCTCTCTCTCTCTCTCAACAACATTCTTACTAACCTGACATCATACAACAAATATTCCTCACTCTTAACACATTAAAGTGATCGATTTTCCGTACCGAAATACCGCATCCAGACCACAATAATAGTTACGAAGCACTCATCCCTCGCCACACATTAATGTCTAAGCACACTTCCTACGCCTCTGCCACATTCATAATCGCATTCATACACGCTCTTCTTCTCTTCCCACTCGGAAACTTTCTCTCTCTTTCAGCACCTTATCAATCACATCCATCCACTTACACACTGGACGGCCACGCAAACAAACACCCTCAACTTCACCAAGATATATACGCTTTACAAGCCGTTCACTCTTCATTCTCTCCATATGATCAAACCATCTCAAATGGCTCATTCCTACTCTCGTAACAACATTCTTCCTAACCTAAAATGTTTAATTTTCTTCAGTGGCCTGAGACCACAGTGTAATATGGCACAAATTATTTTTTTTAAATTTATTTTAATATGAAAATTAGTGTAAAAAGTTCTGATTTTTGAACTTTTTACCTTCCGTCACAAAGTATTGTCTTTGGTCAAAAAATTCGGTGGTGAGTTTTTGATGAATAAGCCCTGGAATAAGATTTTACTATTTTTGCGATGATGTCTGTATGTAGGTATATACAGGGTGTTATATTTTAATGGACCCAGCAAATATCTCGCTTATTTATTAAGCTGGCAATTTTTTTCATATAACATGATTTATACAGGAACATGTAAGGTACTTGATGACGGATGTACATTCCTGTTACCACTTCCGGTTTATGAGTAATTAATATCTACTTTGAAATTTCAAATGGAACATAGTATATTTTTTTACATATTTGAAAAGTGCATCAAATTTGCTTTACAATCATGTAAAATAATCCATATGTTACATTATTAAAAAGTAAAATGGCGGGCACTTTTTTATACACCTAATTGGAAAGAGAATAGTGAGCCATGACTGTGGCTTGAAATAAAACAATTAACTAAAACAATTGTAACTATTATTATTAAACGAAATAATATATATATATATATATATATATATATATATATATATATATATATATATATATATATATATATATATGTGTGTGTGTGTGTGTGTGTGTGTGTGTGTGTGTGTGTGTGTGTGTGTGTGTGTGTATGTGACAATTTTTTCGGACCCGATAACTCAAATACTGCAATTCAAAAAATTATAATCCTTTCGTATTGCTTTTCGTTACATCCATGTGAAGAGATGATTAGATTTTGGTTATAATTGGTCAACCGGAAGTAACCTCATTTTAAGATTTTAACAGTTTTTCTTGAAAAAAACACTAAATATCATTGTTCCATATTTAATGTTATTATATTAAATTATTCTCTGCACGATTTAAGTACATTTTATATTTCATATTTATTGGATATAGAGTTAAAAAATTATAAAGAAATTTAAATTTCATAAAGCAACTAGCATGGAAACCGCTACTATATTAAGAAAATGCTGATGGACAGATGTCAGTGTCAAGTGCAATTGACATGTTTGTTTTATAATTTTACTGGAAATATAGAATCTCTTAGGTAGGTACATGAAACTTTCTGTATGGAATTTGTACAAAATACATAGAGGTGCAGAAGGTAATGTACTTGAAATATGGAATCTTGTGCAAGAAATTTTCTGTATGGATTTTGTACAAAATATATGGAACTGATGGAAGGTAATGTGCTGGCCACATCAATTTTTTTAGATTTATAATAAAACAAGGTTTAACATGAACAAGGCTTTTTCAATAACGATTACTAATTATACAAAATACTCATGACCTTTAGGAGTGAACGTAGGGATTTAACATGTCATATAGTTTTATGCAATATCTTGCTCTCCTGTTCGTTTTACGGCAAAAAATGTAGGGAGTATTATTATGTTTAAAGTTTCTTCACAATTTTAAAAAGAAATTTATAAATAAATATATCATCACGGCTTATTATCCATTGCTGGGTGTGCCAATCTGCTTTGTACACAGATATCGGTAATGATGAAATATTTGTACCGTGCGCTTACCAGGCGTTCCCTCAGGAGCACTCATTGCTGGCGTGGAGAGTGCACCACAGTGGTCAATTTTGCGCCATTTAAAATTTCAAAACACGAAATTCGTTCAATGCTATTTTAGGTACAAAAAAAACTTCAAATAAAAGTTGTAGGACATAAAATACTACGGCTGAATCAAAAATTGATTTTTTGCATTTACCGGTAGTGTTTACAAAAAAAAATTCAAATAAAAGTTGCGGTTGGATCAGAAATAAATATTTTGCATTATCGTTTTTATTAAATGTTTACCGGTAGTGTTTCCAAGTCAGTAAATTTTATTTACAATTTACTGATCGGTAAGTGATGTAAATCACATCTGAGTGATGTGAATCACCGACCGTTCAGGAGGCGAGATGGCAAGTAAATAAAAACAAAGATAAAAGCTCTCAAAAATGACAACTAAAAAATTTTAATACACTTACGTACATAGAAATCTACCACATCACAGTTTTGAATTTAGTTATTTTTATTATAAACTAGAGCTAAGATTAATATAAAACTTATGCTGTTTGAAAGATCATTTATTACGCTTTAACATGAGCCCACATTTACAAGAGTGCTTATTTTTTATCAAGTGCAGTAATGTAGAATTCGATATCAAAAACAGCGCATATTTATGTGGTTGCTATCACGAATATAATACAACCCTTCGACTTCGACCATATAACTAGAAACACATAATACGGGCATGTTGTGAACGGCCTGAGGTCCGGGGAAAGTGGACTGTACCCTTATAGGTTATGTTGGTTGCGTAAATATAAAAATGAAATTTTTGTTGTAAGCAGTTTTTTATATTTTTGTTTAACTATTGTAATGAATAAAAACATTTAATTCAATTAATTTTGATCAGATTAATGTAATGACATCGATATATAAGAAAATTATTAATAATGTAAAATAGATTATGTTAAATTACAGTTCTGTAACAAAAACTGCCATAAAACGTATGTATATGTATAAAAATATCCTTTTATTTTACATTTTATGACTTACAAATGAAAAATAATAGATGAATCCTTTATATCTTTCTAGAGGAGCTACACACGAGCGAACCCATGATTGTTACTTTCATTTATTATAATTGTTTTTTTAACAAATTAAAAACAAACAAATAATCAAAAAGCACAAATAAATACAACTGAACGCCATAAAAAATATTAAATAACTACAAATGAACACTAAAAAAAGACCAAAAGACAAATCTACAATTAAATACACAGAACTATTATTACCACATTATTCTCAAAATGACATAAATGAAACGGCTAAGTACACCGCGTCTCTTGTAAGCAACCAACATAACAACCCTTTGGGTGCACAGTCACCTTTCCTCGGACTTCAGGCCGTTCGCTTCAAAACAGGGCGATTACGTGTCTATAGTTATATGGTCGAAGACAGTCAAACACAGTTTTGACACTGCAGTTATTTGCCTTTGCATTAATTTGCACATAATTCATTTTTCAGTGTTGTATCTGTTACTAAGTTAATCTTAAAATTACGTTAATTTGTTTCATTCATTTCATTTTTGAACTTTTCGTTTGAGGACACGAAAGGAATTCTAATTAATTTAGGTTCATGTTAAAGCGTATTAAATGATCTTTCACCAGTGGCGTACCCAGGCGGAGGGCGATGAGGACGATCGCCCCTCCTAAACCTACTCATATTTTTTATATCAGTGACATTTCGAGTAAGTTGTAAAATTACCATAAATTTTCTCTAAGTTTTATTCATTTATCTCGAAATTTCTTCTAATAATGGCTCCTCACCTAAGTAAATCTGACTTAAGTATCGTTCACAATAAAAAATTAAGGTAGCGGAACATTGCAACTTGTTATCAAGAAAAAAAGTGGCGTGATGAAACAATTGCAGTAGAATTTGTAGGAAGAAACAGCCATTTTCAAGCATAAATCGTACTATTAGGTAATTGATTTCCTTGTTTAATGTTTCTAATATTTTTAATGTAACGTTCCTACCTTAATATCTTTGTTTTTATTTTAAATATAAGAAAATAAATACATGAAATTGTTTATAATATAAAAGTAAATAGTAAATACACAAAAATTATATAAAAATATATAAATATAAGTTTCCTCTATATCGCCCCCCCTCCCTAGACCGGAATCCTGGGAACGCTACTGTCTTTCAAACAGCATAAGTTTTATTTTAATCTGACTGTTAGTTTCTAGAAAAAGTGAATAATTAAATTCAAAACTGCAAAGTGGTCCATTTCTATGCACGTAAGTGTATATTCACTATTTAAAGAGACAGAAGATATGCGCATAGTAAGAACAACTGAGGTCTATGGCGTTTGCTTCTATAAAATGGACCTTTTCAATTTAAAGAGATAGAAGATATGCGCAATGACGATCTGCGCATAGTAAGCACAACTGAGATCTACGGCGTTTGTTTCTAATACATAGGGTGTTGACCGCGACACCGGAACATAGGACTTTAACATGTAAAATCATATTTTTTAATTTTCTGCTTCCCTACTAATTTTACGTAAAAATGCTTCAAATTGTCTGTGTCCTATGTCTTGTCCTTCTATTTATCATTGTGTTTCAGTTAGCTAAAGTGCGTTATCTATACCTTGTTCCACTTAAGCCATTCCGTATTGCGGAGCATAGAGAATAGTTTTGACCTCTCTGATTGGCTGAAATTAGAGACAAGTTTACCCAATGTAATTTCGGCTACTTCAGATTTGCGCTGTTGCCAGTGCCATCTACGGAATGGCTTAAATGGAACAAAGCATAGTGGCAGCTGTCACTTTCAGAAAACTATAGTTGTACCTTGTCAAAGGAAAAATTTGTTGTTATAAGGATTTTGAATAAATATCGCTCCTTACGCTTACGCTCATTGTGAAATGGGGCTAAACGCTAAACATTCCCCCATGTTACAACATAAAATAACTACAGATTGACCAAAACCATCTGATAGTCACTTGACCTTAGTAGTTCTCAACGAGTTCTCAATATTTTACTCCGCGGAAACAAGTATTAGCAGTTGCGTGCAATTTATAGGCGTGTCAATCTGTCAAATATTTTTTCAAATATGTTTTGTTCTTTGTTTCATTTTACCGTCTATAATTCTTGAGTTTCATAATTACCTTATCGATAACAATCTTTTTCAATACTCTTATTAGTGTATTTCGTTATTTGCTTGGTGAGTTACAAAAATAATTTTAACAGAATAATTAATGAATCTTTTTAGGTTAAATTACTACCCGAAATGGATATAACGGATGAACACAAATTTATTGTCGAAGTGTATATCCGATCAGGTGTACGCAACGAAAATACTGAATGGGCATATTTGAACGAAAGTTGCAATTTCAAGAACATTAAAATTACGGAAATAATTTTTTTTGTAATAAAAAAAATGTATATAGATACTAAACTTTTCTTCCTAGAAGTCTAGTTTTGATGTCATTATGGAAAATTGTGGATCACATGACTATCAGATGATTTTGATCACTCTGTGGGCCCTATTCTGTAACTCGGTAGTTAATTTTTAACTACTGGTTAAAATTTTTATCCAATAGATAATGGTTTAACAACTAAAAATCCCTTTTTTTGTTATACGTCAACATACTTAGGGGCCTATTCTATATCTCAGTGGTTAATATTTAACCACTGGTTAAATATTTTAACCAATCAAGTATGTTGACATACAACAAAAAAAGAGATTTTTAGTTGTCAAATCAGTAACTATTGGATAAAAAATTTAACCAGTGGTTAAAAATTAACCACCGAGTTACAGAATAGGGCCCTTAATTGGTTAAAAAATTTAACCAGTAGTTAAAAATTAACCACTGAGTTACAGAATAGGCCCCTGTATCTACTGAGACGATAGGAAAATATGAACAAAAGAACTTTAAATTTTCAGCATCGACTTGCGAAGGGATACCCAAAAATAATGAGAATTATTTTCTGGCGGATGGTAGGGCTCTAGTTTCGATTTCTTCCGCCAAGTATCTTTACTAGACATCCTTTTGGATCTGTTGCCCAAGCGTCATTCTTGGGGAAACATCTCTGCGGTCTTTAGATTATTGGTCCGTGGGTCAGTGATTTTTTTCATAAGTGGTATTTGTCGTGATCGGCGCTTTTGAAATGACGAACATTAAAAAGCAACGCGTTAACATCAAGTTCTGTTTCCTGTTAGGAAAATCAGCAGCAATGCTTGGGAGAGTTTACAAAAAAATCCGTATCATTTTCTGAATGTTCTTTCAATTCCAAGCACACACTAAAATGGCTGCTTCTCTGGTCGTCAGAAAACACACAGGGAACGATGCGTTTCATTTTCAAATTTTCAGTCAAAAGTCGTTGGTAAACTCAAGAATATTCCAGTGATTCCTCCAATTCATCGATTGTTCTATGACAATCAAACATGATTGCATCACGAATTTTTCAGTGATTTCAGACGTTCTGGAAATCGAAGGACGTCCCGGTTGAAGGTAATTTTCAGTTGATATTAGACCACTTTTAAAGTTATATTTTTTTACTTTTTAGGCCTATTCGATAGAGTATTTTTTTCTGAATACAACCAATACATAACAATAATATTGTGAAAAATGCAATTGAAATTTAAATTAATATTACATTTATGTTTATTTTTCAGTTGCCTATGTACGAAAAACAAAGACTGCTATCTTGCTGCTATCTGTCAATTTGAATTATTTAATGCATAATTACTATTCTTGCTTGTTTTATTTTAATTTAAATTTCAAATGCATTTTTCCCAGTAATTTTGTTATGCAAGGATATAAAATGATTACATAGTTGAATTGAGAAAAAAATCAAATATATAGCATCCCATTTAAAAAATATATAACTATGCCTTAGTTTGAGAACCACTGGTTAAAAAAATGTTCTTCAACAAGTATATGTCCCCCTTGATCTTCTACAACTTTTATTATTTTCAATAATAAAGAAAATAATAGAGGTGTCCCGTATCAGAGAAACATATAATATTGATATTTAATTTGAATTTTAGCGTATCATGGCCACTATGGCGATTAATAGTTATTTTTTATACAAGACGATTATTATAGTCCAGTAAACAGAGGTCGAAAAAGGAGGTTACCTTGCAAAAGGTCGGGTAGTTCTGAATTTTTATATGTTGTATAGGATGGTTGGTTAATGAAAAACCCAAATTTCCACAAATCCCCTTCCTACCTACAAAATCCATATATTAATTTCTTTTTACGACCAGTGCAACAGAGTAGGGGTAAATTTACAAAAAAACCAAAAAGTGTGTTTTTTACAAGTTTAGTGCAGCAACAGAGTTTGGCTCATTATTTCTAATTATACAACTATTATTTCAAACAGAATATCCTATATTGATGCAAAATAAACGTAATTATGTATTAGTGAACGTCAGTGAAGTCTTGTGGGACTACTAGAAAAAACTGTTATGAAACAGCACTTACTTCTTTTATTTGCCTGCGAGATCTTTCTAGTGCTCTTAACTCGACATGGGACATTTGCCGAATATTATATATATATATATATATATATATATATATATATATATATATATATATATATATATATATATATATATATATATATATATATACAAGTATAGTGTCAAAAATCGGAGATAACGTTGCTACACTAAAGTTAAAAAAACACTTTTTCGTTTTTTTTGGTAAGTTTACCCCTACTCCGTTGCATGTGTAATAAAAAAAATTGACAAATGTATTATGTGTACGCAATTTTAGCCTTTTCTGGGAGCTCCATTGCTATTAATCGGACCAAAAAACTACAAATATAAAATTTACAGGAAATTTTGTCCTCTACAAGTCGACAAATAACGTTTTTCGCGCTAAAATTCATCAGAAAGAAGTTATAAACGAAAATCTCAATTTGCGGTTGTTAAAATATGTATAAAGAAAATATGAAAATGGATGTTTCGCGGTAATCTGTGTATTCTATATTTTCCCCTTTGTAACGGTAGAGCTGAGTATAGCAACTAAAACTATAATAATGAAATTTTATGATAATGATATATTTATAACAATGAAAAATGGTAAAACCTCAATATTTTTCTAAGATCGCTACTTTTGCCTTGTTGAGATCCACCACTATTGGTTTGACAAAAGACATAATATGGCAAAGTTTTAGGAAATTGAGTCTTAGAATATATATACAGGGTGTCCCATAACTTCAGGTACATATTAGAAGGGCATATAGTTCTTAATGTCCTGATTACGGAACAAAAAGATTTTTTTCAAAATTCCTATAATTAAGAGTAGTTCACTTAAGAAGAAAAATTTTTGTACCCCTGGATACTATAATATTTGGAATAGTGAAATTAGTTATAACTATTACATAAATAATTTAACAATGAAATTAATTTATGCAATTACGTAAAGCTTTGTCACACCAATTAAGTTTGGGAGATGTGTATGTAATGAAAAAAAATCAAATTATTTACTTTATTTTTACAAAAACTGTTCAATATTATTTCCATTAATAGCTAAACATAATGCAGCACGTTGAATTGCATTCTCTTGTCTAATTCTTTCAGCACAATTTTCAACTCGCCGTAATTCTTCAAGGGTTTCTTGATTATCATAGACGAGGGATTTAAAATTACCCCACAAATAAAAATCTAACGGATTGAAATCCGGGGATCTAGGGGTCCAAGACGCGGGACCTCCTCGACCAATCCACCTGTCCTCAAATACTCTGTCAAGATGATGTCTGATATTTCTAGCAAAATGTGGCGGCGCACCGTCATGCATAAACCATGCATTTTGTCGTACATTAAGAGGAATATCTTCTAATAATTCAGGCAAATTATTCTGCAAAAATTGTAAATAATCATTCCCAGACATTCTGTTAGGAAGTATGTATGGTCCCAGTAACGATCCGTTTACCATCCCAGCCCAAACATTTAGTGAAAATCTGTGCTGAAAATGACTCCTGACAGCAGCATGTGGATTTTCTTCGGCCCAGTAGTGACAGTTATGAATATTATGTATACCATCACGAGTAAATATTGCTTCGTCGGAAAATATTACTTTTAACGTAAAATTGCCATCCTGAGCATGTTGGTTTAGAAGCCATTCACAAAACCTTACTCGAGAGTAATGATCGGGTTCAATTAACGCATGGACCTGTTGAAAATGATAAGGATTATTATTCCTTAAAATTCTCCAAATTGTCATTCGTGGTACACCTGGTAGTTGACTAGATATTCTCCTTATGCTGATTGTTGGGTCATTGCGTACCAAATCTAAGACAGCATTTTCAACATTTACTGGTCTCCGATGAGCCCCGCCGTCTCTTCCCGATTAGGTTGCAAAGAACCAGTGTCGCGAAGGCGTTGAATAAGGCTTACAAATATGCGAGAATTCGGATGCCGTCGTCATGGGAAACGTTCAGCGTAATAACGCTGAGCTAATCTACAGTTTTGACCTGCTTCGCCATACATTAGCAACATATCCACTAACTCACTGTTACTGTAACCATTCATATTTGTAACAATAATCAGAAGAGCAATATCAAAACTGTTATAAGAAACACAATTTATGTGGCCGGCTACTAGAAACCTAATGAAATGATTGTATTATGCAAACATTTCTTATTAATTAGATATAATACAACGTAATATTTAATATTAAAACTACCTATTCAACCAGTGTCCCAAAACTGTTTATATATATATATATATATATATATATATACCGGGTGGAACATCATACCTGTGTACATAGGCGATTCATATGAGAAAAACAGTTTTTTCGTGCCCATTGCTCCCCAAATTATTTTAGACAAAAATGCTTCAAATAAATGTTGTAGATCATAAAATTCTGCATCTAAATCAATAAACAGAATTACTTTTACATGCTTTGTAACGACACAAATTAAATAAGAAAATATTGAAAATTACGTTGAAAATATCAAATAGCCATGGAATTGAAACAAAAATAGAAACAAATAAATAGGTAAATTAAATTCATACAAAAATCTCCATACCTATTATTACGACAATTGTACATTTCAATGAAATATTTATTTTTTATAGGATTTTTATTGAAAATCTTTTTAAATTGGAAATAATTCATGTAAACATTAAGACCTATCTACTACAATTCAAATTTCAAACAGTAATTCTCTCAATAAAATAATCACTACAATTTATTATTATAACAAATATTCGAATAATCCGCCGTTTTCAGCCAAGCAATAACCAAGTCTATTGTAGAATGAATTTCTTACATTAGCGAGCTGCCTATTTGTGATTAAGGCGCTCTCCTCCATGATAGCTTCTCTCAATGAATTAATATTTGGGTGGCGCTGCTTATAAATTTTACATTTAAGATGACCCCATAAAAAAAAGTCGCAAGGTGCTAAATCAGGAGATCTGGCTGGCCAATTTAAAGTTCCACCACGACCAATCCAGCGATTTGGAAATGCTTGGTTTAAATAATCTCTAACACTTACTCCGAAATGAGCTGGGCAGCCATCTTGTTGAAACCAAACCTCCTGATTTTCGCGCGCTACGCTGTCTAATGCAGGGCCGATCTCATTAATCAAGAGTTCTAAGTATGTTTCAGAATTTAAGTTGCCAACGATCTCAAATGGTCCAATAATATTGCCTGTCCAAATATTAATATTTTGAGGATATTGCGTTCTGGTGGTAACATTTAATCTTGGATTTTCTAGAGCCCAGTGCCTATCATTTTGAACGTTTGGTTCATTGTTTAATGTAAAAGTACACTCATCGGTAAAGCAAATAGATGGAAGAAAATCACGATCTCGATTTGCTCGTTCTTGCATATCTTCACAAAAAACTCGCCTTTTTTCATCAATGGGCGAAATGTCTTGATGGCATTGCATCTTATAAGGGTGGTATTTATGTTTTTTAAGAATGCGCAATACAGTAGAATGAGCAATGTCACATTCCTGCGCTATTATTCTTGAACTTAATTTAGGATTAAAATTTATTAATTCCAGAACTCTTTGTTCGTTTTCTAAATTAATGCGATTATTTTTATTTCCTATAAATAAAGATATGATTTGTTTGTAAATCTCTTAAAAAATATTCAAATTTAAATTTACCTGTACTATTTTCCGCCGCAACACTTGCCGTGGATTCAAATTTTTGAACATACGCGCGTATTGTTGTAGCGCTTGGAATTGGCCTATTTGGAAATTTCACGGCGAATAAATCTCTAACTATACGTAAACAATTTCCACTATAAAAAGTTTTTATTATAAAAACCCTTTCTTCGTTAGAATAAACTGAATTCATTTTGATATTTTACCGTCAAATTAGTTATTTATCTGTCAAACGTCAGACATTTATTTGTTTCTATTTTTGTTTCAATTCCATGGCTATTTGATATTTTCAACGTAATTTTCAATATTTTCTTATTTAATTTCTGTCGTTACAAAGCATGTAAAAGTAATTCTGTTTATTGATTTAGATGCAGAATTTTATGCTCTACAACATTTATTTGAAGCATTTTTGTCTAAAATAATTTGGGGAGCAATGCGCACGAAAAAACTGTTTTTCTCATATGAATCGCCTATGTACACAGGTATGATGTTCCACCCTGTATATATATATATATATATATATATATATATATATATATATATATATATATATATATATATATATATATGCAGCCATCTTGTTGAAACCAAACCTCCTGATTTTCGCGCGCTACGCTGTCTAATGCAGGGCCGATCTCATTAATCAAGAGTTCTAAGTATGTTTCAGAATTTAAGTTGCCAACGATCTCAAATGGTCCAATAATATTGCCTGTCCAAATATTAATATTTTGAGGATATTGCGTTCTGGTGGTAACATTTAATCTTGGATTTTCTAGAGCCCAGTGCCTATCATTTTGAACGTTTGGTTCATTGTTTAATGTAAAAGTACACTCATCGGTAAAGCAAATAGATGGAAGAAAATCACGATCTCGATTTGCTCGTTCTTGCATATCTTCACAAAAAACTCGCCTTTCTTCATCAATGGGCGAAATGTCTTGATGGTATTGCATCTTATAAGGGTGGTATTTATGTTTTTTAAGAATGCGCAATACAGTAGAATGAGCAATGTCACATTCCTGCGCTATTATTCTTGAACTTAATTTAGGATTAAAATTTATTAATTCCAGAACTCTTTGTTCGTTTTCTAAATTAATGCGATTATTTTTATTTCCTATAAATAAAGATATGATTTGTTTGTAAATCTCTTAAAAAATATTCAAATTTAAATTTACCTGTACTATTTTCCGCCGCAACACTTGCCGTGGATTCAAATTTTTGAACATACGCGCGTATTGTTGTAGCGCTTGGAATTGGCCTATTTGGAAATTTCACGGCGAATAAATCTCTAACTATACGTAAACAATTTCCACTATAAAAAGTTTTTATTATAAAAACCCTTTCTTCGTTAGAATAAACTGAATTCATTTTGATATTTTACCGTCAAATTAGTTATTTATCTGTCAAACGTCAGACATTTATTTGTTTCTATTTTTGTTTCAATTCCATGGCTATTTGATATTTTCAACGTAATTTTCAATATTTTCTTATTTAATTTCTGTCGTTACAAAGCATGTAAAAGTAATTCTGTTTATTGATTTAGATGCAGAATTTTATGCTCTACAACATTTATTTGAAGCATTTTTGTCTAAAATAATTTGGGGAGCAATGCGCACGAAAAAACTGTTTTTCTCATATGAATCGCCTATGTACACAGGTATGATGTTCCACCCGGTATATATATATATATATATATATATATATATATATATATATATATATATATATATATATATATATATATATATATATATATACATGGTGATTCATCGGTCTGTCCTCTCTTTATAACTCTTTTATTTTAAATCAAATAGAAAAACTCTTCAAATATAATTTATATGATATATTATTGTCTATCTACGTACCATATGCATTTGTATACAGGGTGCTCCGTTTAAGCGCAACAATATGTAACTTTATATTTCTTAGTGGAACATCCTATATTTATTTATTTATTTTGATAGTAAATTAGATTCCCTTTAAAAAAGTATTAAGTAATAAGGAGTCTAAAATTATAAATTAAGAAGTTATTTACGTTTATAAAAAATAGTAGTTCAGAGTGGAAAAAATCATAATATAATACAATATTTTTATCCTTTTTTATTAATACTTATTTTAAACATTACACTAATTCCAAAGAAGCTATTATAATTTAGTGACAGACTAAATAATGCAATTTATAATAAATGCTCGAAAACTTGTCCTTCAACTTCAATAGATTTTTCTATTATAAATATTACACTAACCATCTCATCTTTACTAAAATTTGTATTATTCATTTTCACATCAAAATCAACAATGATAAACTAAGAGTATTTGGACAACTTGTTTGTTTAAATTCGAAACAATTGATCAGATTATCCATAGCTTATTTTGTTATTAATAACATGATAGAAACATATCATTCAACGAATAAAGGTAAATAACTTCTTAATTTATAATTTTAGACCCCTTATTACTTAATACTTTTTTAAAGGAAATCTAATTTACTATCAAAATAAATAAATAAATAAATATAGGGTGTTCCATTAAGAAATATAAAGTTACATATTGTTGCGCTTAAATGGAGCACTCTGTATTGACAACTGACACGACCGTTGGTGGCAGCACCGTCGCCAACTACACGTGCGTTTGATTTAGTACTAAGCCATTCGTATTACTTCTGCAGGCGTCATATACAATTTTGCAAATATAACACATTTCTGTAAAATTATTATATAAAAAACTAACCGATAAATCTTGTATAGAAAGTATCTTAATAAACTAGTCATTATTAAAAAAATAAAACGTTATATTTAAGCGAAAATAAGGATAACTACTGCCGAGGTTAAATTTCTACATGCAAATCCGACCTCAAGATGTTTTGTAAAAGGTACCAAAGTACGTTAATAAATTGAACATTACTAAATATGTGTCTAGTATATTTTTTAATTAGGCGAAAACATAATAATGCACAACATATTACTGTATAATTTGCGGGAGAAGCAAGACCTATTCTTTTATATATTTTGTGCTGTTTAAAAACTGGTGCACTAAAATCGGCTTCTGATGAAATTGAAATTGTCATCCACGAAGATAATGCATTAAAAACTTTATTTTACACATTTCATTAATATTTTAATTCGAAATACGAACCCTTTATTGCGCCCGTCAAAGTTTAATTTTGTGCTCATTATACTAACGATAACTATAATATTTTCACCGAAGTTCGATAATTTTGAAAGCCGACAGTCCATTTCATGACTTACGACCGTACAACAATCAATAAGTTTTGCTTTTACCTTTATTTACATTCATTTTTTTTTTTTGCTATACAAGTTATGTCAAATCAGCCAGAGTACTAAATCACACAGTTACAAATTATGCCGCCAGATGTCATGGCGCTTGGTGTCAGTTGTGAATACAAATGGATATGGTACGTAGATAGATAATACTATATCATATAAATTATATTAGAAGAGTTTTTCTATCTGACTTAAAATAGAAGAGTTATAAAGAAATGACAGACCGATGAATCACCCTGTATATAATATACGGCAAATGTCCCATGTCGAGTTAAGAGCACTAGAAAGATCTTGCAGGCAAATAAAAGAAGTAAGTGCTGTTTTATAACAGTTTTTTCTAGTAGTCCCACAAGACTTCACCTGACACATAATTACGTTTATTTTGAATCAATATAGGATATTCTGTTTGAAATAATAGTTGCATAATTAGAAATAATGAGCCAAAGACTGTTGCTGCACTAAACTTGTAAAAAACACACTTTTTCATTGTTTTTTTTTTAATTTACCCCTACCCCTACTCTGTTGCATTGGTAGTTGAAAGAAATTAATAAATGGATTTTGTAGATAATTAAATTCTCTACAAGACTCATTATGAGGACTTTTACGCTAAAATAAAGTGTTACGGAGTTATTGCGATGTAAAATGGAAAGAAACTCAAAATTTTGCTAAGTGCGCAATTGTTGCCTTTTTGGGAGCTTCATAGCTCCGTTGCTATGTATCGTCGAAAAAAACTTATCGTATCAAATTTTTAGTAAATTTTATCCTCTACAAGTCGGCAAATAACTTTTTTTTCGCTAAAATTTACCAGATAGAAGTTATAAGCGAAAAACTGAAAAAAAGTACCGATTTATGGTGGTTTTTACAAGATAGCGGAGGAAGGGGATTTGTGGAAATTTGGGTTTTTCATTAACCAACCATCCTACACAACATATCAAAAATTCAGAACTACCCGACCTTTTGTAGGGTAAAATCCTTCATTTACTGGACTATTAGACGAGCGGAAAGTTTAATTCACGGGCAATTTCGCGAGTGAATTATTTTTCGAGAGTCGGTAATTTAATTTTATCGTCGTGTATAAACAATTATTTTTCATTCTGATTGCGAAATGTCACTTTTGCATTCGAGAATGAAACTTTTTTTGTGAGCACAGCGAGAAAAAAAATCATTCAATAATGCAAAAGCATTTCGCTATCGAGTAACAACGTTTTTTTTTAAATTGTGTCCCAAAATTAATAAAAATTTAAAGAGAAAATTCTGGCGGTTAGATGTAATAGATCTTTTCAATTTAACGGCTATCTCTTTCTATCGCTACAAATAGTAAGTAAAATGGCGCCAACAACTGCCAGTTAGGTTGCCAAACAAAACGTCAAAAATATTGCAGTCATTAAAATATCTGTATTCTCGGTGAAATTTTGCATTTTTCGTAGACATTTTAGCTTCAATAAAAGCTTTTGTAACTTCTTTCGATAAGTTTTTAAAGTTGTCTGAGACGTTTCTCACATTTTACGTCTAATTTTTTAGAAACAAACGCCATGGACCTCAATTGTACACAAAAAAAACATCGAAAAAAACGAGATTGACTGATTTTGTCAAATATCAATTTTTATAAAAAATGTAATACATGTAGTATAATTAAATGAATGATTTGTGATTTATGTATTTGCATGTTTTCATTATTCTACATAAATTAATGTGACATCTAACAAGGATCGTCGTGACATCTAATGTCATTGTGACAGCAGTGTAGCAAGGCGTTTCTTATTCATGTAACCGGGTTACGTATGGTGTGCGTATGGTTAACCCAAGGATATTCTAATAAAACACTGGATAGCTGACATATGTTTAACAAGTGTGGCAAGTAGTGGGAGTACGGCGCCATTTGCAGGAAAGGCACAACGTTAAACGTTCGTTGGTCTATTATTACATTATATGGTAGTTTTCTTGAACAAACTACAAGAAGACGGCATATTACCTTTTATTATGGAAATATCTCACTTAAAGTATTTATTTATTTATTTATTAAGAATACATTTCCATAATAAAAGGTAATATGCCGTCTTCTTGTAGTGCTTTAGGGTGCACAAATAGACAGCAATGATAACCCTCGACAATGGGGTCGTACCACATTTTCCAATTTATTTATTTTCTGAAAGTACATTTAAAACTACTTACGAAAATATATATTTTATCACACATAAGTTTCTAGTTTTACAGTAATAATTTTTTAAAGTTTATATAAAATTTCGAATGACGTAACAGTTTTGCGGCCGTAGTGACAGCTACCGAGCAACTTTTGACGTTTATGTCATTGTGTTTTGAAACCACGCTTGAAACCAAACGTAGTCTTCAAAACTTCTGGAGTATTTATTACCTTATACCATGTTTCTCTTACATCTTGAGCCATAAGAATACAAACAAAAATTTTATTTTTAATTCTCAACGAGTTATTCTCGTAGGACGACACAGAACAATATTGTACAACCATTGAAACATCTAAATCAAACATAAATTGTATTTATTTATATTTTTATTTAGCATATTTCGTTATTTGTACTTACTTTTTTAAAAAAATAACTTGTTGCAAGGATGTTGACGTTATTTTCAAAATATTGGTTATGTTTTAGGTTATGTTAGAAAAAAGTGACAGATCTGTTCATGTACAGTAAAATCACGAGTACGGGTGTGCCTCACTATCGTGTATTTGTGTACAAAACTGTGACGTCACAAAACCAAACTCAGATTCTTTATAAAAAAAATCATGAATGAAAAGTATAATAATATTAAATATTTTTGATGTATATATGTATAATATTAGGTAAATTTTTCATTTATGAAAGAAAAATCAACATTTTTTCTTTTTGGTATGACCCCATTTTTCATGTAAATTTCACTATTACTATCTCGAGAACCGTAAGAGATACGAAGTCGGTTAAATTAGCAAACAATTTCTATATTATAAGACTATTAAAATAAGCATTGCAAACATTTTTTTCAACCAGTGGTTCTCAAAATACAGAATTCAACTTTTTAATTTTAAATGAGAACCTACTTTTTTTATTCGCCTATTCGATTCAGCATTTTTTTCTGAATACAACGATATAAAATGTTTATACCCTTACATAACGAAAAAAACGAGAAAAATGCAAAGGAAAAATTATTATTTTCATATTTATTTCTACATGTAATCAGAGTGCCATGACAAAAACAATTGAATACTTTGTTTTGTATCACATGTCAAAGTAGTTCGTTTATGAATTTTCTTGTTTTCTTTTGTGTTAAAATGAATTTTACGCACGAAGAAAATGATGAAAACAAAATATTCAATTGTTTTTGTCATGGCACTCTGATTACATGTAGAAATGAAAATAATAATTTTTCTTTTGCATTTTTCTCGTTATGTAAGGGTATAAACATTCTATATCATTGTATTCAGGAAAAAAATGCTAAATCGAATAGGCAAATAAAAAAAAGTAGGTTCTCATTTAAAATTAAAAAGTTGAATTCTGTATTTTGAGAACCACTGGTTAAATTTTTTTTGTCATGCTCATTTTAATAGTCTTATAATAGAGAAATTGTTTGCTAATTTAACCGACTTCGTATCTCTTACGGTTCTCGAGATAGCAATAGTGAAACACTTAAATTGAACACTCTGTATATATAAAGGTATTTACCAAGCCCTGAAGTATAGTTCATCGTTATATTTCTAATATTAACATAAATAACTTCATTTGAAATTTGGAAAAAAACATTCTATTAATATTACGTTAATATTGATTTGTTAATAATCCTTTAATACTGAATTTTATATTCATGGCATTTTGTATACTTCGACGATGAAACGAGAAAAATTACACATGCTTAGATACAATCACTATTGGCAGTGTGCGTAGAAAATATTTTTGAGTAGTTATGGCCGAATCGTAATAAATTTTTATGAAACTTATTTCGGTATAATTAATATTTTTAGAACATATATATTGAAAAAGAACTTTTATTTTTTATGATATAGGTAGCAATTTAAAAAAATGTTACTTTAAAAATATAATACACTCCAGGTACTAAACATGGTATCAATATTCAAAATTACACTTCGGCAAATTGCGATGGTAATCAATGAAAAGTAATTTTTCTGCTGCGTTGACTGGAGTTCGCTCTGAACGCTACTTGCAGGGCTTGGCAAAAATCGCTGAGCTTTTTTGCTTAATTCGGGATACAGTCCACCAGGGTCTTCTCACCAAATAATCAGAATTTCTATCTATTATTGGTAAATTCAAAAATGTAAAATAACGAACGATTCGGCAGCCGGAATTCCGGCGATCCGGCTTAGCGAAATGCCGGAATTCCGGTGATCCGGCTAACGGACGATCCGTGCCATCACTATTTGTGAGTCTAAAATTTAACTTTTCTATGCGACCTTAATGGGAACAATATATAAGATTTTTGCTAAAGTTGATAAACCGGGAGTGATACTTTACTAAGGTCTAAACAGATTTTCTTAAAAAAATATATTATAATATGATCGAAAACTTCTCAAACTTAGTACTTAAAACTCGTACATAAGTTAAAACAAAATATTAGATTTTGACTATAATGTGAAACTGGAAGTGGTACTCAATTTGGAGCTCTTAACAGATTTTCGAGGATAACAATAAAATATAATTAAAAATTTCGTTGTTCAGACTTTTCTATGTATTGGAACAACAAATTACATTTGGTTATAAATGATCAACCGGAAGTATACTTTACTTAGAGCTCATTGCTATTTGAAACTTGAAATTGGCAGGAGGTCACGTGCTGGCCACATCAATGTTTTAGGCTTTATACTCGGCTTTATCACAGTATCAATATCAAGTTTTTTGGCAACATTACCATAGGAAGAACTCATTACACCCTAGGGTGTTATTTGGCACATGACTGAAAGCGGGGTTGTTATGATAATAACATACCAGTCAGACGTTAAAGTGATTTTAGGTTACATCCAATTTCGCGGCCGTTACCATAACAACGGCCGCGAAATTGGATTTCGCAACCTGTATTGCGTCTGCGAAATGTTTAGTTCGCGTACAAAAATAAAATTATTGAAGTAGAGAGCACAGTACCTTCTGAAAGAGCTGTGGTCTATTGTCTAAATCCTGAGAGTTATTCTCTCGGTCACGCGTGTTGATGTTGCACTCGACAGGCTCCTGCTGATTAGCCTTTATCAAACGAAGTTGTTGTACACGACGCTTAAGATTCTGCAGAGCACAGGCTTCTTCCCGCCTCCTGCTGGGTTGAAAAGCGGCGCCAACACCAGGGATGATATTGAAAGTAGGTACATTGCAAAAGCTAACGACACTACCACCAGCCGGAACACCACCACTATTAGCAGCAGGAGCAGGAGCAGTAACACTACCACCACTGCTGGTGTAATCCGTAATACAAGCACTGAGTGGCTTGCGACTCGCCGAAGGAGTGCGAATCGGTTTGAACAGTAATAATTCAGTCTCGTCACCACTACCACCTGATGAACTCACTGTATTGTGATTATAATTTAATAATTCGATGTTTGTAGGCGAGATGGACGTATGTGACGCGATCCGTGGCAGCTCCATGCTGCTAGTGTTGTTGCACGCCCCTGTCGCAGCATCCCGTGCCCGTGAAATTCGCACTGACGCACCGCAGTACCGGCAGTACGGCCACCTATCAAGCGGTCGATATGCCACCATCCCCTCTACCGCTGCTTTTGCCATCTACACTGCGACTGCAGTCTCAGTGTCCTCGCAAATTTCTTATGCCATTAATTTTAAAATATTATTTACTCCATACAATGCAAATCGAATTTTAAAAAGTATTTATTTACATACAGAATGTGCAACAAAACGCGGAACATAGGAGTTTAACGCAGGATTTTAAAAATTTGTGGAAATTGACTTCTGTATATTTTAGAGCAAAACTACAAGAATGAGACGTTTTTTAAAATTAAATTTTACTTTCAAAAGCCTTCATGTAATGCAATAGAATATCTGTAGCACTAGATATTTAGACAATAAAATATGACATTTACATAAAAAGTCAGATAGCCATGGAAATAAAAAACAAATAAAACAAAATATCATTTAAGATCATAATACTTAAATATTTAATGCTGGTGGTGTGAAAATAGGAGCAGTTTGATCTTGTTCTTTGGTTGGATAATATCGGGGTGTTCACGACTGAAATTAACCCGTAGCCACTAAGCGACAAATTTGTAAACCCTCCGAATTGGTAAAAGCAGCCAACCACACCTCAGAAAATTACCAACTAAGTCGGCCATCTTAAATGAACGTAGCGCCTCTATAAGATATTTCAGTCGCCAATTATCCAATCAGAAAACAAGAGCAATCTGCTCCTATCTTTGCACCACTACAAAGTTAAAACGGATAGAGTTTAGACACTGGCTGGTACCACAAGCCTTGTTTTAACTAAAACGCTGTTTTAAGAAATATCAAATTCAAATTTTAATATATAATTTCACCCTTATGTTTAAAGAACGATTTAAAAAAATGTTTCTTTGAATACAAACTATAGTCTGCTTTAAAATCAAGTTTTGTTAAATTTTATTTTATTTGTTATTAAATATTGAAATTTGACATTTTTAAAACGTTTTAGTTAAAACAAGGCTTGTGGTACCAGCCAATGATTACAACAATTAACATCAATGACACAACACTGAATTGAACTGTCAAAATGATATTTGTTTTTCATTTCCATGGCTATCTGATTTTTGATGAAAATGTCATTTTATTTTCTAAATATCTAGTGCTACATTATATTCTTATGCATTAAATGAAGGCTTTAAAAGTAAAAATTAATTTTGAACTACTTTTTATTCTTGTATTTTTACTCTAAAATTTACACATTTTTATAATCCTATGTTAAACTCCTATGTTCCCAATTTTGTTGCACACCTGTATATACACAAATTCAAATTAGAAAACTTTATTTCGAAATACTGAATACAAAATTAAATTTTGAACGGTTCATACTTGCAGGCCAGAAGTAATACAAACTATTAATTAAAACTAAAATTGAGTAGCTATTTAATTTAAAAATTAAGCTAAATATAATAATACAAAATAATTTATTATCTGTATTTTATTAAAATACAAATTTATTACATTTCACAAATTAAATATTGGAATATTTATGATCTTGGTCTTTCCTTCTTTTCTTTGTATAATGCTAATAATGATACATTAGCTACTTTAACAACCTGGAACAAAACAGTATTTGTTGTACCAATTATTTACATGCATGTTTGTAAATAAAAAAGTAACTACATAGTTACAAAATAGATATTTAACAGGACTGTTCGTTTCACTACTGTTTGCTGCCGTGACAATACACTTTGCATGGAAGCGGCAGTAAATCGTAGTCGCAAAGTAGTGAAACGAACAGACCTATTTATTGAGTCTTTACATACAAAAATTAAAAATGACCAACTGTGACTATTATAATAATTTGTAGTCTAAAACTGTTATATATTTTGTAAGAGATGCAAGTGCTCTTCATATTAGGTACATCCGGTGTTAAGAAGGTGCTATCTACCAGCCAGTGCTCAAATATCAGCGATCATGTTTATTAAGTGAACGACAAACATAATTTGGATTTGATACGATAGTATAATTTTTTATAACATTGTTATGTAAAATAAAATGAAAATATATATGTTGTTTACTTTATCTTTAACATACATTTTCAAATCAAAAAATAGTATATTACATTACAAGTCATGAAAATGTTTCATTGCAGCCTCCGAGTCAAGCAAAGACATTTTTATGACGCATGATGTATTCTATTTTTTTTTAATCGGCAATTATAGGAGCTTAAAATTATAGAAAAAATTAGGTTTGCATAAATCATCAGAGCTGTGACAAATTTTAGAAAACGTTGTCATGACAAGTAAACAAAGTGACAAATTTTATTATTATAAAAATTTGACGCGTTATGTTTGCTTTCTTGCTACCAGTAATTTTTCTTTTGAAAACGATGTTGCAATGCGAACATGATTTTGATGGTGAAGATGAATTACCGCTGGAGATAACTGAAGCTGCGAATGCCGCTGTGGCAGATTTACTACCAAAAAAATCCAAACAGCGGTATGAAAAGGAGTACGATAGATTCAAAAAGTGGTGCAGCAATAAAAAAGTGAATCAAATTAGTACAGACAGTGGAAAGTAAAAATGACTAGTCATGAAAATTTTATTTTCATGACTAGTCATGAAAATTTTATTTTCATGACTAGTCATGGAAATCTTACTTTCAAGATTCAAATTAGCCCGGAAATAAGGATTTTCATGCCGATTTTAAAAAAATTAATATTTCTATAAATAATGGGACCATAAACCAATTTTTTATTGCTTTATATTCCTTATAAAAAGATATGACGATTAATAAAATCCCTACTTGAAAATTCCTTATATTACACAAAATATTATTTTTTTAAAGTAGTGCGATAAGTTAGTGACGTCACATATGTTCGTTCCAAGTAATATAAATATATCATCACGGCTTATTACCCATTGCTAGGTGTTCCAGTAGCACTGAAAATGTTTTTTTTTTCTCCTGCTCTCAAAATACAATTTTCTGGTTTGTTTTTCATGCTGAAAGCGACTCTTTGCAGTACTAGTGCTGCAAAACTTTACGGCATGCTTCGGGATAATAGTTAAACTTAATACAAACTAAATTAAAGTAATTTAATTACTTTTAACGTATTTAATTGATATTCGAGTAAATATAACCTTAAATACCAGCCGAAATTCGCAGCTTTCGTATTTCTAGCCAATAGAAACAAATGGAATACACCTGACGTCACAAAATATCCAATTCGTTGAAGAACGTTCTTTGAGAAAATGTTCCTTTACTACTTATTAATTAGCAAGTAATTTATGATTTTAATATAAATTTGTTGTATTTCAATTATGGCCCATTTCTTCGGATCTTGGCCAAATTAAACACTAATTTTTTTAAATTGAAAAGTAATGCTATAGAAGCGTGTAATTAAGGAATTACTACCAAGATAAATTGTACAAATGCGAGAGAAAAATCAGCTGACGCCGGGGTTCGAACCCGGGACCTCCAAAACTCTAGTCTGGAGCTCTACCAACTGAGCTACGCCAACCCTAGCGTCAATTGAAACATTATCTCTCTTGTATAGTAAAGTCTAATGTGGCATCGTATCAAAGACTTCTCTTAAATGGGGTATCAGACGTATGCACGTATCTGCAACTGTTTTGACAACAGTTGCTGCAACTTGCAACCTACGTTATCAGACGTACGCAAAGTTGCAAGAAATATAGAATTTTTTTAGTCTCGACGTTGGTACACATGATATTTAATTCCTGTTGTTATTTTCTAAAGTTTGAATCATTTATTTGTATTTAGACGAATAATGTCAGAAATGAACAACAAATTATTAGCTGCTACTACGTTATTTAAAATATGGATGTCTCGTATTCCACAGAGCTTCTTCTTTTCTTACGAGATGAATCAGACTTTGAAAAAATTCGTCTGATTTTATTTCAACTCGAGCTCCTCCAGCCATTTTTAAATATCTCGAATTTGTTTGCCAGCTGTTTACTAACAAATGTCAAACAGTTTAGGGATTTTTGCTCCCTAAGCCCCTTTACTACGCATGCGTATCTTGATAGTTGCAGATACGTGCGACTAGTTTTCGAACAAGATGTAAAACTAGTTGCAGGAAAATTGTCGCACTATCACACGTCAAAAGTTGCCGAAACGCTTGAAGTTGCAGAAAATATTTGACAGGTTGCAGATACGTGCATACGTGTGATAACCCCATTAAGAGCTATTGACAATGAATTACGTCCACGAGCGACTTTGATAATTTAAGGAGAATTATACCAAAGGTTAAACTGAAAACTAATGCTATAGAAGCGTGTAATTAAGGAATTACTACCAAGATAAATTGTACAAATGCTAACCCCGGCGTCAGCTGATTTTTCTCTCGCATTTGTACAATTTATCTTGGTAGTAATTCCTTAATTACACGCTTCTATAGCATTACTTTTCAATTTAACCTTTGGTATAATTCTCCTTAAATTATCAAAGTCGCTCGTGGACGTAAATCATTGTCAATAACTCTTAAAGAGAAGTCTTTGATACGATGCCACATTAGACTTTACTATACAAGAGATAATGTTTCAGTTGACGCTAGGGTTGGCGTAGCTCAGTTGGTAGAGCTCCAGACTAGAGATTTGGAGGTCCCGGGTTCGAACCCCGGCGTCAGCTGATTTTTCTCTCGCATTTGTACAACTAAATTTTTTGTTTTACTAGTTTACTTTTAGAAAAACTAATCATCCCTATTCACCCATTTAAAATTTCTACACCCACTCCGTAAACCTCACATATTTATCACAATGTGTATAGCACTAAAACAAATGCTAGATAGCGTTTAAGCAAAATTGTTCGCAAATTAGCACTGAACCTATCGAATGTACCTAATACAAAAATTTAATGTCAATTCCCAAAATCTACCATGTCCAACAATAGGAGAAAGCTTATTATATTTTTTTATAATTTTGAAAAAAATTAAATATGAAGCAATAAATAAATAGCAAGTACCTTAAAACGAACACCAGGAATATCACCAACGGCATGACCCTTACGACCGAAACCTGCGACTAGCACTTCGTCGTTTTCTTCAATGTGATTAAGACAACCGTCACGAGGAACGAAAGCTGTGATCTTCTTACCATTCTTAATGAGTTGAACTCTGACACATTTACGAATAGCAGAGTTGGGCTGTTTAGCTTCGACACCGCTACACAAAAAAAATAATTGAGAATTATTAATAAATATGTCTATTTAATAGGCAACTTAAATTTCATTTACATTGCCTACAGACTATCACAAATTAATTTTCACTATGTAATAATAACAAATAATAAAAATATGAAACAATGAATATCATACAACAAGCAAAAATCATATCCTACATCTTACCTTCACTACATGCGTAATTCTCACCCCACGCACAGAATTTTCCTGTGATTAGAATTCAAATCAACTATTCACAAGCAAATTCTGCGTGCAGAGTAAGATAATTTAGTGATCACCTGCGAAAAAATATCGGATTCATATCAGAGCGTGAATCCCACTAAAAAGGGTTTCCCAATGGTTCAGAATCCATTTTATTATAGCATATTCAATAAAACACCGGTAAATATTAAACATTAACGATGCTGTGACAATGCATAAATTCATTTAATTCATTTTTCCACAGACTAATTGCTTTTTATAGAAGAATTTGAAATAAGTAATGTTTGCAATGAACACATTTCCATCTTTAAATATAACATAACCTAAACTACTCACACTTTTTCAAGTACTATTCCTTTCGCATGAGAAGCACCGCCAAATGGATTAGCTTTCCAACGTGTTCCCAAATGAGCCTTTTTGTAATCTTTATCTGCCCATCGCTGTTCTCTACGATGATTCACATGCTTTCTGGCTGTTCGAAGACCACGGGGTTTACCTGCACCAATTTAAAACTACATCACCATCTTTTAAGAAAATATTACTATTTATTATATCTGAACAATACTTTATTTAATTTTACGTACTTATTTTATTTAAATTACATAAATATTCGAAGGATGGAATGGATATTGACAGTTAGTCGCGGTTACTGCGGGTGCCATGATGAATTATAACACAAATTTTACTACTGTTGAAATCAAAATAACACAAATTATATGAAAATACATTACTTACAAATTCACGTAAACTAATATAATTTTGAAAACCATTTTCTTAAAAAAAACTTCAACAAAACAAACATTTAACACCACAAAACACTCACCCATCTTGCTACTGGAAAATGTGAAACCGGAAGAGAGCAATATAATGTACACAATTTATCCAGCAGGCGGCGACCGTGGTGGTTTTTAAACATGCGCACCATATAAACCAATGCGCTCTTGTGCTCTAAAAATTGATGCGCACATTCTTCTTGTTGTTCTCTTATTTTAAAAAAAGTACATTTGCCGACTTTATCATTGTTAAAATATTTCGTAAGCGGGTCTATAAAATACAATACTTGCAGCTATAAAATGAGTTTATTTATTAATATGTTTAAAAATAAATATACTTTAATTAAACTTATATGAAATGTTGTGTCACAAGCCAATATTACTTTCATTATAAAGTCTAAATTGGATTGTTATAAAAGATTTTATTATTTATATTTTCCAAGATATTTTCTATGCCAAAAAATATTATATTCATATTTCTTTCAATTTATAGTCTCCTGCAAAACTGAGTTGGTCATAAATCGATAAAACAATGAAATGAGATTCATGAGATTAAAAAAATATGTGCGTTATCTATCAACAACATGAACTCGAATCAAGAACCGTAGGCTAGCGGTGTAAAATCACTGTTACCCACAATATGTTTAGGCTGTTAAAAATGTTTTATTAAAATATCTAATTGATAATCTGATCTATACTTTAATCTTACTTTTCAATTATTATTATTGCATAAAGTTATTCAACAATGTGCAGTATTTTGCATTCACTTGTCTTAAACCTGGGCCATGCTTAGGTTCATTTTATTTTCTTATACTTCGTTTCACGTAAGAAAATAATGATGAGAAGATAGGTGCAGTTTGATCTTGTTTTTTGATTGGAGAATATCCCGCTTTATCCAATCAAATAACCTATCACTATTTTCTTACGTGCAACGAAGTATAGTAAAATAAAATTACTGTCAAAATATGTATATCTTATCAATTAAAAAATAATTATTGTTCTATTAATATAGCATTACCATTTTTGAAGAATAATTTTCTCTAAAATACAAACCAAAATGGTTACTTGCAGAACAAAATCTGGAATATTAATCTATGACTATGATTCTTTTATAAAAAAAAAACAGTTTACATATGTTTTCACTTAATAAAAATAACATTTAATTTAGAGGTAATTTAAAAATGAAAATATTACTATCTAATATATTGCTCAAATAGGCCATATAACGTAAAGGGCGGAAATATAAAGGCAGAAGGTGCAAAACGAAATAGAAAAACTGTAAGATACATTTCACCGATATCGGTACTACGTAAGAATACGCCAACATACATTTTATTAGAGAAAAGTAAAGAATAAGCTAAACTATAAAAATAGTATCATCGAAAGAAGCAAGATTATGTGAGCCAGACAAGAATAAATGAAAACAAAGAACTAATACGCAAATGACTAAACAAAAGAAACAAAAACAATAAACAATGGCTGGTACCACAAGCCTTGTTTTCAAAACGCTGTTTGGTAAATGATCAAATTTCATTATTTAATAATGACAATAAATAATACCACACAAATTTATCAAAATATTATTTTAAAGCAGAACTAGATTGTATTCAAATAAATATTTTGAAAAATATCGTTCTTTGAAAATAAGGGTAAAATTAAATATTGAAATTTGGCATTTTCAAAACAAGACTTGTGGTATCAGCCATTATTTTTGAGATGTAATATTTATAAATTTTACTTAAATTTGTTCAAGTATTTAGTTACAAAAGAAACTATAAGTTGTAGATTCTGTTAATAAAAGATTGCATATTTGAATATCTTATGGAATAAACAGAAGCCTTGGTTGAAAAAGATGAAGAATTTTAAAGTTTGAGACCTTATTTTTGAAGTAAGATACTGTATTCAATCTTAGTCCAAAATTTAGATTGGACATTATTATACCCACAGATGGGTCGAGTTTCAACTTATGTGGGACCTAATAGAATTTTACTGTCAACTACCGAATCTACTAAGCAACCATCATCCTTTTTAGCTCTTGTATCCTAGTTTTTGTTTTCTTTAAATATACAATTTGAAAGCTCCACCTTCAATCTAGTACGACCAATCATCTCATTTTGATACAAAATGGACATTCATCCTTTTTCCCCATGGCTATTCAAATATAATTTAAAGCAATATGTGAAATTGAAATACTCAAATAAACAAATTTCTATTAATATTACAAATGAATTCTTTAATTATTTTAAAACTATTTATTTTTCTACTGTTCGTATATTAATAGTACAAAACACACATTAATATAAAATGAAAATAACATAGGAGTTACATACATTACAATAAGTATTATTTTTGAAAATTAATACATATTATGTCGATTCGCCCTCATTTTATTTCAGTAAATCGTATGTTACGTAGTAGTTCACAATTTATAAATGAAATATAACTTTGAAAATGTACAAGTTTCCTAAATTTATATTCATGCAAAAATTAAACCAATATTATGATATAATTTCTTATTAATATTATTATTACATACACTAAAATATAATACTGTAAATATATTTAATTTCATAAAATCACGATTTATATTTAGTGAAATTATTCGAGAGGCATAAATGGTAAAATTATTATTAAACGATACATCTTTTTTATTTAAATTCGTAATAAGAGTATTGCGACAATACTACGAAGAAAAATGAAATATTTTTAATCGCATATTTTTCTATGAACATGAGACATGAACGACTATACTTACTGTTGATAAATTTCTTTATGATTATTTCTCAAATGTGAATTCAGATTAGAAGATTGCGTAAAGGCTCTGTCACAAAGATGGCATCGGAATGGTTTCTCTTGACTATGTAAACGCAAATGATTTCCAAGATTGCCTGGTTGAGTAAAAGCTCGTTCACATACTGGACATTTATATGGTTTAGATCCAGTATGAATTCGTGAATGATGTACTAGATTTCCAGATTGAGTAAAACCCTTATTACAAACCTCGCAAACGTATGGTTTAATTCCTGTATGTGATCTGGTATGAACAGTTAGATTACTTAAATTTTTAAATATTTTTGGACAAAAACTACAAGGATATGGCCTTCCAGGATCATTTTTAATATCTTGATGTATTAACATATGGGAACTTAATCTCTTAAAATATTTTTTGCAAGTAGGACACTGCAGTAATGGTCCAGAATCTTGTGACGTTGAGACTCGTCTTTCAATAGTAACTACATCTTCTACTATAGGATTGTGATTGTGCTCTTCCTTTGTTATTTTCAATAATTTTTCATTGGACAATGGATCTTCCTCTCCTTCCTACAATATTTATTATTATTTTCATTTAATTATCTTTCTATATACAATTGTTATGAACTTACCGAATCAATCAATATTACATCGGGCTCTAAAGTAGTATCATAAAAATCTTCAGGTTCTTCCTTCATCTCCATATATAAATATTTGCCTGCACAAAGTTAGCATTTATATTCATAATTAAAACTTTTATGGGACAAGAGTAAGATTGGTGGCTACTCAAAATATTTTGTAATTGATATTTAAAGACATTTTAATCATGCATTATTATTTTAAACTAAAATATATCAATACAATCCCATAAACACATATTTTCACTAAATTCAATACAATCATTACGACAGACTTTTTTTTTAATACAGTTGCTTTCTATATTTTGACAGTTATTAGTGAAACATTTCAAGAGGTTATAGATTATTTAGTAAAATAAATTACTCTTAAATCATTTTTACTTACTATGATAGTAATATGTTGCTTACTATTTAAATTGAAGACTCTTTTTGGGATAACTTTGATATATTATTTTTTTGATATATATTATATACAAAAAAAAAAGATATAAAAAACGCGCTTTCAATATTCTAAATTATTCTTCACCTTCTTACAGGTAAAATTCCCGCGAAATTTAAATATGCATTTATATTTTCTTTAAAAATAAATATAAATATTATATAACAAAACACGCCACAAAATTTAATATGTTTTCTTATGATGCGAATTAAACATCTACATTATTAGTTTTATAAAGTAATGATCAACGCGGAGATGAGGACAGTAATTTTAAGATCAGTGTTGCCAACTTAGACGAAATTAGTTGGACAGGTTTGATGAAAAATTGTGTTTGCGCTTTTGGCAACCATTTTGGACTATTTTAAGAAGTACTAATAAAAATTTTCAAGTTATTATAATAAACACTTCATTTAAAAGGCTGTATATGACGAACGAAATAGGAAAGCTTATGCAATATAAAACGCACCACCATTAAGCTCACACCGGAAATCCATGACCATGCCATGCGCATGAAAGTTCAAAGTACTCCGTCCAACTCCGTCTCCGTCATTCGCCGCTATAGGGCGCGAGCAGACACGTGCCTCGAGCAGCCTTGAAGTGTTTAGAATCAGCTGATATGTGTGCGCGTGTCATTTTGTGAAGAACAATGTCATTTTGACAAGACCAATGTTTTGACTTATTTTAATTTTGAACTGTTAAAATGTTACTAATTTTAAGGTCATGTGTTTTACTGCCTGAAATTTGTAAAATATTAACAATTTAGCAGTTCAAAATGAAAATAAGTCAAAACATTTGTCTTGTCAAATTGACGTTGTTCTTGTCAAAGTGACACGCGCCCACAAATCAGCTGATTCCAAGCACTTCAAGGTTGCTCGAGTCACGTGTCTGCTCGCGCGGGCAAACAGCTGTTTTAAGTGTCCTTGAAAACATATGTGCTGTAGCCCCACTTGTCAAAGTGACAGTACAGCCATTTTGTTGTGTGTTGTGGTGTTTTTCGTTTGTGTTATGGTGTTTTTGTGTGTGTTGTATTTTTCTGAAATCTCAGTGTTTATTGTAAAACACCACAATAAACAACAAAATGGCTGTACTGTCACTTTGACACATATGTTTTCGTTTTCAAGGACACTTGAAACAGCTGTTTGCCCGCGCCCTATATCCACCGGCCGCGTTCAGTATGTCACAGCGCTGAGCGCCTAAGTTAGCCGAACGCAATGAATGGACGAATGTGATTGGTCCAGCAACTGTATTCGGCATTTACATGATCTTTAAAATATCTTCTCTTTGGTTACAAGAACAACTAGGCTCAGCGATATTTGGGCGATAGCCAACTAGGCGCCGCGACATCCTGGCCATTTGGGCAATAAAATAATAGATACACTATTGTGCTTTAGGTTAAATTATGTTAACGTTTGTTTAAAAAATAAGAGCGTTATTTTGAACTATCTTCCTGTTACAAAAAATTCCACAAATTATTTAGCGGTTTAGCCTGCTAAGCGTGCAAATTTTTTAAGTACATGTCGCCCAGACCCCAGGTGTCGCGGCGCCCAGTTGTCCATCGCCTAGTGTGACTCGCCCAGCTGTCGCGTACCAAGTAGTATTACGGATAACGGTATTTTTTTGCAATATGTCGTAAAAATATTACGTGTAAAAACTATATCGTAACCTAACAAAATTTAACCTAAAAAGAATTAGGCATAGTCGCGTTCTTTTTACCACTTTTTACATGAGACCTTGGTCCATCTCAGCTCACCTCAGTTGCCTCGCTAATTTTGACCGTTCTTTTTATCCTAACAGAGCTGAGATAAAGTGAGACCGAAATGAGAGGAGTTCCACCCCTCTTCCCGATTCTTAGTCACCTCTGGAGGTTGTGCTTGTTGAGTTTTTAATCTTAGATGAATGGTGGGGATAAATGTTTTGCTGTCACGGGCTGTCACATACAATTAGTTTGGTTATTATGATTATTTGTTTATTCCTTTAATAAATATTATTATTATTTGAAGAATAAATAAATATGCAGACAATTCCGTGGAAAATAATATAGAAAATCATGTGGAAGTTATAGTACTGTATAATTAAAACATTTTAGAATGTGTCACACTATATGTTATTATGTAATCGACTGAATAATAGAAGCCTAAATAATGCCCACTCATAGTGGGCGATCCAAAATAATACCTGAAAATATCGTCGTTGACCATTGAAAAGTATCACAGACATCCAGCGGACATCAGTCGTTCAAGTTACCAACAAAATTTGTCTTTTGTCGTTCTTTTTACTTCATAATAATCTCACTTGATCTCAGCTCAGTTCATGTCAAACTCATCTCATTTTGAGATGAGATGAGGCAAATGATAAAAAGAACGCGACTAATTAGTGACAATGACAGACTATTTTCTGAATTTGCGCATGGGTTTCTACATTATTGAAAGCGGCTACACACTCTTCGGTTTACCGGAGAGATCTATCTTGAGGGCGACATGAAACTAGGGGTGCGCTCACACGTTCTGGCTAGCCAGGGGTCCTTACGATACGTCTTGCGATCGAGGTAAATTTTAAACAGAGATCCTGTGATTATGGCGCCAACAGATGATGCTCATGCTATTGCCAGTTGGCCGATAGTTCTGGGCACACCAAAAAAAAAGTTTACCGAAAAGTTTGGTGTAAATAATAGTTGCAAAAAAGAAAAATCTATTCACTTGTACTTTTGTTAAATGAACAGATTCATGCCAAAATATTGGCATGATTATGAGGATGGTAGACAATGGTTGATAAAACCGCCTGAAGGACTGCAAAAACAATAGTACTTTCGTACACACGCTCTGGCCGACCTGGGAGAGGGGTTTCGCCTTCCGATTCGATGTTCAAGAGCCTCTGCGTTTTGGCCTGAAGGTGAATCTTCCTACACACACTTAGGTTTACCTCCAGGCGACAAGGCAGACCTCTCTGATAACCCGGAGGGTATTTAGCGGCCTTAATCGGGTATGGATGGATTTCTGGAGTTCAGCAATTTGGTATAATAGAATTTCTCACTATTTTCTGATTAAATATTCTGTTTTTATAATATGTATGATGATGCGTTTTCTGTTGTATGAGCCTTCTTTGTTTGCGTTTTCTGGTTTCTCATATACAGCCAATTTGAAGATTATTATTTACGCGCCAAGTATTTAATTGATATGTACCCCTCAGTATTGTTATTATTTACATGTAAAATCGAGTTTTCTTAGCAAAAACATCAAACAAAATTATGTAGTCAAGGTATATAAACAAGTTGTTTCCTAAATTTTCGTTCGTACATCTTTAGGTTTTTGTGGAAATTTTTGTGCTCGTCATTAGATTAAGTAAAATTTCGCGTAGTAAATCAAAATGGTAAGTTAACAGTACCAAAATTATTATAATAATATGTTAAATACTATAAATTTTGTCAGAGGGAGTGTATTTCAATTCACATCGGTCAAGCGGGAGTCCAGATTGGAAATTCAACTTGGGAGCTATATTGCCTCGAACATGGAATTCAACCAGACGGAACCGTACCCCAGGATGAAAGTACGAGCCCCAGTGATAACTGCTTTGGTACTTTCTTCAATGAAGCAGAAAATGGCAAGATGGTACCGCGGTCGATAATGATTGACTTAGAACCGACAGTTGTAGGTATGTACACTCAAAAATTTGCTAAAAATAATTTGGTGACAGGTGACAGAATAAATTTTAATTGACTTGTGAATATATAGATGAAATAAGAACTGGAAAATATAAGTATTTGTATCATCCTGAACAACTAATAACTGGCAAGGAAGACGCGGCGAATAACTACGCGCGTGGACATTATAGTATCGGTAAAGAAATCATTGATATGGTTATGGATCGTTTGTACAAATTAGCTGAACAGTGTTGCGGTCTGCAAGGTTTCTTTGTATTTCATTCTTTCGGCGGTGGAACTGGTAGTGGCTTTACATCTCTTTTAATGCAAAAGCTCTCTCAAGATTTTTGCAAAAAGAGCAAACTGGAATTCGTTATTTATCCAGCGCCTCAAGTTTGTACCGCTGTAGTAGAACCGTACAATGCTGTCCTCACTACTCATAAAACAATGAGCCATTCTGATTGCGCGTTCATGGTAGACAACGAAGCTATCTACGATATTTGTCGCAGAAAACTAGACATTGAACGTCCAGACTATGTGAATTTAAACCGTTTAATAAGTCAGGTTGTGTCTTCAATCACCGCTTCTCTTAGATTTGACGGTGCGCTGAATGTAGATCTTACAGAATTCCAAACAAATCTTGTCCCATATCCCCGTATTCATTTCCCGCTTGCTTCTTACGCGCCCGTGGTTTCGTCCGAGAAGGCTTTCCATGAAGGAATGTCAGTATCTGAAATTACAGCAGAGCTTTTCGAACCCTCGAACCAAATGGTCAAATGCGATCCCAGGCAAGGTAAATACATGGCTTGCTGTATGTTGTACCGTGGCGATGTTGTTCCGAAAGATGTCAACGCATCAATTGCACAAATGAAATCCAAAAGCAGTGTTAGGTTCGTCGATTGGTGTCCAACAGGTTTTAAGGTTGGCATTAATTATCAAGCTCCAACTGTTGTACCTGGAGGAGATTTAGCTCGAGTACAAAGAGCTGTTTGTATGTTATCCAACACCACAGCAATTGCATCTGCTTGGAGTAGATTGGATACTAAATTTGATTTGATGTATGCCAAAAGAGCTTTTGTACATTGGTATGTTGGTGAGGGTATGGAAGAAGGAGAATTCAGCGAGGCGAGGGAAAATTTGGCGACTCTGGAACGTGATTATGAAGAAGTCTCTACGGATTACCTGTCTGGCGAAGATTAAATTTTGAGTTTTATTTATGATTTTGTCATTACCCATTGTTCGTTAACATAAATACATGTAAAGTAGTATGCAACAGATAATGTACTGTCAAATATTTTAATATTACTATGATTTCGATGTGAACATTTATATTATGATGTAATTACATGTACAATAAACACTTCATTTCACAATCATAACCATTATTCATTACGTCCAGACTTATAAATTAGTGATTTATATACATATTTAAAACCAATATGTCCTCTTTCTAAATACAAAATATATTTCCAGAATATTTGTAACTTTTCTATATTTTATTTAATCTGTACATAAGAGGACATACGATACGTATTTGGAAAATTGGATAGCGTTATTTTTTCTAACATCTTTTGCAGTAAGTATTAAAGGTACAATTATAAATTTAATAAATGTATAATATGAAGTTAACAGCCAGTCCTTAGGTGATAAATTTGATTTGAAAATTTATATCAAAATTAACAAAACAAATATACTTTTATTTTATTGTAACTTTTGAATCAGTAACGTTTAATTATTATTCATATAATTTACTAAATATAGATGCTCAGTAGAAAAATTGTACAATTACATATATATTTTAAGTTAGGTAAAAGTAAGAAAAAATTATTTGTTAAGTGTTTTCTAATGATGTTTAGAACCATAGATTTTTTAAAAGTTAATTCTACTCACTGCTTTCTCCATGTGTAAACTGTTAGTTATATGTATAATTTTTCCACTGATTTCCTTTATTACAAAATAAACTACGCACAGTGCATTGAGCCAATATATGTATACATTAGTCTATTAAGTTACGATAAAACAAATATGTACATCAATTTTAGATGTACATTAAACATAATAATAACATTCATAATATTAATACTGTGATTATATTTCGAATTATGTTTATTTTAATCTTAAAGTAAATTTACGAAATAAATTTCTAATATAAAATTATATTTTCGTAATATCTGCAGTATTTATATATTTGTTTAAACATATTTTCTAGCACCGTAAAATGAATTTTGAAATTATAGTTTGAAAAAAAAATATATTTTGAGAACAAATTTGAAATATTTGTTATTTCTAAATAATGATTATTGTTTAGTAAATTTACTTATGGATCTTTTTCGTACATACAAAAATAAAATATATAAATAAATACTGAATTAAAATATATTCTATAATGACTAGTTGGATTTAAATAATTTATTAAGTCTATCAATTTCAGCACCTAAGGTATCAACGTTTTCCTGTAAAGAAATAGAAATTAGTTATAACAGTAGAAAGTACAGAAGAGTCTAGTCGTCAGAGCGCTGCCAGCCCCGAAGAAGCACGATGTATGTTTCAAGCGCCCGTAAAATTCGGGTCGTTATATTAGTTTTTAAAATAAATTTAAAAAATCTGATGTGGCCAGCACATTACCTTCCGTCAGTTCTATGTATTTTGTACAAATTTCATACGGAAAGTTCCTTGCTAAATTAAATATTCTATTTCTTGTACATTACCTTCCGGCAGTTGCATGTATTTTATGCAAATTTCATACAGAAAATTATTATTTTGTGACGTTTTCTATATACAGTATAATGTATCTGCAGAAATAAAAGATTTATTATTATTATTTCTTGTACATTACCTTAAAGCAGTTGTATGTATTTTATACAAATTCCATACAGAAAGCAAAAGATCCTATATTTCCAGTATAAGACAAACACACTATGTCAATTTCACTTGACACTGACATCTTTCAATCAGAATTTTCTTAATATAGTAGCTGTTTCCATAGCTATGGCTACTTTATGAAATTTAATTTCTTTATAATTTTTTAACTCTATATCCATTTAATATTAAGTATAAAATTCAGTCAAATCGTATAGAGAATAAAATATTCTTTAATATTTATAATAACATCAAATGTGAAAAAAATATATTTAACATAGTTTTTTCAAGAAAAACTGTTAAAATCTTCAAATGATGGTACTTCCGGTTGACCAATTCTAACCAAAATCTAATCAGCTCTTCATATAAATGTAACGAAGAAGTATACGAAAAAATTATAATTTTTGTAATTGTATATTAGAGTTATCGCAGACGAAAATTTTGTAACACACACACACACATACAGACATCATCGTAAAAATAGTAAATTCGTATTCTAGGGACCCTAAAACGTGCTTATTGATTAAAAACTCATCATCGAATTTTTTGACCAAAGACAATACCTTCCTTACCTAAAGGTGACGGAAGGTAAAAAATGAGTATAAGGACTCGAATTTTATGTGTTAGGTATTGTTTTTGTCAGATTTTTTTTTTAATTTCTTAAAAAATGAGTATAATTTTCCACTCGGAAGACATCATGTATCTTCGGGGGGCTTCCGCTCTGACGGCTAGGCTCTTGTAGAAAATACAAACTTTAAGAGTAATATTTTTCAAGAGCGTGTCTTCAAGTACTGCTTGTAATTTTCTATTGATGTCAAGGGATAATTCAAGTGTAAGACTATTATCTTGAACTCGGGATCCGTACATGGATGCCATGATTCCCGTCAATTTTGCTAACTCTGCCTGTGAAACGATTTGTTAATTTAGCTTTCATTCGTTCTATTATTGAAGCTTTTAAATTTAAACGGATCTACGTGCCATTTATGTTTTAAAGTTATTCAATAAACATATTTTGTATGAAAACTGTAGCTGCAACATTTTCGTTTATTAATACTTATTCATTTTATTTAAATACATGTTAAACAGTTACGACCCTAGTTCCAGAGTATGAGTCAAAATATTTTGTTGGTTGTACTTGTTTACCTGTAGAACTCTTTCTTCATAAAATTAGTTAAATCTTTGGCTTCATAACGGAAATTTATGACACTTATTGAACTCTTTCGATATCATTTACCTTGGTTGAATTTTATATCCCATTTTTGGCACTTAGATCCCTTTGAATTACAATGCTTCAATTTTAAGGTACTTGTAATATACACCCTAAAAATTCTTCAAGCAACATTCAAAATTCAACAGAAAAAAATAAAATAAAAACTATATTTAGACAATGCTAAAATCACTGAACTCAATATACAGGTCATTCATCGGTCTATTCTTCTTTAATAACTCCATTATTTTAAATTTTCAAACGAAATTTATTTTAAATTAAAATGACTATAAATATGCTGTATAGGCTTTTTTGCAGAATGTTTCATTTTTAAGCAATAGTATGTAACTTTATATTTTCAAATGGAACAGCCTATATACTGATGTCCACGATAACTTTTCCAAAATGGGAATCTCGATAACTATAAGAGATACGAAGTCGGTTATAATAATATAATACAAGAAATTAAAAAAAATATATTTTACATCACTTGTGAAAATGACATTTATTCACAAATCATTATAGTAATATGTCGATTCCTAACCTTTTAGAGGTTGGAAAATACGTCATTCCTAACTGTAATAACAATCTCTTGAGTGGGAAATATCAGATTTCATTTCCACCCAAAGGGTTGGAAATGTTTATGTAGGGGTTACCTAGCAACATTATCATAGATCCCTAGAATAAAGTAGGCTAAACAAATTTTAATAGAGCTGTCAAATAGTATATTAAAGAACGTGTTTTATAAGACATGTATTTTTCGCACGCGTCAACATTTAGAAAACGAGCATTAGCTAAATTTTGAAAAAAACATGTCTTATAAAGCACGTTCTTTAATATACTATTTGACAGCTCTATTAAAATTTGTTTAGCCTACTTTATTCTAGGGATCTATGATAATTGACAAGTGCGAAAGAAAGTCTTATGAGTTCTTTATACTATTTTTTTTGTATTTTGCGCCTTCTACAATAACATTTACTTACTCAATTTGTGATTATATTTGTAACCATTTGTACATTTTCATGTAAATAATCATCCCTAAATAAAAAAAAATAATAATAATAAATTCGACATTATATTATTAAAATGAATTGTCAATTAACTAAAAATAAATTTGGTGAAAATGGATTAAAGAAACGTCATCTAGTACCAACCGTCTAAAACAAAAAATTGGGTATAGAAATGAAGGTCATTACGATACGCAATGGGAGCGTTTGGGCAAAGCTTATCGTAGATGGCAGCTAGCAGACTAGCATACGACGCCCGGGAATATTTGAATTGGTATCATCAAAGATAACTTTATAACATGTGAACTATTCAATATATATTACTGTTGAATATTAGCTTTTCACTTTAATTAGTTTGTAATAGTTCATTTTGCACCTTCGTTTGTTTATGTACAAACTTTTGTTATGAGGTTATTTAAAAATTTTGAGAATGTCGGATAAAGATAATTATAAATTTGTGGAAATTAGAAACGCTGAAAACTGAATGAAGATGCCGTGGTGCGAGTGTACGAGGGAGAAAAAGTGATTTAATTTAGAAGCAGGTCATTTTGTTTTGACTATATAAGGTGAAATTTAATTGAATTTTTGATTTGTTTTGTTTGTTTTGTACTTCGGAGAAAATATTATTGGGACTGCACCTTTTCTCAAAATTCTCCTCGTATTACGTATTCCTGAAAATTTGATTTACAAATAATTAACATAAACAAGTTTTAGATATTTATAAGTTTCACGAAAATCTTATCAGTATCATAACTTTCTGTGAGGAAATCTATTTTCTCAAAATGCTGAGAACAAACAAATGGCGAGTTTGGAGCATATTTTTTTAATTTTAATTCGTCCAACCATAACTTTCTTTCTATTTTATCTTTCGGCAAACGATGCATGTTTGTTTTACTTTTAAAAACACAACAGAACGCATTTTTATTTATGGACCTAACCCTGTTACTTGTGTTGGCGCGAACTATTAATTTTCTTAACAAATTCTGCAAATTTAGTTACACTTTATGCTAGCGCGCTATACTATGTGTACGTATTTCACTACACACTTCCAGAAAATACGCTAGTCCAGTGCTGCCATTAATTCGCACAATAGCCACCAAACACTCCCATTGCGTATCGTAATGACTTCATCATGAACGCAAAATATAAAAAAATATTAATATAATTAAAGATTATAACTTCATGATTTGAATATTATTGATTTTAAAAGAGGATGAAAGTGAATAAAATAAAATACATACCTCGGTGTGAGTTTCATTACAGCCTCGTGCTGTATTTCACCTCGAGGCTTCGCCTCTCGGTAATATACACAAACCCTCGTTTGCAATGAAACATTTCCCACCTCAGATGTAATATACTATTTCATCACTTGTGAGGGAAGTGGTTACTATCACTACTAAATTAACCCTGAAGCGGGCGCCATGTTTAAAAAAGTCTCATAAAATTGTTACTCGGCGAAGGGATTATTTGTCACTCAATCTAATCTTTCATTTGACCTTTTGGTCACAATGGCTCGTACCACGAGCACGGTTTTAACTAAAACGCTGTTTTAAGAAATGTCAAATTTCTTTATTTAATATTAATAATATATAATATCAAATTTATCAAAATATGATTTTAAGGCAGAACATGGTTTGTATTCAAACAAATATTTTTAAAATAATCGTTCTTTAAACATAAGGCGAAATTATATATTGAAATTTGAATTTGACATTTCTTAAAACAACGTTTTAGTTAAAACCGTGCTCGTCGTACGAGCCAATATGTTACCACTGTTATAACTTTCAGTATGTTATTTTGTTCTAAAATCTAAGTAGTCATAAAAACCATTTCTTTAACTTGCGCCCGCTCTCGTAATTCTGAGAGGCACTCCCGCTGCCGCTACAGGGTTAGTGAGGAAAATGTCATTTTCACAAGTGATATTGAAAAAAAGTACATTCTCTCACAAATTATCCAAGAGAAGTGGAAATGAGAAGGAAAAGTAAGAATAAGTCTTAGATCTCAGAGAGGTTACCCGATGCAACAACCATTGTTTTTAACCTACTATTCATATATGAGAGAATGTACCTTTTTTCGACATCACTTGTGAAAATTACATTTGCCTCACTTAATCTTGCAGCGGGCGCGCCTCTCAGAATGATGAGAGGAGGCGAGCGGCGCACATAGTACGTCAAGCTAAGGAAATAGTCTTTATGACAACTTATATTTTAGAACAACATAACATTGAATGTTATAACAGTGGTAACATATTTGCTGCTACCACAAGCCTTGTTTTAACTAAAACGCTGTTTTAAGAACTGTCAAATTTCATTATTTATTAATAATAATAAATAATATCAAATTTACCAAATATGATTTTAAGCAAACATATTTTGTATTCAAACAAATATTTTTTTTTTAATCGTTCGTTAAACATAAGAATGAAATTAAATTGAAATTTGAATTTGACATAATATACGGACCTTCTTGTAACCACTAGGCGTATGCCAGATCAACGAATATGACACTTTCGTGGCGGCTGCTTTTTTTACTATATTTATTTTGAGCCAGATTCATGAATGTACCACATTCGCGTTTCTGACTCTACTAAATATTAATGAACCGTACATTCATCCAACTGCTCTAGAATGATATTGCTGTTTCCAAACTGTTTGCACATTTCCGGTTCTGGCACAACATAGAATACAGAGAAAGTCATCAAGCGGACTAATAAACACAAAAAGCGAAAATTTGCACATTCATTGTTGCATGAGGGGGACGATATCTTATAACAGGGTTTCAGTTAAAACAGGGCTTGTGGTACCAGCCATTGTGACCAAAAAAGTCCAATGAAAGATTAGCTTGAGTAACAAATAATCCCTTCGCCTAGTAACAATTTTATGAGACTTGTTTAAACATGGCGCACTCAGGGCTAATAGGGGATTACAGCTCAGTCGAATTAAGAAAAATTAGTAAAAAATAATGAAAGTAGATGCTTAATAATGAATACTAATAAAGAAATTAAATGATATAATTGAAATACTTCGGAAATAAGGGGGTTTTTTGTTTTAGCAGCTCGTCACTCATACGAAATCTATATATATATATATATATATATATATATATATATATATATATATATATATATATATATATATATATATATATATTATTTTGATTGGCGACTCAAAGACCATCTATAAATATATAACGAATACCGAGTTACGGGGTGGAGTCTACTACCAATGGCATTATACAAATTCAAATAACGGACACGTGGATACCAGTCCAGTACTGCAATTCTCAAACAGTTTTTATTTGAATATAAATTTCTTGCATTAAACGTAATAATTTTGATACACTTGCAATTATAAAGCATGTAGACTTGTACAGTGTTGTAATATTAATTTATTTTTTATAAATATAATTTAAATATAGCATACATTTCAAGAACATTTTGGATCCACGAAGAAAACAGTTTTATATAAAAACTTATATTCGTGACGTCACATCTATATTTTCAAACTTCGGGCGATCATAATTCGCTTATTAATAGGAATTTTTCACCGGATTTTCACCAATACTCTTAGTTTTACTTATACTTTCTGATGAAATTATTTTAAAAAATGGTGTAATCCCTTATTTAGTTGTGATAGTATCCACTTCCCTGAAAATGGGGTAGAATAGTGCGACATCATAGCATAGCGCGAAATATGAAGCATTGTCCTAAGCAAAAACGATACTTTCAAAGTAGACATTATTAGCAGAACACATAAGGGTCAGAATTTAAAGGCTTGTAATTTTGTGCTGATATTATTGTTATTTTGAAGAAGTTAATTTTGAGATATTAATATCATCAAACTATAAACATTTTTCTATCACTTCGTAATACAATATACAGGGTGTTAAGTTCGGCATCAGGAATATTTCGTTTATCTTGAGAGATACAAAAAAATGTTAATAAGCAAACTTAAACTAGACAAAGGGGCTCATAAGATGACCATAGTAGGAATTTTGCATTACTTCCGGCCTTAGCGGATATCGGCACAACTTTAAATCTAGCATAGGGAATCTATATTTTTATAAATTTTTTCAGAATGTACATAAAATTTGTGATACCAAAATATCATAGTTTTACTTTAATCATTTCAAAATGGCGACCATTTATTTTCAAAATATGTATTAATAAAATTCAATACAAAATTAAACATAGCAAACTATGAAACAATTTTATTTCCTTAAAACAAAAGAAAAGTATTTATCTACATTAGTTATGTCACCTCTTTCCATCAAGTTGAAGTGCTCTAACAATTTTGTGATTTAATTTAAGGTATTAAAATTGTTTCATAGCTTGCTGTATTTAATTTTGTATGGAATTTTATTAATACATATTTTAAAAATAAATGGTTGTCATTTTGAAATAGTTGAAGAAAAACTATGATATTTGGATATCGTTGTGAAGCTACTTCTATGTACATTTTGGAATAAAATATAAAAATACCGATTCCCTATGCTAGATTCACACTTGTACCTATTTCCGTTAAAACCAGAAGTGATACAAAATTCTTACAATGATCATCTTATGAGCCCCTTTGTCTAGTTTAAGTTTGCTTTTTAACATTTTTTGTATCTCTTCAAATAAACGAAATATTCTTGGTGCCGGACTTACGCTAAACACCCTGTATGCACATTAATAAATAACAGAGATTTTATTTAAAATTGAAATCAACTCTGCACATTCTGAACTAGCAGAGTATCAAGTTTGCGCAGCTTCAAACATATCCGATAGTTTACCGACATATCGACTGAGTTTTAGTTTGTTGGCGTATTTGAGTCTTTTCAAATCAATTCTTTTCAGAACTTTACATTTCTTCTTTTTAAGTTTAAGGTACGTAAATAACTCTCTCCCCACATTAATATATTAATAATACGTCATATAGTGTACTGTAACCTAAAAATGGCTGGCTTCCGCGATGTTTCACGAACATGTTCGAGATTGAACGAACATCTAGTTCCATGTAAAGTTTTTTAAAACTTGAACATAATAATTTTATTACAAATTAGGATAATATGTTTTGTTTAATTGAATGGATAATATTCAAACTTAACTGAATGACAGATTAAATAGCTAACTTTTCTGAAATTAAATAAGAGATTGGCGACGAAATGAACCACTTAAAATTATAGTTCTTATGTGCAGTTTAAATGAAGCGCGCCACATATGATGTAATTACTGAACTACCCTGTGACATTTTCACAAGTGATGTTGAAAACATTTTTTTTAATTTCTTGTATTATAAACGGAAAAATGTAATTTTCAAAAAAATAGTATGTAATACACGTGAGAAAGGGCCATTGCAAAACTCGTACTCATTTTACAATGATGCCCTTCTCCCACTTGCATTATATTATATTATTTAACGTGCAAAACTACCTCTTAGGTCTTAGGAGCTATCTTTCTCGGTGGTGCAGTAAATTTAATATTTTGCAGGTTTTAATAAAATATTAGTGCAGGTATTATTATAACAACTCACCGTAATTTAATCCCCTTGAAAGCAGAAAATAAGCGCATAGAACAATTTCAAGCTTTATAACAAAAATAAACCGTAAAAAAATAAATCTACCTTGTTGTCATCCATCGAATTCGATGTCAACGCTCCAGCAGGTTGTCTTATCATACAGGCTTGCAGAATCCTCGACTTACGTTGTAACTCTGCTAACAGTGTTTGTACATGCTCTTCCAGAAAGTCAAGTTTTTCTGACTTTTTTGCACTTTGACGTTGTAACTTCACAATATGATCTATAAGCACCTGGCGATCAAGCGCTCCGTCCGGTTGAATTATTTGGTGATCAGATTCTGATGTGTGAGAATGATGGGGAATAGGAGACGGAGATGATGAAATAGCGTGCGTATCGATGGCATTTAGAGATGAGTTCGAACTGCTGTGGCTATTGGTGCTACGATCGGATTTCTCGTATTGTTCAAGTCGTTTGCGACATTGTTTAAGTTCTTTGGATATTTCCTAACAAAAAAATAAATGGTGTAAAAATCAAAGAAATATTAATAATTAAAATAAAAGTTTATTAAACGTTAAATAATTAAGGCCCAGTTGCATAAAGCATTGTTAACTTTAATCACGCTGTTAACTTTAACAAGGCTTCTTTTCCAATGTATTTTTGATACGTATCTATGGTTTCAATGTGTAGTTAAACACATAATCAGCTAACAACGCTTTATGCAACTGGCCCTAAGAAAAATATGATAAAAATAACGATCACTATGATTAAACAAATATAAACGCTATAGTGCTGCGAAGTACGAACGCATCCAGACACCATTTTAATAATTTTATGCGCAAAATATCTTTGTTATAACCAGTAGTATTTCAGTAGAGCAAGTCGGTTGTATTAGGCGCGCCTCGCGTAATTATTGTTAATAATACTTTTATATATTTATAACTTGACCAGAGTTTAGTGTAATAAACTGTTTAAACGTTGATTTTCGTTTTCTGATGCTTGGTGACCCACTATCCCTGATAACCATGTTACAACGCTAATTTAAGACTAAAATTATTATTAAATACTTAAACACTAAGATAATTTATTTATCTAAACAATTAACAAAACGCACTATTTATTTACATGATATTTATATCCCTAATTATTTATTTCGAATCGACTGGCTGGACTGGACTGAACTGACTGACTTTACTAATTGAACTGCCTGCATATTGAGATATTGGTAAATAAGCACGTTTTAAGGTCCCTAGAATCCAGTTTTAACATTTTCTGATGTATGTGGGTATGTGTGTGCGTCTACGCTCTATTCGAATACTATCATTCAGAAAATTTTGAAACCATGTATTCTTACTCTATTAAAATATGGAAAGAGTCCATTAGATTTTGTTACAAATCGGATAACCGGAAATGGCGCTTTCATTGAAGATCAAAATAGGTTTTCTTAGAAAAAATACCTTTAAATGTTATTTTTTCGCGATTTAAGTTATTATGAAAAATTGTGAAAACGAAAGGGAATATTTATTTTTATAGATTATGTTTACATATTTGTCAGTCAAACAAACGAACTTATATTCAGTGTTTACCGGTGGTGTTTACTAACCTCTGACCACTTCGGACATTGAAGTTATCTAAAGAACAATCAAAATTATGTGATTTGTCTCAAACTTCTTCATCGGAATTATTTAGTTCGTTCTTTTTTACAAATTTACTATTGTACATCGTACACCTGCCAAATTATCTTACATTTACACTGGAATTTTCATGAAATCGTCGTATAATAATGGATTACTTTAATGCCGATTCCTGAACTTTTAAGGTGCCTGTCCACTTGAGAGTAAATTCTGAGTTGCTCTCGAGAGTACTCTCATGATTGTCTCCACGTGAGAGTATTTTCCCGTGCGTTTTGCTCTGGTGAGCAGTTCAGACAGTAGCCGGAGAGTTACTGTTACAAATTACTCTCAGGGCCATGTCTTGGGAGAATTAACAACAAATAATTATTTAATTCAATTTTTATCAATATGCTGACCGAAAAATTGGGAACAAACATTTTCTTAATAAATAACTATGATGTGAATTTTCCATATAGTATACAAAACATTAAAAAATTAATTTTAATGCAGAAATTGAGTGTATAGGGATAGCTTTTTTAGGCAACTAAACTAAAAAAAATTAAATCATCAAAAAAAATTGAAGTGCACTATTATATGCAGAATATGCTGATTCCAAATATGCAAAAATATACAGGCTGTTCCATTTAAAATACCAAAGTTGGTGGTAGCACAGTATAAATGGAACATTCTGTATAATAAAAATATTTTTAGGTTTAATAGTTTAGGTGCAATCAAACAAATACAGCCAGTTGTCCCATCCTGTGTATTTACATGGTTTCGCAAATTGTAATTTTCGTTGAACCTCTCCTACAGAAAAATTATTGAATTCAACGCACTCCATTTTTCAATTCTCTATTGCCGTATTCTTCACATTTTATATTCCAAAGTATAGTCATAGTTCTGAGAATACTATCACAATACGAACTGCATTCGAACTTTGCGAGTAACAGTCAGATAGCTATGTTTGACCTTGTCCACTTGAGAGCAAGCTTTTAGGAATCTAATATCGGCGAGTTTTACGTTACTGACTGCAAGTTTCTCTCAGGAGCGTGTCCATTGGCGAGTACTGCTCTCGAGTTTTACTCCCACGTGGACAAGCACCTTTAATATTTCAAATAAAGAAAAGTGTTTAAAGCTTCATATAAAATGCCACTTCTGCTTTGTCGATTAACTTAAAAATCTAATGAGTTCTTTTTATTTTAGTTAAAAGTGGGAATACGAATTTTCAAAGGATTATAAAACGTGCTTATATTAAAATCTCGATATGTGATTTTTAGTAGATAAACCGAAAGTAGTACTTCTAGAAAAAATATAATATAATATAATCCAAAATATCGTATTACAGACTTTTGTATTTATTGGAACAACAAATTAGATTTTGTTTACAAACCATCAACCGGAAGTAATACTTTTCTTAAAGCTTACTGCTATTTTAAATACGGAAATAACGGCAGGTCATGTGTTGGCTATATAATTTTTTTTTTTTTTAGTTTTACCTGGCTGTTTCCCTGTAGTTATTCTCTTACGGTTTTGTGAAATTGGCGCTTCTTTTTAAACATCGAAAATGTTTTGGTGTAAAACACTCCTAAACCACGCCCCAATTAAATGTCAAAATTCTTTCGTTATTTCAAACAAAGTACAGTAAAAAACGAAAAAAGTAAAAGACATTAAATAGGCTAAGCAACAGGGAGTTAAAGCCGTACTTGATCGGAGGTTTGCAGTTTAGTACAATTTCATATTCTGAATAAAATAGTTAATCAGCGACAATATCTCCTTTCCAGTTCTTCCTAGTCTAGGGCCCTAGACAAAAAATAGTTATAAAAATTGTAGAGAATTAAATAGTTATTTACATGTAAAGTGCGTGAACGCTTTGTTCCCGGATGAGTGTTTGGCGGCGCGAGCTTGCGAGTAATAAGTAATAAATAGTTATTTAGATATCATGATTAACACGACACTACATTACATAAAAGAAAACATTAAAATAAATGGAATTTAAGTTTGATATATCACTCTGAAATTAGCTACAAAGCAGTGTTATGTAATAGTTTTAATAAATAAAATTATTTGTACACAAATTACTAATTATTAGTTTTACACTATTCATACGAAAAACATTGTACAAACCACGTGCGTGAATAGACCATTCCAAAAATGTCCGCGACCTCTACGTGTTTATTTTTTGAACTAAAAACTTAATGCCGTTAAATATCAAAAAGGATTTAAATAAAAAGGAAAATGTATATGCAGAAAATTAAAATTTATCGAAATAAATGTAGTATATTCATCAGTTATTTATAAATTATATTAATATGATAGATTTGATGTAAGTAACCCAATTTTTATTTTAGATTATTCGACCATTAGGAAAATATTTAGGATATTTATCTTGCGATGATTTCTTTCCAGTAATATTAAAATAAATTTAATTTCCACATATTTTATCAATTTTTTTGGTATACATTGCTGTCTATTTATTCTACGTGATTCACTCTTTTCTTCCGTTCATATTTTGAGAAAAAGAAAGAAATCAAATGTTGTTTTTTTTCAATTATTGTGACTACCCGGTACGCAACGTATAGTACCCGTCATAATTACTATTATTAATTACACTATTATTCACGAAAGATGACTATTCAAGGTCATTTGTTCGAAGAAAGAATACACATCACTTTATAGCAATAGCTTAGCAACATTTTGTATTAGAAAGTGAAAGATTATTTGACTTGTCTATTTAATTTGTGATGTGACAGATATACGTAAATATTGGCATTACTTTCTGACACACTATAAATAATAATGACATATGTCGTAGAATTACAGATACCTAATTATCTACTGCACTGCCCTCTGTGCTAATATTTACCCAGTGGCGTTGACGTTTAAATCAAATTATTATACCTTGGTTTATAAGTTAAGTCTATGTTTTTGTATATTGCGAAAACATAAGTGAAGAACATAAATCTTTCAGAAAGGCATTATTGACAAAGAAAAACATTTTCAAATGAATTACTCTTATTTTTTCAATTAAAATGTTTCCATAAATATTTCATGTTGCACGCCTATTCATACGAAATGCAATGAAGTTATCTGCAAGTAATATTATATCAGACGGCTCACAAATGACCTTGAATAGTCATCTTTCGTGAATAATAGTTTACACTATTATTCACGAAAGATGACTATTCAAGGCCATTTGTTCGAAGAAAGAATACACATCACTTTATAGCAGTAGCTTAGCAACATTTTGTATTAGAAAGAGAAAGATTATTTGACCTGTGTCTATTTAATTGATGTGGTGTGACAGATATACGTAAATAGTGGCATTACTTTCTAACACACTATAAATAATAATGACATATGTCGTAGAATTACAGATACCTAATTATCTACTGCACTGCCCTCTGTGCTAATATTTACCCAGTGGCGTAGACGTTTAAATCAAATTATTATTCCTTGGTTTATAAGTTAAGTCTATGTTTTTGTATTTTGCAAACACATAATTGAAGAACATAAATCTTTCAGAAAGGCATTATTTAGAAAGAAACATAATTTTAAAATGAATTATTCTTATTTTTCAGTTAAAATGTGTCTATAAATATTTCATGTTGCACGCCTATGCAAACGAAATGCAATGAAGTTATCTGCAAGTAATATTATATCAGACGGCTCACAAATAACCTTGAATAGTCATCTTTCGTGAATAATAGTTTACATTTCCAATGAAGAAACAAATACTAACCAACAAAAATAATTGAACTGTCACCGCTGTCACCTGTCATATCGTAAACAAAGATGGGTATACGGCACTAACTTTTGTTATCTTTGTCTAAAGTTTGCACATGCGCATTGAATTTTTGAAATGGTCTATTTCTATTTGGTCCCCGGAATTGGTTTATGGCAACGCTCGCAAGCTCGCGCCGCCAAACATTATCCGGGAACCAAGCGTTCACGCACTTGGTACGTAAAGAACAATTTTGTGAAGTAAATAGTTTAAGGTTAAAACTTCATGAAGAGTAAAGTGTACTTCTTAAAATTTCAGTCTCTACTTACAATTTTTATAATAACAATTCTTTCGCTTCAAGATACTAGAAAGGGATATTCTAATTTTTCCAATATGGCAAGGGTGAGCCGCAGCACCCCAAGATCTCAAATTTTGTATTTTATTTAGAATATAAAACTGTATTAAACTGCCAATTTGCAAAACTCCTCGGTTATTTTTCCAGGCAAAACTATCTATTCCTTGAACTAAAACTCGAAGAAGTTTTCGTGTCATATAAAGAAGTTGTGGAAGCATTTTCCCTGCAATGAGGACTTTCAACGGGGATATATTTACTGGAAATGCTCAGTACGCAAAACACACGGCCAAAATGCATTATGGGTTAATTTAAGTCAACAAAGATTATAAAACGTATTTATATTAAAATCTCGATATGGGATTTTTAGTACATACATATATTGTTGAAAGGATGGGAGTTAGTTGAGTTGGCTCGAATATCTTTCTTGAAGGATTGGCGAATGAATTGTTACCGAAATGTACGTTTTCGTGGATGTCCAGTATGAAAGTGGGTAGATGTTATAAGTTCGTTATTAGTTAAATAACAATATAAAAATACTTTATGATTTGTTAGGTATTTAGGTAATTTCTTAACTGTTTTTTTGTGAACTTCTAAAGATACAAATCGGTTCAGTTATGTTTCTGAATATATGGATATTATTTTGAAAAATATTTATTATTATTTGAAAATTGTACCTATTCCTCAGGTTTAAACAAAAAAACACGAGAAATATTAAATATAAGAATTATTATGTATAAAATTTTAGAATATGAATAAACGCATCGAATATTTTATTCATACTATTGACTTACTTTTACTGATAGCTCTAGTTTTCTTTTAATGACATTATTTTCGCCTCTTTGGTCCTCTAACTGTTGTTGAACATGTTCACACATCCGAGTTTTCTCGGCAAGATGCCGCGCTAATACTTGACCTTCTTCCAATCTTAGAGTTCGTTCTTGAGAAAGCTGCTCTTCAGCTAATCTACTGCTGCTTTCGTGTTCCTTGCAAGAACGTTTTAGTAACGTCTGCTCACAAGATAGCTGCTGAACCTATTAGAGATATGTCATTATTTTATGTTACACCTTACATACCTGTTATGTTATTATTACATCCCGTTTTATTAAAAAGGAGTAAATTCAAAAGTAAGATATAACATTAAAAATCAGGAAACGTGTACAAAAAAAATTAATGGAATATTTATTTAGATGAAATGATAAGAACTGGCCAATCAAAAACAGATCCTATTAAGAAAATTCTGAATTTACTCCCTTTAATATGAAAATGGATTATTACTTTAGTTTCAAGTGTGGAAAATTCCGACTGCAAACGAACATTTTTATCAGTTAATTGTTGTGTGAAGTGAAGCATGTCTGCTTCACGAATGCGGCAGGCCTCCATGTCTTGTTCTAGCTCGGAATTTCGTTGTTTTAGTAATGTTACTTGATGAGAACTAGCTTCACGCTGTTCTTGTTCACTAAAAATTGTAAATTACAGTATATACATTAATACAATCACACTATTTCCCATAATATGGGTTGATGTAACTTCGAAATTCACACATTTTGCAATAATGGGGTCCTCCATATACTGGGTGCCCGTTTTTGAGGCTCACTATTGGGATCTCAGACCCTATAACATAAACGAAGTCGGTTAAATTAGAGCAAAGTTGCCCCATTCGTAGACCATTCAAGATGTATTTGTTATTCCCGAAAAATTCATAGGTTACTAGATAAATGAAAAAATTCAAATTTTGCTGATTTTTATTTTTACAAACAATTTCTAAATATGAAATTTTGGTTTCTTTCCAACAGTGATTCTCAAATTTTTGATTACTGTTAGATTTTGAGTTTCGAGGTCAAAACTAAAAGTTACATAATAGGGGATTCCACCATTTTTTAAATATAATTTCATCTGAACGTATAAGTCAAACTAAGACTGTTGGTGAAAATCAGGTGAAAAACATCCTATTAATAAGCGAGTTATAGTCCCCCGAAATTTGAAAACATGGATGTGACGTCACGAATATAAGTTTTTATATCAAACTGTTTTCTTCATGGACCTAAATCTTCTTGAAATATATGCTATTTCTAAACTATATTTATAAAAAATAAATGAATATTATTATACTGTACAAGTCTACATGATTTATAATGGGGGAGTTTTCGAATTTTTGATTTTTTTATGTTAAAATATTTTTAAATCTAAAGCGTTTTTACTTTTATATTTTGTAAAATTTTAAAAAATACCAGAGAAAAAAATGTTAAACTTTTACAATATTTTCTTCCCGCCATTACGGCGTACCTAACATCAAGTATGTGCGAATTAGGCCTCACCATACGAGCCTAAAACGTGCTTAATAGAAAGAGAGAGGAGCAAAACACGGCCACGTGTTTATGTTTACATTTGACACTTAACAATTTAATTTCTGTGTTAATTGTATTTTCTAGCTTGTACTTTTACATATTTAAAATAAAATAATGTACTTTTTGCGATTTGACATTGAATTCGACGTTTCAATATCAAATATAGAAGACATACGTACATGTTTTTATTCCAAACTAGCGCTCGTAGCGGACAACTACGGCGAACCAAAGACATCATCGTATTGCGGGCGATTTAACTAACGATAAATTTAATATCGTTTGTGCAAAAAAATACGCTATATTTTATTACTTTTATTATATTAATAGTAAAATTGCATGTAGTGTTGCAGTAATGTGGAAAAACACACCCTTTTTATGTTGCCCTAATTTTGACGGTTTGTGCATAATCGAGGACCCCATCATTTAGAATCAGAGCACCTACTGCCTCCACAAACATTAAACAATATTAAAATACATACTGTGTCAGTTGTAATTTGAGTTGTTCTACAGAAGAAGTCAAGGAATTCATATTAGCTTCATCTTGTCTAAGTTTATCTGCACAACATCTTAATTCGCTGAGTTTCTGTTCATTATCTAAACGTTCTCTCTCTAATTGTTGAACCTAAATACAAAAATCAGTAAAATATTTTCAAAATTTACTAAATAGTACGTAGAAAATGAATGAGGTCCTCCACCAAATAGAAAATTGAGTAAAATGTTAGTTATGCATTATAGACGAAAAAAGTTATAAAAAAATTGTTAGTTTTTGAAATATTTTAAATTTTAAGCATCTATACTTATACGCCACACTATTGTTATCTTTCTCACGCAGCCTGCTGTAGAAACTGGTGCGAGAAAGATAGTTATAGGTTTCGTTAAAAATCAAATGCAGTTAAACTAAAAACAATTATGATTTTTTAATACTGCGAATTCCTTCAAAATTAAACGAACTTTCATTAAAAAAAAAAAAGAGTGGAGGACCCCATTGATAGGCTCAGTGGAAAAGTGGTATAAATGACAAAATCTAGGATTTAAGAAAGTAGTGAATAAAGTTAAACTTTAGAGGTTGCTAATATAATATAATTAAGACACACTTGTAACATTTTTCTTTAAATGTATTTCGAAGGCCACCATTGGAATTTCGGAAACTATAAGAGATACAACTTCGGTTAAATGTCCATGTGGTGCGCCTTTGGGAGGGGCTGGGGTCATCTTAGAAGTGCTTTTCGCCAAAAATTCTCACACATTAATAGATAATAACGAAAAACTGAATTTGGTCGAAATTTTCATTTCCAAATTATTTTTAAACAATTTGTAATCAAGAAAAATGTTCCAAATAAAAAAGTTATTGTTCATCCAGTGGCGTACGTAAATTTTTCTAGCGGCAGATTTTTAGACATAAAACAAACTTAAATTTTTACAATGTACCCACATTTGAATTTTACTTTAAAAAATACTACTTTATTTTATTCCCTTGGTATGAGGGTTATTTATTTTTGTTTTACCCATTAAACCTTAGATTTGTCGATATTTTTCATCAAATATTTTCTTTATTTGGAAGTATCTGTAATATTTACATGTCATATTAGTTATTTTATTTAAATATACTATTTTATTGCGACTAGAAAAATATTTTTTTATATCTGATTAATATATCATCACACCATATTACCCATTGCTGGGTGTGCCAATCTGCTTTGTACACAGATTTCGGTAATAATGATGACATATTGTATCGTGTGGGCGTTTACCAGGCGTCACCTCACGGGCACTCATTGCTGACGTGGAGAGTACACCACAGGGGTCAATTTTTCGCTATTTAAAATTCGAAATATTTTGCATCGGTCGGGATCGTAACCGGTTCTCCAGATTCGCGACTAGACACTCAGATACATACGTTAATTTAAAAATATAGAAATAAATTAAATTATAAAGCAAGATAGAAATGTAATAAGTTTCTTTAGTAAAACAAAATAGTTTTTTGAATAATAATTAATTCTTGACAAAAAAATAAGAAATTTCATAAAAAGTATAGAAAAATCTTAGATTTGAAGGGCAAAAAAAAATACAATAACCTTTATACACATCGAAAGAAAAAAAGTATTTTTACCTTCCGTCACCTTTAGATTTTTTTGAAGTAAAATTCAAATACTGGTTGCACTTAAAAAATATAACAATATAAGTTTGTATTATATCTCGAAAATTAACCCATAAAAAGTTATTTTCGTACGCCACTGGTTAAATAAAAATAACAAACTTTTTTATTTGAAACATTTTTCTCAATTACAAATAGTTTGGAAGTAATTTCAAAATGAAAAAACGACCAAATTTAGTTTTCCGCCATTATCTAGTATCTAGTAAACTATAAGAATTTTTGGCAAAACAAAAGCACATCTAAAATGGCCACTCAAAGGAACACTATATGTCCTATTTAACCGAAGTCTTATCTCTTATAGTTTGGCGGCCTTCGAAATCCGGACAGCCTGTATAATTTCCAATCCTTATCTATTTTTTTTTTATAAAGTGCTCTTGTACCACTTTTCCAACGAGCCCCTCAATTATTATTTTCTGAAAATGTAAGAACCTACTTTTACTGATAAACGATTGTTTTCTTCTATTAATATTTGATGTTTGCTTTGTAAACGATCCAGTTCGGATTTCAAATTTGATATTATTTGTTCCCTTTCTTCTCTTTCGTGTTTTTCTAGAATTAATGAAGCTTGCTGTTCCTTCAATTCCTGATCTATATAAAAAAAATAATAATATTGAAATATTACTTGTAATTATTAATATTTCTTACCAAGAACATAAGCGCGATTTTCTTGAGATTGTTGAAAATTTTTGATATATTCTTGTGCTTCACGTTTGGCCTTTTCTATTTCATTGGTCGCTTCTTGTAGTTGATTCGTTAATAATTCAACTTTTGAGTTACTATCCTATAAATAAATTATTTAATATACATTTTGAAATTGCAAAATTAAAAGAATAATTATTTTCTTACCTTGCGAAGGTCAATTTCAGTTCGTAAACTATTTTGAGACCACTTCAATTTTGTTTCCAAATTTACTAATTCTGTTTTCGAACGGTCTAATTCTTGTTGTATGCCTTTTAGCTCATACCCCTACAATTTAGTACATAAATATTTATGTGAAAAATATAATATAAAAAAGAAATATGCTCGGAAATAATATATTATACACCAAACGAGAGAAGTGTATGATTTTTTTTTTCTGAGGAATAAAATTGTGGCACGAGGCGAAGCCGAGTGTTACAATATAAGAAGGGAAAAATTACACTTTGCTCAAACGTACAAAAAGCCCACGGGCCGTAGTGAATAAATATTTTGTACATCTACTTAGCAACAGCATTAGAATAAATACAAATCATAGTTGCCTTTAATTATACTAGTCGTAGTGTAATTTTTAACCTCCCGCCAACCCACATACTTAGGTTTTTGGGCCAAAAATTTGATAGTGAATAAGCACGATTTAGGATTCCCACAACATGTTTTTACTATTTTTAATTTCTGTGTGTTACGATATTTTCGTCCACAATAACTCTTATATTAAACTTAGAAAATTCTATCTTCCGAAATTAAGATATTCTGCATTCTTATAGAATTGATTAGATTTTGGTTAAAATTGGACAACAGGTAGTGGTACTTTACTTGAAGCCCATAACAGTTTTTAATGAAAAACGATTAAAATAAAATCCAAAATTTTAGTATTTACTTTTTACTTAAGACTTTTATCAATGAAAACAACATATTAGATTTTGGCTAAAATTGATAAACCGGAAGTGATACTTTACTTGAAGCTTTGAACACATTTTCGTGAAAAAAATATTATGGTATAATTCACTTCTCAAATTTGATATTTAGAACTCGGATATCATTGAGAACAACATATTAGATTTTGACTATATGATGAACCGAAAGTAGTACAAAACTTGGAGCTCTTAATCGAATTTCGAGGAAAAACAAAATATAATCCAAAATTTCTTAATACAGACTTTATTTATTAGAACAAATAAGATTTTATTTACAAACGATCAACCGGGGGGTCAAGTACTGGCCACATCTGATTTTTAAAAATTTTAATCGGTAAATTCTATAAAAATGCTTCAAACTGTCCAATGGACCTTCAATTTAAAGAGATAGAAGATATGCGCAATGGGGATCTGCGCATAGTAAGAACACCTGAGATCTATGGCGTTTGTTTCTAAAAAATTTAGACGTAAAATGTGAGAATTTCTCAGATAATATTAAAAAATCTTATCGAAATATGTTACAAAAGCTTTTATTGAAGGTAAAATGTCTAACGATGCAAATTTTCACTGAGAATACAGGTATTTTAATAACTGCAATATTTTTGAAGTTTCGTTTGAAAGCCCAACTGGCAGTTGTTCGCGCCATTTTCTTACTTTTTGCAGCGATAGAAAGAGATAGCCGTTAAATTGAAAAGGTCTATTATGCAAAAGACTTTAAAAATTAGTTTTATCAATATTATCAAGTCACCTACGCATTGTTAAAACAAAGAACAATGGACGTGGTCTACTTATACAACGATTTAACTAGATATATTTATCTTTTACATTTTCCGGTATTTCGTAGTATGTAATCTTAGACTTATATTTCACTGCAAGCTGATAACGATGCTGCATACAAAAGTGAAATTTGAGAACAATGTTTATAAAAGATAAAAATTACATTCGAACCTTGTTGTCCAGCATTTGACAAATTCGATTTTTTTCAGATACCATAGTAGATAATTTATGCTGTAGCAAATCCTTCTCTTTTCCAACTTCTTGTATTTTCTTTTCTAAATTTTCTCGTCCTGCACGTTGCTCTAACAAACTCTTTTCACTAACTGCATACCGCATAACCATTGATTCTTTTTCTTTTGTAGCAGCTTCGTATTGTCGAATAGTCTAAAATATAAAAAAATATAATGATAATAGTTCAATTTACTCTAACCCTACCCCAATATACCATTTGAAGTCTGTTCTCCAGATCAATACAAATACTTTTAAAATGAATTTGTTTTTGGTCTGATTCCCGTAATTTATTTTCGTATACATCTAGCTTCTTCTTTTGATGTAAAATGATATCTTCTAGTTCTAATATTTTCTTACTGCTGTTACACTTACAATCTACATTTTCTTCTAAATTTTCTTGGTCTTCCTCAGTTTCTTGTACAATTTTATCACAATTTACATCAGTACTGTTTATTTCTGTATAATTTTCAACATTTTCTGCATGGTTCTCATTGATTTTATCGTTTTCAAATTCATGATTTTCTGTTTCGCTACCATTTGTTTTTACATTGTCCTCTGTTTTATCCCAAGTATTCGATTGTCTTATGTCTTTACTCACACTTAAATGTCCGTTAACATCCATGTTATTGTTATATTCATTCATTATTCTAAAAATACTATTTACACGTCTTCAACAATAACACTACATTTTGTAAATTATTGTGTCCATATACATTTTACCAGCCAGTTGTCAACATGTCAACCAACTGTCAACGAATCAGTTATTATAAAACACTACATTATCGACATCGACCAGGCGGCTTATTTACAGATCCTATCCCAATTCAGCACCAATCGATAACCGACACAAGCCGAAGTAACTTTATCGTTCTACCATGACCAACTTTATTGAATTGCGCTACGCTTATTATGGCCGTTCCAAATCGTTGTTTTCTCATATAAAATTTTGTCGTGAGTTTTTTACAGATTTGGGGTGGGATTCTATAACTTCGGTTGCTATCATTTGAACTTGATATGGTAATAATCACGTAACAATTGCAAATATCCACTACAAAGTAAACTTGCAATTCTATAATAGTAATCGTTATTTGTGGTTGGTACGATATTTTCAATTGGAAAATAACGTGAGCAACTGTTAAATGCAGTTGCTATTGCTTTACAGAATACCGATTACGATTTGTAATTAATATTTAACAAGATCAATGGTTATTTGTAGTTGTTACGAGTTATGGAATCCCACTCTTGGTATGTATAATAGTGATTATTCATTTCACGTAAGAAAATAGCGTTGGTTTAGATAGGGATATAAACAAACTCTGCCCTTTCATTAGTCAGAACGCAAACCTAGTTCACAAAAACGAAAAAAATATCACCTGTCATTTGTCGGTTATCAAATAAATTCTACAGAATTAAGTGATGTTTCACCATGTTTTGTTGTAATTTTTAATATTCAGGTTTTACATATTTTTAAAGATAAAAATATTCATTATGGACAAAGTTTGATTTGACGAATTTAAATTATTTATTTTATGCATGTAAAAACGGTCAGCTCTCAAGCGCCATCTACTATTTTCTTACGTGAAATGAAGTAGGAGGATAGTGTCATTATTCCTGATTCTTCTTGGTTTCTGTCAATGAAGTTTAGATGTGCCAAATATGTTGTCAGTTTATTAAAAGTAAATACATATACAAATATTATTGCGTAAAAGTAAATACAATACTTCAAAATTTAAATATTAAAATAAATATTTATTCGTGACAGATAAATTGTCAAAATGGTACAATGTTACGCCATGCGTGGCGTAACTTGATGTACTCTCTCTGTAATTTTCGTTTGGGTAATTTAAGTGACATTTGAAACGGCCCTAATAAGCGTAGCGCAATTCAATGAAGTTGGCCATGCATTCTACCAGCACTAACGATATTCAACGCCAAACGCTGAAATGGCGTGGGATATTTACGTGGCCAGTGCTGGTGCTGAGCACAACTATTTACTTTTTTACAAAAAAAAAAAAAATAATAATAATACCACCAATAACGTTACCTAACACACAGAACTCACTCTTGGAGGTTATTGTTGGTGAGATATAGCGTTTTCAGCTTACAAGTCGAGTGCGCACTTTTTTGCACTGAACGTTTTCAGCTTATCATTGAGTGCAAAATTTAGTCAGCTGATGCGCTTTCAGCTTAAGAAAAAAATGCACCGTGCACTGGCTCAGTGCGACTTTTGTGCACTGACTCCCTAGGCAAGTGCAATAGTGTCAGTGCAAATACGGCGGTTAAACAAAATCGTTTTCAGCTTAAACTGCACTGCCAGTACTGCCACCGAATGCGGGCAGAACTCGTTCAGTGTGGTCACGTGATATGTTACACTCAGTGCGCACTTGCACTGTGTAAGCTGAAAACGCTATTAGTATTGGTATTTTTTTTGTATAAGTAAATAAAATAGTTATTTGTACCAGCACTGGCCACATCTATATCCTACGCAAATAAACCATTTCAGAAATTTAAAGCGCATGCGCCAAGTGTTAGACCACGACAAAAAGTTAGTGCCGATTGCCGTATACCCGTCCTTGTATATATGACAGTTCTGTTTTTGTTTTGTTGATTTCGTTTTTCAAATAATTATGACGGGTACTAAACTTCTGGTCCACAAAATATTGCCATTTGAAATGTGTTGTCTAGTTTAGAAAATAAAAAATTAGGTTAGGTATAGTAATACAATTTTTATAATTGATTGATGAATGGACTTCATTTTTTCATGTAGTAAAATAAGTTTTTATTTGTAAAATAAGAATTGAAATCATATCTTATACTCAAATTCATATTAACAACTTCTGTGTAGTTCTAAAATTTAAAATAGAATACCGGGGTCGCGTATAAATTTGAAATGCCGCCATTTAACGGTTAACTTTTTAGTTCAAAAAGTAAATCTAGTGCTCGCTCAAATTTCTGAAATGGTCTATTAAACTCTAAGCTCTGAATAGCGTTAGTTGAAAGTTCCTTCGGCTTGTGTCGGTTATCGATTGGTGCTGAATTGGGCTAGGATCTGTAAATAAGCGACCGGGCGCTTTACACTCTTTCCACAGCGTCATTACCATAGCGCTTTTATTTGAATATGGTTGCTACTTTTTATTATTTTCATATTTTGATATTTAAAATTTACAGAGGTATTATTTTATGAATCAGTGTCAGTGTTCCACAACTGTTTGCAGATAACGTGTATGTATTTATTTAAAAATTTCAAGATCTAGACCTTTCAGTCATGGTTAGTTTGAAATTATGAAATAATATCGAAATTCTGAATTCTGCCCACATCTCTGTTTTAAGTTCTGCCCATGTTTCTGTTCGAAATTTATTGAATTTTCTCCTACATACATATTTTGTGTTACCCATTATCCTTAACTTATTCTAAAGTATTTTATACATTCATTTAGTGAATCAAGATATATTTTTCATAATTTATGGAATAATTAAGAAAATATTATGAATTGTAAGATTTAATTTGGATATCATTTAATGTACAGGGTGTCTCATTTTCGATGTTTTTTTAAGGTATCTCTGGTAATATTAATGATAGAGCAAAACCATTTGCACATTCCAGGGTCAACTTTTCCAGAAATGTTTAATAGTTACCACAGGAATTTTCGATCTTCTTTTGTTTCTGAGCTACAGGCAAAAACTCGTTTTTCGCTCATTTTGAAAATATCTCATATCTTATTTATTATGATAGTTAGAGAAAAAATGTTTTTATAAAAAATTTACCGTTTTTCAAATAGAATAAAATGGCGTAATTAGATTTTTTTAAAACTTAATAATTCTCGAGATATAACACAAACTTATGATTTTTTAAATGGGAACCTATGTTACAAATAGTGTCGTCTGTTTGCTTATTTTATAAGCTTTTCAATGATATATAACAAGTCTTCATTCTTTTGTTTTAAACATTAATAAAAGACGAATTATTAATTTATTGAGGTGAAAATATTGGAAATTATTAAGAAACAAATGAAAAAATTTATTTCAAATCATCATTTGTTTATTTTGATTCAATATCTATTAATTTTGTTCTCAAAATTATTCTTAACCAATTATTTGCGGGTTAGTTAAATTACTATTTATTGACGTTACAGTTGTCTTTGACACGATCTGAACAAAATGGTTTAAAATATGCTTTTGAAGTAAATAAATTTTGAAAAAATGAGTAAAACTAAAACAAATACTATTAGAAACATGCAAATGATGATCTGGAATAGATTTTTTTATTTGTTTCTTAATAATTTCATTTATTTTTACCCCTATAAATTAATAATTCGTCATTTATTAATGTTCAAAACAAAAGAATAAAGACTTGTTATATATCATTGAAAAGCTTATAAAATAAGAAAAAAGACGAGACTATTTTCAACATAGGTTCCTATTTAAAAAATCATAAGTTTGTGTTATATATCGAGAATTATTAAGTTTTCAAAAAATCTAATTACGCCATTTCATTCTATTTCAAAAACGGTAAAAAAATTATAAAAACATTTTTTCTCTAACTATCATAATAAATAAGATATGATATATTTTCAAATTAAGCGAAAAACAAGTTTTTGCCTGTAGCTCAGAAACAAAAGAAGATCGAAAATTCCTGTGGTGACTATTAAACTTTTCTCGAAAAGTTGCCCTGCAATGTGCAAACGGTTTCGCTCTATTAGCCGAGATACCTTAAAAAAACATCGAAAATGAGACACCTGTACAGAAGATATGAATTAGTCCGCTTTGAATACAAATCTCTACTCACTCAAAAATAACTTGTATAAATGTTTTGTTTTACGAATAATTGAAAACTGAAAAAGTATAAATGTTTTGTTTTACGAATAATTGAAAACTGAAAAAATACATTTATGAAAAATAATGAAATATTTTATTTTTCAACTTTAAACCATTAAAATAAAAAGGAAACAATTTGGAAACAAAATAAATTAAATTAAATGATAAATACCTTCACAAATGAAAATATTAATTACCTAATTATGCATTTACGAAAGCAGAGAGTTCTCCAGCCACTTGAAGACGAAAAACTAAGTGCCTAAAGAAGATGTTAATTTCTAAACCTATGATTTGTATAATTATGAAATAACTTCCTATTCAAAAGCCTTTAACAAGAACAGTTAGAAAAAATTGGATTTATCTGGTCATTTTCTATCTATATGACTTGTTCCATTTAAGCCATTCAGTATTGTAGAGAAAGGGTCATAGTTTTGAACTCTCTAATTGGCTGAAATTGAAAACAAGAGACAATTTTACCTAATGTAATAATTTTGGCTAGATAAAACTGGCGTTCATATTAGCGCCGTCTGCTGAATGGTGTACAACAAAACTAAGTTTATACATGAAATTTAATAAAAATAATAATAAAATATTTTTTTTGTATAAATTAAATAATTTTTTTACCGACTATCAATGGGGGAGTTTAGTCATGTTGAAATGTAATGATTTTTCCACATTACTGCATTACTATACATGCAATATTACTATTAATGTAATAAAAGTAATAAAATATAGCGTATTATTTTGTACAAACGATATTAAATTTATCGTTGGTTAAATCGCCCGCAATACGATGACGTATGCAGCATTTTTGGTTCGCCGTAGTTGTCCGCTATGAGCGCTAGTTTAGACTGAATACATGAACGCATGCCTTCTATATTTGATATTGAAACGTCAAATTCAATTTCAAATCGCAAAAAGCAATTTACATAAAAAGGTGGCTGTGTTTTGCTTCTGTCTCTTTCTATGAAGCACGTTTTGAGCACGTATGTCGAGACTTAATTCGCACATAGTTGATGTTAAGTACGCTGTAATGGCGGGAAGGAAAATATTACAAAAGTTTAACATTTTTTTTTCTCCGATATTTTTAATATTTTTACAAAATATAAAAATAAAAACGCTTTAATTTAAAAATATTTTAACATGAAAAGTCAAAAATTCGAAAACTCCCCCATTCTATTGAATTATTATATCATTCTTGCCCACTTTGCACATGTAAAAATGGCCCGCGGTCTCAAAGAGGATGGATGGCACTACTAGTAGCATATTATTTTATTAATCGATTATCAGTCAATTATTTGATTAATATTTTTTTTCTTGTCTAGGTTCATGGGAGAAAACCAGAGAAAATGGCTCAAGAAGATTGAAGCTAAGTGCTGTCCCCACAATATTTCCTTGTACGAAAAACAAACCAAAAAGGAAACCTTCAAAAAAGAAAATATCAACACCGATGGAAAATATTTCTATAGTGCTAAATTCCTCAGCAGCTAGTACATTTTCAAGTATAAATCCAGTTGTACTTCTTCCTGATCCAAGTACTTGAACTTCTGAATTAAATAATACATCTACTAGTACTCTCGAATTATCTGCATCTGGATCAATTAGTATAACATTCAGTAAAGATTTAAAACAAAATATCCACCTTCGAAATCAAAATAAAACATTAAAGTTGAGAAATAGAGATTAGAAAATAATTCACGAAAACTTAAATTTCTTGTTTTCTTTTCTAAGTTGAAAAAGTTAATAAAGAAACGAAAAAAGATAAATATTTCGTTCTATTATTTTTTTAACGAGTATAAGATAAAGAAGATGCAAGGTTGAATGAAATTTGAAAAAAATTGTCTAATGCAACAGTACAAAAAGTATTTAAATTGAAATTTTATTGTGGTGCAATTGATTTTCAAGAAATATTAGAACAACAATAATATACAGGCAGTGCTGTAATCGTAAAATTAGCAGAGGGTATACGCTGAGAATATAGTGGAAACATATATGGCGGACAGGTATTGGATGAGGATCCTGACTAAAAGCTGTTTTACACTTCACAATAAATTGTACAATATTGTGACCTTCAATTTATTGGCGAATTATCGGCACGTGTAATACAGCAAAATTGTACAATTTATTTTGAAAATAAATTGCACAATAAATTGTTAAAATTAGAAAAAAGAGTTTTATTTTCTCCGATTTTCTTAAAAAATTTTGGTTACTTTTCCAGTGCCGCCTGTATAATATTTGACACATTCAACTATTCGAAACGCAAACACAACAATACGAAATAAACAGTTACCTGTAAAATATATCTGATGATCCTCCTTGTATCTGATCATCAAATGCGGTTGGTAGCCTCTCTCCCGACAACAATAAATTGTTAGAATATCGTGAAGTGTAAAATGCTTATATTTTCAAAATAAATTGTACGATTTATTGTGAAGTGAAATACGGGCTTAAGTGGTTCCCCTGGTCGCCTGGTCCTCCATGTTAGGGGTTGTGGTAGTGAGATTTGAGATTACATTGTAGTAATGTTATAACAAATGTTTTATATTGTACGTACGGCAGTATTATTGTAAATATATCTATTAAAAAAATCTGATGTGGACACTATATGACTTCCTTTTTTTAAAATTTACATATCTCGCTTATACAAAGGGCTAATTTAATAATATTGGATGTGCTAGACGCAGAATTTAATTCTTTAAAACTATTATTTGAAGCATTTATTTCTAAAATCAAAATAAAACCATTTTATTCAAGAAAAACTGTTAATAACTTCAGGTAATATATCACTTCCGGTTAGTCTATTTTAACCAAAATCTACTGTTATTCCCATTGACATAAAAGTCTTATATACCAAATTTGAAAAGTTTTTGATTATATTTTACAATAGTTTTTCATTAAAATCTATTATAGGCTTCAAGTAAATTTCCACTTCTGGAAATTATGTAATGACCAAAAAGGGAGGTGTACAACTAGATGTTATAGCAGTCCTAAATACAAAATTTCAACTTTTTACGGCTTACCGTTTTTGAGTTATACGAGATACGTACGTACGTACAGACGTCACAACGAAATTAGTCAAAATGGATATTTCCGTTGAAATCTGAAAACCGAAATTTTTCGCGATTACAGTACTTCCTTTACTTTGTACAAGGAAGTAAAAAATGTTTTTGCATTATTTCTGTACTATTTTACTGTAATAATATATATATACTGCCCGGTTGCAGAAATGTTCATCAACGCTTTGTTCAATTAACGGACCATCAAACTGAACTCTGGTACTAGTTGCACTAAAATTTTGAAACTAGGTATGAGGATAAATTTACTTATTTTAAAATAATCGCTATCTCTCATAATAACGGAGATAATTGCTGGTTTATTCTCGAGCAATCATCTTATACTTGGTTAATAAATTTAATGCGAAATATTAGAATTTTTTTGTAGAATTTCCAGGATTGTTGTACATATTCCACAAAAAATTGTTACAACAGTTCAAATAGCAAAGTGGTAGCGTGTGTGCTTGGTAATAAACAAAATTCGGAGAGGGCTCAGACTTTAGTTCGTTAGGTATAGATAGTCTGTGGTTCGGATTTTGTTTATAATGAGGCGCAGGCAGACACGTGACTTTGACAAGTGCTTGTAGGGCCCCTCAAGGGTGCCAAGCTTTTGTAACTTGCCTGTGTTGCCAAATCAATTTAAGCGTAAAATTAATAAATAAAATTGTAAAACTCATTATTATTAATGAATATCATGTTGTTTTATTTTCTAACACATAAACTTAATTTTTAAAATATTTTATATAAAAATAGAGCGATTAATGCTGCCATCTACGATACAAAGATTTCTTGGTGCGTTAAATTTGAGGAAACCATCAGTTCATGTTGAATGCTCTATTTTTATAAAAATTAATTTAAAAATTAAGTTTAATGTGTCAGAAAATATAACATGATATTCATTAATAATAACTAGTTTTACAATTTTATTTATTAATTTTACGCTTAAATTGATTTGGCAACACAGGCAAGTTACACAAGCTGTATACTTGGCACCCTTGATGGGCCCTACAAGCACTTGTCAAAGTCACGTGTCTGCCCGCGCCTCATTGCTGCCAAGTATTTGCTCTTTATGAAAAGTTGTTTTTATTGAATGAAGGATATTATATCTCTACTTCGTTCGTTAATCATTACTAATACTAAGAACTTTTTTCCTTTTTTTTAGGGATAAACTCTGAAATAAACAGGTATCCTATTTTTTTATATGATTCATATCTTAATTCTTCTGTCGAAAGAAATGGACCTTTTCAATTTAACGGCTATCTCTTTCTATCGCTGCAAATATGGCGTGAACAACTGTCAGTAGTGCCAGTTGGGCTGTCAAACGAAACGTCAAAACTATTGCAGTCATTCAAATACTTGTATTCTCACATACCTATCATAAGTGGTAAATTTTTGCCGGAAAAATTTTCAGATTGTTACGAGAGCTGGTTGCCTAGCAATTTATTGAGTGACATTGACAAAAAAATCACGAGTTGTCAAACGAGTGATTTTTGATGAATGTCACGAGATAAATTGGCAACAGGCTCGAGTAAAGCAATCGGAAATTTTTTCCAGTATAAAATTTAACCACGAATGGTATTCGGATGACTATTTCGAAAATAAAAATCAGGTATTCATTTATATATATATTTTTTTCTTGACAAAAATCTTCTAATTTTTATTGTGTTTTGAGGTGTTATATGTAAGTTTGCTTTTTCAACATTTTAAATATATTCCTATTCGAACCGACTCGTTTTTAATAAAAACTGATAACACTGAAAATATACACACTTTGACAGGTATGTAAACTATATGTTTCTAAAACGTCAAAAAAATTTCGCTTATCAAAACTCACTTGTAAAAATACATCTTATTGGCTTAAAGGGTGCGAAAAAATTTTAGTGACGGTGTTTTGTCGAAATGAAATTTGGTAACTAGGAAGAATCCTGAATTTGGATTGGCTTATAAATTTATGAGTGAAATAGTCAGTGAAAAGTTGCATCGTGAGACATTTTAACTTCAATAAAAGCTTTTGTAACTTATTTCGATAAGAATTTTTAAAGATCTGAAATATTTTACGTCTTATTTTTTTTTAGAAACAAACGTTATAGATCTCAGTTGTTCTTACTATGCGCAGATCCTCATTGCGCATATCTTCTATCTCTTTAAATTGAAAAGGTCTATTCTCCTGTTTATTATCAAATTTTTATTTTTAAGAAGTTTTTATATTTGAATTAATGTATAAGGAAAATACATACCAGTTTTCCTTTGATTATACATTACGTCTTGGGATTTACGTTTGCTTTTTTGCTAAAAAAGGTTACTTGTTGACCTTGAAGCCAGTTATCATCATACATCTTCAAAGATGTTTCGAACACTGTAAAACGAATTCGTCAGTTGTTAAGTTCACTTAACTACGTAAATATGCCTCAATATAGTGCATCAATAGTTTTGTTATGTATGTATTAATAAGATATGTTCAATTCAATATTACAATATTCATAATCACAAAATGTAGCAAATGAAATAGAATAGTTATTATATTATATTTTAGTTGTTATTGTTACGGTCGTCAGTCCAGACAATTCTTCATTCCATGATCATCGTAATAAAAGACAATTGTCAACGTAAGAAAAATCGTAAAATTAATTAATTTTTTCTTACATCTTCTTTTCGTAGAGATAATTGTCCTGCTCCAATAATCAAAAATGGAAAATTTGTAGTACTGGGCTATAATTACACACAAGGATCACCCATACCAAATTATGCGTCGGTGAAAATTTTCTGCAATGAAAATTTCGCCTTATTTCCAAACAAGAAGTTAATTACATGTGACGGCGGTTCTTGGAGTGATTCTGTACCAGAGTGTAAACGTAAGTTTTAAACACCAATATTTTTTTTTATTTTTTTTATTAAAAGGTTTATACAGTAACTAATGTATTAAATTTTATCTACTTTTTAATTTAATAATTTTTTAAGCTTAAAATAATTTTAACAGACAATTATGGGAGTAGAGTGTTGATGTTAAATCCTACACTAAAACAAAACATGATTCTTTGAACTTTCTGTAAATTTTGTTTTCTTCGTATTTGAAAGTATACTTTATACAGGCTGTCCGGATTTCGAAGGCCACCATTGGGATCTCGGAAATTATAAGAGATACGATTTCGGTTAAATGGGACATGTGGTGTGCCTTTGGGGGACTATCTTAGAAGTGCTTTTGTTTTGACAAATATTCTCATAGGTTTTTAGAAGATGGCGGAAAACTGAATTTGGTCGATATTTTTATTTTGAAATTACTTCTAAACTATAATAGTACTATATCAGTAATCGAGAAAAATGTTTCAAATAAAAAAGTTAGATATTTTTGTTGTCTATTTAGTGGCGTACGAAAATAATTTTTCTATCGGTAAATTTTCGAGATATAAAACTAAAATGGAACCCATATTTGATTTTTGCTCTAAAAAATACTTATTTTTACTCTTTCTATTGGTATAAGTGTTATTGGGTATTTAATTTATTTTACCTTTAAAATCTTAGATTTTTCAATATTTTTCTTCTTATTTTTTCTCAGTAATTTCATTAGTTTTTTAAAATAGTATTTTATTTTACTTAAATAGCTTTTATCATAACTACCCTGTTTCATAATATAATTTTAACTCTTTATTTCAAATTCACGTAAGTAGATATACCAGGTAAGAAGTCCTCTTGTTTTTGTCAGGATTTATTTAAAAATTTCTTAAAAAATGAGTCTAATTTTCCACTCGGAAGACATCATGTATCTTCGGGGTCCTCGGCCGCTGTGACGGCTAGACTCTTGTTACCGAGTATCAGGTGTGATCTAAAAAATTATTTAAAATACAAACAAAACTCATGCACCAGTCGAAAAAGAAAAAATAAGCATTCTTTTAAAGCAAAAGAAATGTAAGTTTGTGTTATATCTCCGAAATTTACAGATAAAAAAAATATTTTCGTATGCCGCTGGATAGACAATAAAAATATCTAACTTTTTTATTTGAAACATTTTTCTCGATCACTGATAGTTTAGAAGTAATTTCAAAATTAAAATATCGGCCAAATTCATTTTTCCGCCATTTTCTAGTAACCTATGAGAATTTTTGTCAAAACAAAAGCACATTTAAGATGGACCCCCAAAGGAGCACCACATGTCCCGTTTAACTGAAGTCGTATCTCTTATAGTTTCCGAGATCCTAATGGTGATCTTCGAAATCCGGACACTTGTATAATGGTGATCTTCGAAATCCGGACACTTGTATATACAGCGTATAGTCTGCTTCTTAAAAACTAAGGTTCAATGAAGGATCAATGTCATTTGGGAAGAACCGAAGAATCTGAAAATATAAATCATTACATAATTTATAAATATTAGTTGGAATATTCCTTGAGAAAATTTCGATGTTATAATGACAAAAATACGTAAGCGTAGAAGGACCAACAGAAGAAGAAAAATCATTGTAAATTTACACTTACTAACTATAAATCTATACTTGCTAACTGTAAATTTACATTTACTAACTGTAAAATTACCCTTCCTAACTGTAAAATTGCCCTTTGTAACTGTAAATTTAAACTTCGTAACTGTAAATTTACATTTACTAATTGTAAATTTACATTTACTAATTGTAAATTTACACTTTCTAACTTTTATATCTTGAATCCGTCCAAAGAGCCAGTCTGTCCCTTCACATATGTATAATGAAGTTTAGATTTACAGTTAGTAAGTGTAAATTTAGGTTTTTTTTCCTAAAAAGATTTTGTCAAATAAATGCATATCAAAAGATCACATGTCAATATTTCGTGGGAAAATTTCAAAAAATTTTATATTACTTTTCTAGTAAATTACTTTTTTGGAAATTTTAATGTTAACTTTAATAAATATTATCTAAATTTATTTTCATGAGAATTAAGTGATACGCAACTTTTTATTTAAACAAAGCAAAGATTACTTACGAAGTCGGTAGTAGAAAAAGTGTTTTTTTTTTCAGCGACGTGTCCACCGTTTACTTCTACTTCTGTGGATGTAGAGTGTATATTTAATAATAGAACAGTAAATTGTAGTAACCCTGTACTAGACGGAACAGTAGCCAGATGTAAATGTAAAGAGTTTTATGTATCAGTAAATACATACCAGTTTCCCACAATTAAATGCAAAGGTGGAGGTTGGGACAAATCTTTAATAGAATGTGAACCAGGTAATATTATAACATAAATATTATTAAAATACGTGTAAAACTTATTATTTATGAATTTTAGATTGCGGGGAAGGTATCTCTAAAGGGGTAACGAATATAGTTAAGGGAACAGCAGCCAAATTTGGCGAATTTCCTTGGCACGTTGCACTTTACCGGGTCGAAGGAAACAAACATGTGTACAAATGTGGCGGTTCAATTATACATCCTTTAATCATAATATCAGGTACATAAAATATACTGCCAAACTAATCAAATACCATAGATGTATATGTATTTAAATAATCTACTTACAACTTACATACTTATAGTCAGAAAAATTGACCCTGACGGATCCTGCAATAACAATATAAATATCGTACTTATACTTACTTTATAATATTGGATGCCAACGAGCTATTATTGACATCGCTCTATTAATGCATTAAAAGATTTCTCCTCTGTAGAATATATAGTAAAAACAAACAATGGCATTATTCAATCGCTTATCCAAGAAATTACTAAAGAAAAAAAATCACCAATGAATATAGTTAATTTAGTGTAAAAGTGACATTATTCTGTTTTAAACTATTCTATTCTATGCCATCTATAAATAGTCTTAATAATTTCTATTTCTGTTCTATTCCTTATTCTATTTCATTTCTATTTTATGCAATCTATAAATCAGGCTCGACACGCTGCTGGCGGACTGATTTTACAATCTGACTACAATATAATACAATATTGCGATTATTTAGCCGTCTCTAAAGGTTTTTATTTCTAAACCCTCAAAAACAGATTCGATTTTAATTTAGATAATTTTTTTTTTAATAAATAAATAAATAAAATAAATATATCATCACGGCATATTACCCATTGCTGGGTGTGCCAATCTGCTTTGTAGGCAGATATCGGTAATGATGATGATGTATTCATTTTTTTTAAATCAGAAACATTCCAGCTGGGGTGCTCAATTATTTATACAGCTGTCCGGGTTTTTGAAGGCCACCATTGGGATTTCGGAAACTATGAAGTACGACTTCGGTTAAATGGGACATGTGGTGTGCCTTTGCGGGGCCACCTTAGATGTGCTTTTGTTTTACCAAAAATTCTCATAGGTTTCTAGATAATTGCAATAAACTGAATTTTGGTCGGTTTTTATCTCCCGCTACCCTTGGTAAGGGAGGTATAGGGATCGTGTTAAAAATCGCATATCGAGATTTTGGTAAATGACCACGTTTTAAGATAGCTAGAATCCAATTTTAACATTTTCACGATGATGTCTGTGTGTATGTGTGTGTGGATCCTCCACTCTAACTCAAATACTATCATTCAGAAAATTTTGAAACCTTGTATTTCGAACTTTTTCTGTAATGGAAAAAGCCCATTAGATTTTGGTGAAAATCGGATAACCGGAAATGGCACTTTACTAGAAGCTCAAAATAGTTTTTTTTTTTCGAAAAATACCTTTAAATGTTATTTTTTCGAGATTAATGTAATTATAAAAACGATTCAAAAAAATGTTTAAGCTAATCCTCATTTTTTGATTAGTGAATTCTATTCTATCCCAGTATTTAAAATTTAATCTTCATTTTATTATAGCTCCGGTAGCTCAATGGTTAGAGCAACGCTTCATGTCATTAGTGCCCTCGGGGCTCTGGGTTCGAATCCCACTAAGACATGGATGTGTGTGAATGTGAACCCACTCTGTAATTGGGATTTAATCCTGTTAAGGAGTTTAAAAAAAGGTAGTAACTTGGATTAGATTAGACTATATTTTAAGATATAAACTGTCAAAATTAGAGTAAAATTCGCTAATCCAAAAATAAGGATTGACTTAATCTTTTTTGTGACTCGGGCTGTAATGGCGCGAGGTATCGTGTTGGCCACACCAGATTTTTTCATTTTGAAATTATTTCTAAACTATCAGTAACCGAGAAAAATGTTTCAAATAGAAAAGTCAGATAATTTTATTGTCTATTCAGTGGCGTATGAAAATAATTATATTGATAAATTGTCAAGATATAACACAAACTTACATTTTTTTAAAGTGATAATATGATTATGGTTTATGTGTATGTGCGTCCGTGACATTATCTACTTCCGCCACATAGTAGGGTTTGGGTTTTCCAATGCAACGGCTTTTGAATTACTATCAAAATATTCCACTGAACCAAAAATTCAATACTAGATACGTTGGCGATTCAAGGTCATTTCAAATGTTTATAGTTTAAACCAGACTTAAAAACAGTTTAAGTTTAAAGCCTGGACCTGAGCTTAAACCAAATTTCAGTATAAATTATATTAATACCAAATAAAAATTATGAAAAATTATAAAGTAGGTATTTATAAATGAATTTTTAAATTGAAAAATACATATTTTTAAAACGACCGCCAAGTGACAACGTAGCGGCTCTATCGAAGTCACAGGAAGTTACTTGATGGTGTGTGTGCGCATGCCGCATGTCCGGCTTTTAACCGCGAATTATTTTTACGAGTGAGTTGCGGCCGGTTAATACACGTTAAGGAAACTGTGGTTAAACTTTCGTATTTATAAAGAAAAGAAGATAATAAATTTTATCGCGCTAAATTTTTGTAGCTAAGTTTACTTGATCCAGATGTGTCAACTGTTTCTATCTCGTTAGATCATCAACATCAAGCTATCTCTCTTACTGGGTCCACTAGGTTACGCGGTGACGTTATGGCCCTGGCCCATGCTCATTGCTCTTATATTTTTCTCTCATTCTATAATTTTTATGCAAAATAAAAAAAAATCAAACGATCTAGGAAAACCCTATTAAAAGAAGTAAATATCTTACTACTAATTTTATAAAACATTTAAAAAATAGTCTGCACCAATACCTACCAGCAGAGATGTTGCTCTTTCTAGTAAATGCTCCAGTCCAAAACGATACGAACTTCCATTTAGTTTAAAAAAAACTACTTTTCTTGAAAACTAATACATACAAATAATTATTAAATTTATTCCTAATATACGTATGATATACAGGTTATAACAGCTAAACGAGTTACCTCAAATAATTTCAATACTATTAAAGATATAATAAAATTCAATTGAATTCAACGTTTATTTGCTATCGAGACAACATCCCATACAAAAAGAAAAGGAGATTGACAACAGTTCTCTACATATTATAATACATTACATTATTACCTACTATGCTATATACATACCTACATGTAAATATACATGCAAAAATACTTGTTTATATATAAGTTTTTTTTTTCATAACAACATATTTATGAGTTACTACTACCATAATATATCCAACAAACACTTAAATAATTCAAAACTTTCATTATTATTGTACATGAAACTGTAAAGACATTAGTATAATACTATTATTCATTTATGCAAAAACTTCGTATTTTAAAAGCCGTGAGTGTGTAATAAAATATTGCATTAATTTTATCAATTGTAAGATCAGTGAATAGTTTCGTGAAGTTATTTTCTGTTGTATTATCTGTGTTATATTTTTGTAGATAAGTGTTTCTTATATTTTGATACAAGGGGCATTCTATGAAAAAGTGGTATAAAGTTTCTAAACTGTGTTTAATACAGATAGTACAAAGTTCTGTGCTTTTTAGTTCGTATTTCATATTTTTATAATACATCTTAAAGCCACGTTTACTGGATAGTCTAATCTGACAAATTATCTGAGTTTAGATAATAGGCATATTCATTTTCAAATATGGTTCAGTATCTGAATTATTTTTGAGAGATTTGTAGAATAGATTAAATGAAGAGTGTGCAAGAGATTCTAGATCCGACTGTAATAATTTTTGTTTGAATGTTGATAATATTTCTTGTATTTTACTTTTATTGATAAATTGATCCCGCCATAAGTTTTCAAACCCTAAATTAGTGAGAAATATTAAAGATACAATAAAATACCATAAGACAATCTTATAGAAGACCGAGGGGGACATCCGTTTAAAGAAAAAATATTTTTTAAACCCAAGATTCAATACAATGTTATATTTTTTAAATGGGGTGATATACATTTTTTAGACACATTCGATTTTTTTCTGAATTCAACTATAATCATTTTATATCTTTACATAACAAAAATATTGACAAATATTCAATTGAAATTTAAACAAATATGATTTTTATAGTAATTTTTCAGTAGGCTATGTACATTGACCTCTATATACAAAATGGACCGGCATCTTGAATATCTTGCGTGTATCCACGAAGAGTACAACCCGCCTCACTGGTTGTGGCTCTGTCCCTCTCTCTCTCTCTCTCTCTCTCTCTCTCTAACTTTCGTGTATAGCTGGACATTTTATTCTTTTATCTAATTCGAAATTGAATAACAATTTCTAACATTTTTCTGAATTGTAATAACATTATCTGAATAGGGTACTAACCATAGTCAAATTTTAACTATCTTAAATAAGAAGACGAAAATATACATACATTAATGAGTATTATAATACTCATTAATTTATGTATATATAGTGAAAAAAATTTGTTTCAACATTAATTAGGTCGCAAACTATAAGCGATTAAAGTTGATTACTAATTAGTTATGACGCGTAAGGTCCTAAGAATTTGATTGGTCGCATGGTTTTAAAACACTAGCGCCATCCGCTGTCATACTTTGTGCCATAATATTGTTAAACTGTTTCAATGTTCTATAATTTATTAAGAAGAAAATGCTTATTATTTATGTTATTTATGCTTAATAATAATTTCTCCGTGAATATAACTTATAAGTTTTTATATAAAATATTTCAGCTATGCAAACATGAAAAAATCTGTCGCTCTAAAACTAACAGCTTGTCGACAACTGGAAATACCAGAAACGTCACGCAAGAAATTCTTAACTTTAAAAATTCATATCTCGCTTATTACGTAAAATTTTTAAGTCGCGTTTGCAATAAAATTCTTATTTCATCCTGTTTTTACAGAAAAAAAAATAAAAAAAACATGGTATAGAACCCTATTAAATTAATTGAAATATTTCTTCATGTTCATCATCAATTTGTCGAACTCGTACTAGCTGACGCATGCGCACTTGTCACTGTTAGAAAGAGATAGCACCACCACCATGACAGGTGGTTGTAAACGAGCGAAGCGGTCAACCGCTATACTGTGGCCCTGAAAAATAACAAAAATCAAATTTATATAAGTTACAATTAAATTTTTCTCAATATTTTTGTTATGTAAGGATATAAAATAAACAAAAAATACTGTATCAAATGGGCGTAAAAAATGTATGTCATTCCATTTAAGAAAATATATGTATTGTAAATTGAGAACCACTGATTTAAAAAAAATATTTTCTTCTCTATTCGGATGTCCGCATTGGTCTTCTATAAGATTGTCTTATATTATTTTATTGTACTTGTAATAATATATAAATTATTTGAGGTAGCTCGTTTAGCTGTTACACCTGTATACCGAGTAGCACTGGAAATCCATTACATAGGCATTTAACATGGTAAAACGGTTTTTCCTAGCGCGTTGCCCCCTAAATTATTATAGAAAAAAATATTCAAATAAAAGTTGTAGAGCATAAAATTCTACTTAGAAATTAGTAAACAAAATTCATTTCGTATGTTTAGTAACTCTAGAAATTAAATATGAAAATTTTAGTTTAATAGCGCTAGTCGTGGAATTAAGACAAAAAGACAAACAAAAGATCGATATTTTAACTGTCAAATATTGAGACTCTTTCAGACAGATAAAAAAATCATACATTTTTTATGCTTTTTGTTTTAATTCCATGGCTATCACTATTTTTGACGTGATTTTCGACATTTTCATATCAAATTTTATCGCAAAATTCATTTTCATGTACAGGTGTCTCATTTTCGATGTTTTTTTAAGGTATCTCGGGTAATATTAATGATAGAGCAAAACCGTTTGCACATTACAGGATCAACTTTTTGAGGAAAGTTTAATAGTCACCACAGGAATTTTCGATCTTCTTTTGTTTTTGAGATACAGGCAAAAACTCGTTTTTCGCACATTTTGAAAATATCTCATATCTTATTTATTATGATAGAGGAAAAATGTTTTTACAAAAATTTTACCGTTTTTTAAATATAATAAAATGGCGTAATTAGATTTTTTGAAAACTTAATAATTCTCGAGATATAACACAAACTTATGATTTTTTAAATGGCACCCTATGTTGAAAATAGTCTCGTCTTTTTGCTTATTTTACAAGCTTTTCAATGATATATAACAAGCCTACATTCTTTTGTTTTAAACATTAATAAAAGACAAATTATTAATTTATTGAGGTGAAAATATTGGAAATTATTAAAAAACAAATGAAAAAAATTATTACAAATCATCATTTGTTTATTTTGATTTAATATCTATTAATCATGTTCTCAAAATTATTCTTATCCAATTATTTTCGGGAAAGTGAAATTACTAGTTACCGACGTTACAGTTGGCTTTGACACAATCCGAAAAAGATGGTTTAATACGCTTTTGAAGTAAATAAATTGAAAAAATGAGTAAAACTGAAACAAATATTATTAGAAATATGCAAATGAAGATCTGTAATAGATTTTTTCATTTGTTTCTTAATAATTTTAAATTTTTTCACCCCAATAAATTAATAATTATTTCTTATTCAAGTTTAAAACAAAAGAATGTAGACTTGTTATATATCATTGAAAAGCTTATAAAATAAGCAAAAAGACGAGATTATTTTCAACATAGGTTCCCATTTAAAAAATCATAAGTTTGTGTTATATCTCGAGAATCATTAAGTTTTCAAAAAATGTAATTACGCCATTTTATTCTATTTAAAAAACGGTAAAATTTTTGTAAAAATATTTTTTCTCTAACTATCATAATAAATAAGATATGAGATATTTTCAAAATGAGCGAAAAACGAGTTTTTGCCTGTAGCTCAGAAACAAAAGAAAATCGAAATGTCCTGTGGTGACTATTAAACATTTCTGGAAAAGTTGACCCTGGAATGTGCAAACGGTTTTGCTGTATCATTAGTATTTCCCGAGATACCTTAAAAAAACATCGAAAATGAGACACCCTGTACTTGTACTTGTTTTATAAAAATTCAATAATAAATACGTCAAATTAAAAAAATATATATAATTTTCAAATAGCGGAAAAGTAATTCCTGCGGTGCTCTCTTCATAACTATAACTTCAAGAGCCCATGAGATGACGTCTGGTAAGTGCTTTCAATGGTACATTTCCGAAATTGGCGTATAAAAAAAAAGTGTTTATGAATTTATTTATATACTTCTAAGTACCTACATAGGTATTTTTGAAACCAAAGTAATTGTTGTTATAGTTAAGCATATTTTTCTTGTTTTTATATCCATCTTTGTTGAAAACTAACTGTTTTTATTTTTAGCTGCCCATTGTTTTACGGACAATTATGGAGAAAAATATCCGGCAGAAGAATACTGGGTTGGCGCTGGAAAATATTACAGTGCGTACGGTTCACCCGCCGATAAACTATCGCAAACGCGCCAAGTAAAAGAATATCACATTCCACCGTACTATAAAGGATTTGAAACAAATTTTCAAGCAGATTTGGCAGTTGTAGTCCTAACAACGGAATTCCAATTATCAAGCGTGGTTCGGCCAGTATGTGTAGACTGGAATAGGGAATTTGAAAGACTACAACTTATATCTGAGGCCAATGGAACTGTGAGTTATTGGATTTCCTATTCCGTATTTTTACATTCATTGTAATAGCAATAGCTAATTTTTGGTATAACCTTACATAATTTTTCTTCAAAAAATAAAATAAATAACGTAATATTTTTGACAATTTCTGTTAAAAATTAATAGTATATTACATCCGAGGTGGGAAATGTTTCATTGTGTTTATGCCTCGAGGTGAGATACAGCGCGAGGCTGTGATGAAATTCTCACCGAAGTATGTATTAGTTATTTATGTATTAAGGGCATAATCATAAGATTGTAGCACGGGGGAATATTTTCCTGAGTGCTATATGCCCGTGATACATACAACGTTTTATTTTATTTTGATTCTCGAAATTCAAGGTTTCAATGGGTATATTTTCGGTATCATGCTGGCGTTGTAAATTTTAAGTATGCTGTGGTTTCTAGCTACATTGTTTGTTTATAACAAATTTTAATTTGTGTCAAATGAAAATGGAAGATATCGATTATTCAAAAGAAATATCTAATGAATTTGACGCTGCTCAGAGCAAGTTGGTTCCACAGAAGTGAAAAGACGTATACGAGAAAGGATACGAATAGTTTTAAGAGAAACGGTGGTCAAAAAATGTATTTGATCGAATCTATTATGTTGTCTGACATTTATATAAAAACAACGATTTTGACGTTTGAATAGATGTTGCTTGGCAACTTTATAAGCTCTCGGGCGATAAAAGCCAAATTGCGCCCGTTTTAAGGGCAGATAAATATGATTCCAAAATAAAATAATAAAATAAACTATTAAAATAAAATAAACTATTTTTTCATAATACCATACTGTTAAATATGCTTAACAGTACTCTATGCTCAACCAATATATGCATCAAAACAGCCACGGCCGTTATTTTTTATAACAGTACAATGATTAAAAAACAAGTGTTTCTAAAAAATTGCAGCATCATGAAGTGTGTTATGAAGAGCTGTCACCTCTCAATATGCCATGGAAAATAGAATTTTCAGAAGTTATTTTATGTTATTATGAAAAATACGTCACACGGCTGATACACAAATAACAGACACGGTTGATTGTAATATCTCGGCTATCGCCTCAATTTTACAATATTCAACCTCATCTGTTATTTGCTTCATATCAGCCTGATCAGCCTTATGACATTAATAACTATATTCACAACCATCTTTTTAAATCTATAATCAAAATAAACCATGGAGTTATAAACTATATTTTATTAATATTTTTTGACAGCTCTATTAAAATTTGTTTAGCCTACTTTATTATATGGATATGACAATGTTGCTAGGCAACCCTACATAAACATTTCCAACCCGTGGGGTGAAAATGTTTTCTGTCATTTCCCACCCAAGCCAAGGGTTTGTCATTACAGTTAGAAATGACGTATTTCCCAACTTCTAAAAGTAAAAGGTTCGACTTATTACTATAATGATTGTGAATAAAAAATATTTATTCTTTCTATTTGATATAATTACATTCTTTATTGTATCTTGTATGAATTAAGGGTTAAAAAAACTGAATTTCAATTTATGGGTCACAAAATATAAAGATTAACCACTATAACTTCTCCTTGTAATAATAAAAATTAAATATTATTTTATAATAATATTGTTAGTTGAAATTGAATGTTTTGGAGAAGGAATACCGCCATCAACCACTATGTCTTTATCTACTATGTTCGGCCCATAGCGACGTCACTATACCCCTTCGCCCATTTTTTTTTCTCGTAAAATACACTAAAAATATACATAATTTCTAAAAAATATAATTGTTTATACCGAATGTTCCGTAAGAAAACCGACAGAGGTTTACCATGTATTTTAGAGGTTATTTTAAAGAAAAAGATCTAATAAACATGTAATCGATTTCTTTTCCTACAGGAGTACCAACCTTTTGGAGATGACTCTAGAGGTGTGGGTGAATATTTTGGTCTCTAATTTGAAAATAAAAATTATGAAACTTGATATATGTAGATACTTCAGAATAAATGACATTCCTTGTTTGGTTACAGAAGACGACCGAAATATTTATTAAAATTCAATTATCTCAAAAATGCGGCAATTTCGAATGTCAAAAAAAAACTTTCAAATAGTAAAAAAATTCTCAAGCCCAAGAATAAAAGTTTTCCATTGTTTTTATCAACATTATTCTTTAGTAAAAGTAATCAAGAAAAGCTGTTATTAAAAAAAAAAATAATACAAAATTATGATCTTACCTACTAGTTCCGTCATTAGAGGTGGTGTGGAAACGATCGTACACTGTTATTCACGAAATATGACTATTCAACGTCATTTGTTCGAAGAAAGAATACACATCACTTTATAGCAGTAGCTTAGCAACATTTTGTATTAGAAATAGAAAGATTATCTGACCTATGTCTATTTAATTTATGTGGTGTGACAGATATACGTAAATAGTGGCATTAACACACTACAAATAATAATGACGTATATCGTAGAATTACAGATACCTAATTATCTACTACACTGCCCTCTGTGCTAATATTTACCCAGTGGCGTTGAAATCAAATTATTATTCCTTGGTTTACAAGTTAAGTCAATGTTTTTGTATTTTGCAAACACATAAGTGAACAACATAAATCTTTCAGAAAGGCATTAGAAAGAAACATAATTTTCAAATGAATTACTCTAATTTTTTAGTTAAAATGTATCCATAAATATTTCATGTTCCACGCCTATGCATACGAAATGCAATGAAGTTATATGCAAGTAATATTATATCAGGCGGCTCACAAATGACCTTGAATAGTCATCTTTCGTGAATAATAGTTTAACATATGGGCCCGTACCACGATCACGGTTTTAACTAAAACACTGTTTTAAGAAATGTCAAATTCAAATTTCAATATTTAATTTCTCCCTTATGTTTAAAGAACGATTTTTTTAAAAATATTTGTTTGAATACAAACTATGTTCTGCTTTAAAATCATATTTTGATAAATTTTATATTATTTATTATTATTATTAAAAAAGCGTTATATTGCGTTTTGAGCTTACAAGTCGAGTGCACACTGGTGCGCACTTTTTTGCACTGAGCGTTTTCAGCTTGTCATTGAGTGCAATATTTAGTCAACTGATGCGTTTTCAACTTAAGAAAAAGTTGCACCGTGCACTGGGTCAGTGCGACTTTGGTGCGACTTTTGTGCACTAACTCTACTGATTCCCTAGACAAGTGCAATAGTGTCAGTGCAAATATGGAGGATAAACAAAATCGTTTTCAGCCTAAACTGCACTGCCACCGGATGAGGGCAGAACTCGTTCAGTGTGGTCACGTGATATGTTGCACTCAGTGCGCACTTGCACTGTGTAAGCTGAAAACGCTATTAGTTAAAACCGTGATCGTGGTACGAGCCATTTTGTTTATGTCGGGACGGGGATGAAAAATTCAAGTTTATGACCTTGAAGAGGCCCGGCGTGAGCTGCCATCTTGAATCAAAGGTGCAAAAAATGAGTTTCTTTGGTTTTTTTGGCTATTTTCTCAAAAACAGTAGCCCGTATCAATATTTTACAAGAATAAAATATTAAAGATCGTAAATTTTTGTACAAAAAAAGTTTCTTACATTTTTCACCTAGGATGAATTCTTGAAGATTTATGTTAAAAATAGTTAACCAGAATACCAATTTATGAAAGAAATAAATTATTTAAAAAATAAACAATATTAGGTATTTAATACTTAGTCTAATAGGTTTTACTATTTATAACAGTTTACAGTCGTCTTGGCATCAGAAGAAGTAAATTATCGATGATTTTTAGATATTTTTTTTTTCAACGCTTTTCTACGAATTAACTTACCACTCTGCCCTAGTTAAACATATGATAACGGGGTTTGAAAATTAGAATTTTTGCCGTTGAGCGGTTCGCGAGTTACTAACAAATTTAACTTATAAGAAATCCCTCTAAAATATTCGAGTTGTGTCCGACAATTTGTATGAATTAATTACCGAAAAATTATGTCATTCGTGACTTAAATAATTTTTTTCATTGTTATTAATAGCTATTAACATACCTAGGAATCGTTATGTTTATAAAAGTTGTAAGCTAAAGATTGTTGTGTGGGCAATTTGGGTGGGTAGTGAGCATATTAAGTGGGAATGTTGCGTGAACAATTTGGGTGGGCAGGTAGCGTGAGCAGTTTAGGTGGGTAGTGGCCATATTGAGTGGGCATATTGCATGGACAGCTTAGATGGGCAAGTTGCCTGGGCAGTTTGGATGGGCAGGTTGCGTGGGCAGTTTGGGTGGGTATGTTGCGTGCTGTGTAAGAGCCCAAATTATGTGCGTTAGTTATCGGTTACGTTATGTTTATAAAAGTTGCAAACAAAGATTGTTGCGTAGGTAGTTTTGATAGGCAGTTTGCGTGGGCTGTTTGGGTGGGTAAATTTCTTGGGCAGTTTGCGTGGCCAGTTTGAGTGGGCAGGTTGCGTGGGCAATTTCGGTGAGCAGTTTGCGTAGACAGGTCGGGTTCTAAGCAAACATTAAAAATTTTCAATAAAATATTATGAATATACAGGTGTCCGGATTTCAAAGGCCACCATTGAGATCTCCGAAATTATGAGATGCGACTTCCGTTAAATGGGATATGTAATACACTTTTGGGGGGCCATCTTAGATGTGCTTTTACTTTGGCAAAAATTCTCATAGATTACTAGAAAATGGCGGAAAACTGAATATAGTCGATATTTTCATTTTGAAATTACTTCTAAAATATCAGTAATTGAAAAAAAATGTTTCAAATAAAAAAAAATTATTGTATATCCACTGACGTACGAAAATAATTTTTCTATCGGCAGATTTTCGAGATATCACACAAATTTACATTTTTTGAATGGAAGCCATATTTAATTTTTGCTTCAAAAAAATGTTGTTTTTTTCTCTCTCGATTGGTGCAAGAGTTTTTGGGTTGGGGGAACAGGAGAGCAGAAAATTGCATAAAACAAAAATTATTTGTTAAATCCCTAGGTTCACACCTGATCGTCAAGACCCTGTATATAATGTTGCAAAATATACCGAGTTTCTGAAACCGTTTTCAAATTATAGATCAAAATGTATACCTCTACTACTAGGGTAATTTTCAAGATGTTGATACAAAAAATTATTATTATGGATAATGAACAACAATCGTTTATTTTATATTCCTAATCCAGGGTGAATATGTTACTAGAATGGTGTTTTCTTTTGTTTTATTATTGTGTATAGAAATAATAAAAAAATTACAAAAAAATAGTAAAATTATTTTAAATACTTAAAGAAAGATAGAGCAAACAATGTCAATTAAAATGTGATAAAAGTTATAATAATGGCAGAAGAAATTATCGATAAGTGATAAGCTCATTTCTAGGTGGAACTGATAATGTAGAAGTCAAGATCGGGTACATGTTTTTTTAGAATTCTTACCTTTCGTCACCTTTGGGTAAGGCAGGTATTGTCTTTGGTCAAAAAATTCGGTGGTGAGTTTTTGCTAAATAAGCACGTTTTAAAGTTCCTAGAATTACGATTTTACTATTTTTACGATGATGTCTGTATGTGTGTAACAAAAATTTCGTCTTCGATAACTCTAATATTACAATTCCAAAAATTATAATTCTTTCGTTTATATGAAGAGCTGATTAGATTCTGGTTATAATTTGTCAACCGTAAGTACCCTCATTTGAAGATTTTAACAGTTTTTCTTTAAAAAAATCTGATGTGAACATCACACGACTTCCTTGTACGCAAGACCAATATGAAGTATAGACCCAATTATAAAATTTTACGTATTTGACGTTATTTGACATTAACATCTATTTTTTTTATTTTTTTGTTATTTTTTGTCCTAATCCATAGCAAGCTTCATTACAAAAACCAAAATGTATATAAGTTTTAAGTTTACATATCTCACTTATACAAAGGGCTAATTTAATAATACTTGATGTGCTAGACGCAGAATTTAATTGTCTAAAACTCCTATTTGAAGCATTTATTTCTAAAATCAAAATGAAACCATTTTATGCAAGAAAAACTGTTAACAACTTCAGGTAATATATCACTTCCGGTTAGCCTGTTTTAACCAAAATCTACTGTGTTATTCCAATTGACATAAAAATCTTATATACCAAATTTGAAAAGTTTTGGATTATATTTTAATATAGTTTTTCATTAAAATCTATTATAGGCTTCAAATAAAGTACCATTTCTGGAAATTATGTAATGACCAAAAAGGGAGGTGCACAACTAGATGTTATAGTAGTCGTAAATACAAAATTTCAACTTTCTACGGCTTACCGTTTTTTGAGTTATGTGAGATACGTACGCACGTACAGACGTTACGACGAAATTAGTCAAAATGGATTCAGGGTTGGTCAAAATGGATATTTCCTTTGAAATCTGGAAACCGAAATTTTTAGCGATTACAATACTTATTTTACTTCGTACAAGGAAGTAAAAAACTATGTTAAATATCATTTTTTCACATTTAATGTTATTATAAATATTAATGAATATTATATTCTCTATACGATTGTAAAGTAATTAAATTTCATAAATTAGCCAGCTATGCTATGGAAACAACATTAAGAAAATTGATTGAAAGATGTCAGCGTCTAGTACAATTGAGATATTCATAGGATATTTGTTATAATTTTACTGGAAATATAGAATCTTTTCCTAGAAACTTTCTGTACGGATTTTTTTTGTTTAAAATGACGCCTGGAATCTGGAATACACGGTAAAAGTTTATCGGTTTCTTTATGGACAGTTGTGTATTAACTTGTTGAAATATTTTTTAAAAATTAAGACAATTTTTAATAGAAATTTATTCATATCGACATAGTTCTAAGACACCTACTTCAACCTAACCTAACCCAGAAAAGGGTTATTGACGTGAGGTTAATGTCCAGGGCTTTTTGTCTAAGGGGTAATTGTTCTCTTATATACATACAAAATAAAATGGACTATACCTTGTTCCATTTAAGCCATTCAGCATTGCATAGAATAGGAAATATTTTCGACCTCTCTGATTGGCTGAAATTGGAGACTAGTTTACCCAGTGCAATTTCGGCTACTTAAAACTGGCGCTGATGTGAGCGCCATCTGCTGAATGACTTAAATGGAACAGAGTGTAGTATGAAGTTATGTGTTAGCCACATTATTTATTTATTTATTTCTAGGTGGTGGGGTGGGGCTATGTAAATCCATATAACCCTACAATTAGCGAAGACTTGAAGAAATTAATTGCGCCTTTCATCGAAATTTCAAAATGTTTAGCAGTTGTACCTCAAGATTTTACCAGATGGGTTACCCCTGACAAGTTTTGCGCTGGTTTGAGAAGTGGTAAGAAACTACGAATTAATAAATAAAAAATTTAGATTATCGAACTCTATATACGTATTGGAACTCGCTTTGACATTAAAATTGCGCTTGAGAGAGGGTGGGGGAGGGGAAAGGGAGGGAGAGGACCAATTACATGCATTGTGCTTGAACGCATGTACCCAAGAAATAATTCACAGGTCTTTCTATTTGACACGAGCTATAATCAACAAAACTATGTTTCGAACTACTTCAGAAATGAGCCGGTTTCAAATTTTTTAAAAATATTTTAAATGAAAGTTAATGCAACATTTTTCATAGTAATATAAAAATAATAATAATTTATTGTTAATTTCGTAAATAATTAAATAAAAAGATTGGCACAGAAATAGTAATGAAAAACAACCCTCCACCCTTGTGACGTCGGAGCATATACAGTACGTCATTTATAGCCAATAGGAAAACAGTTTACGTTATTTGTATGAATAAAAAATATGTGCTCTGACGTCACATTCTATTTAAGTCCATGTGACTTTTGCAGAATATTACACAAATTTCAATAATTAATTTTAAAATATCTAATGGATATATCGTGATATTTTAAAATTTGAGGCTCTTTGAAACAATAATCTTTTAAAATTTAGTACTTAGAAGTCATAAAAATTCTTGCAACAGTCCTATTATGTAGAGAAATTAATATACTATAATTTATATCATATAGTTGAAATCGATAAAAGTAATTAAGCGAGATGTTTGCTGGTTTATTTATAGACGGACATTCTGTATATTGAGTTTAATAGTTTAAATCGGTTTCAAGTTATTAAATGTGTGTATTTTAGGATCTAGTGTGTGTCAGGGTGACAGTGGCGGCGGAATGGTATTTCCGTGGACCGTAAACAATAAATTGAAGTACTATTTACGAGGAATAGTCAGTGTGGGACCCGCAGAAATGGAATGGTGCGATAGCCACCAGTATGGAGTCTATACCCTCGTTACCCATTACAGTGATTTCGTCCAAGATGTAATAGCTAACAATTCTGAAGTGAAGACACAAGCGTACATACTTTCTAGTCATGGTTCTTGCCGTATACCAGTTTTAGAAAACGGAAAGTTCTTATATTTAGATAAAGTATACACGGAGGGCTACAGCATCCCAAATTATTCATACCTACGAATTTATTGTAATGAAGACTATGTGTTGTACCCCGAAATGCCGTATCTAAACTGTGCCAATTCCACGTGGCATATTCCCGTACCCAAGTGTAAAAGTATGTTTCGTTCCTATATAATAATGGGGATTTCCACGATTTTTATGTTAATCTTGAAAAAAATATATAGGTATATTAGACCACGATTTTTCAACAAATTAGTAATATCCAAGAGAAAAATTAATAAACTTTTTGAAAATTGCTTGTGACGTAATATGGCCCCAAAAGAGAGTACCTACTACTTATTCGTTGTGAAACAGAAGTAGAATGAAAACGCTTAGCAAGACGAGTAGGCATATGCGAGTCCTGTGAAGACACTTTCCTGACGTAATACGTATAATATTTTTTCCACAAAATCGCTTAAATTATTTCAAAAATATTCATAAATTCGTAATTTTACAATGCCATTTTTGACAATTGTATTAAAAAATAAAAACGATCAAATCAATCAGATGAAAGTTACCATTACAGTAGGTTCTGAAAAGAGTCAGGTCAAATTTTACATGACTATAGTTGCCGTCAAATAATTATGGACATATGGACTGGAAATTTCTACACCGTTGCCCTATTTTTTTGTCTACATGGCCAATATGGCCTCTTTCTCGGAAACAGTTGAAGATCAGACATTTATGTTGATTAGGCTTTTTTTTACTCATTTTGGTCAGTACTACATGTTCTATAAATTTGTAACTTGTATTCATTAACATTATGTATAATACCTGCGCGCGCTTTCTATTCCTGTACTTCATGTCACGTAAGAAAATAGCGTAGGTTTAGATAGGGATACATATGCCCTTTGATTGGTCAGAATACAAATCTAGTTCACAAAACGAAAAAAAAAAAATATCAGTTATGAAACAAAATCTACAGATTGCGGTCAACATTTTCCAATTATATTTTTTTTTCTAAAAGTACACTTAAAACTACTTACATAAATATATATTTCATGTCACATAAGTTTCTAGTTTTGCAGAAATAATTTCAAATGACGGCACAACTTGTGTAGTCTCTCCCGCGCAGTGCGTACAAAATTATGTCATCACAGCATCAGACTCAGAATGTTTATAAATGAAATCATGAATGAAAAGTATAAAAATAACAATACTTTTGATGAATATATGTATAATACTAGGTAAATTTTTCATTTATGAAAAAATCAATATATATATTGGTACGACCCTATTCAGTGATGTTTAACCATGTTTTCTTGTAATTTTGAATATTCAGGTCTTGTACATTTGCATGTTAAAACGGTCGGCTCTCAAGCGCTATCTATTGTTTCTTACATGAAATGAAGTATAGTTCTACAACCAGTGAAAAAGTAAATGTGATTTAACTGTAATTTTGCGTCATATTTTGTCTACATAGACCCCCAAACAAGAAAATTGAAATTTCTTTTTAAAATTGTGAAGAAACCAAAAACATAATAAAAAATGTAAAAACCAGTTTTACATGTAACTTTTAATTCTGGACAACTTTACACCCTACAGTTTTTGTGGTAAAATGAATAGGAGAGAAGAAAATCGCATAAATATAAAAATCTCATGTTAAATCCCTATGTTCGCACCTGACCGTCAATACCCTGTGTAAGTAAAATTTATTTATTTTGATATTTTTCAGAGACCTGCCCGCCGCTAATATCGCCCTTAGCAAACGTCTCAGTTTCATGTTCAGTAGACGGCAAAACATTAGATTGCTTTGATTCCGTAGTAGAGGCTACGGTAGCACAAATAACTTGTAAATATGGTTCAAGGATATTTGCCAGGTGTGCTTCGGGATATTGGTCAGAGAGGGATCCGTTTAAGAAATGCGTACAAGGTTAATTTTCATAAATTAATACTAAATATGTGTATATCAACGTTTCTAACACCTACTTATAAAGTATAAGGTGTAATAATAAGTTTTATATGGTCTAGCCTTATTATTATACCTTATATAATTGATCAACGGTTGGCCCTTCCGTTCCTTAGACAATCTATTTATAAAGTAAAACATGTTATTTGTTCATGTACTTTGACATTATTTTCTCACGGCAGAAAAAGTTTATTTTATTGCCTTGTTACTATCAATAAAATCCTTTGCAAAATGATGACTGTTATGGAAATAACATTTAAAATAATTATAAAATTAATATTAATTCTAAATAATCGGCGAAAAAATAATGCGATGGCAAAATGCAAAATTCACTTCTTATATAGGCTAAAATCAAACGCTGTCACAACTGTGAATTTGCTACTTTCTTGCCTTGTTAAACAATTAAATATTTAATGTTTTATGAATAAAATTTGGTCGTTGCTATGTAAAAAAAAATGTTTCTATGAAAAAAATATTGCCAAGTAGAAAAGTATTGCTAATAAAGTTGCACTTTCCTTAACTGTTTTTTATCTTTCGCTACCCTTGGTAAGGTAGACTTACGGAGTATTTGACTCGCATATGATGATGGCTACATTACTTTCGAACTCTAAAATTCATCCTAGCCTACATTATATGCTTGTTAAATAATATACTATTATTCCATTGAGGACACTAAAAAATACTTTAATCACAAGTGATTTACAATACATATCCATAGCAACCAACAAAATTTACAAGACAAAAAATAATCATAAATGTCAATTATTATTCACAAATGTCATATTGTTAAGAAAAGACTTTAAAAGTAGGTGTTGGAAAAAAAACTGTGACAAAATTAAAGACATATTTTATCCACTTGCAGAAATTAGCGCATTCGGCTAATGAGTTGTCTACTGAACTTACCGATGACGGATAATATATGTCTTTATTCACTTGTAGTAACAACTATTCCTTCTTTCTATTTATTGATATATATATATATATATATATATATATATATATATATATATATATATATATATATATATATATACACCGTGTGGCGCTCGAAATCCGTTACATAGGCATTTAACACGGGAAAACAGTTTTTCCTAGAGCGTTGCTCCCCATATTATTTTAGAAAAAAATTCTTCAAATAAAAGTTGTAGAACATAAAATTCTGCATTTGAATCAATAAGCAAAATTAATTTTGCATGCTTTGTAGCAGCAGAAATTAGGTATGAAAATGTCGAAAATCTACTCAAAAGTAGTGATAGCCATGGAATTAACAAAAAGCTTAACAAACAAACGTGTGTTTATCTGTCATAAAAATTTATTTACAATTTAATTTTTTAATAAAATTATCATAACGTAAAATTCTGAAGCAGAATAATAATTTAATATTTCTATACTGTTCAAATACTCATTTTTCTGGACAAACAATCACAATATTTGACATTTAAATCAACACATTTGTTTATCTTCTTTCTTTTAATTCCATGGCTAGCACTATTAAATTGAAATTTTTAAAAAACGGTTTTCCCATGTTAAATGCCTATGTAACGGATTTCGAGCGCCACCCGGTATATATATATATATATATATATATATATATATATATATATATATATATATATATATATACCGTGTGGCGCTCGAAATCCGTTACATAGGCATTTAACACGGGAAAACAGTTTTTCCTAGAGCGTTGCTCCCCATATTATTTTAGAAAAAAATTCTTCAAATAAAAGTTGTAGAACATAAAATTCTGCATTTGAATCAATAAGCAAAATTAATTTTGCATGCTTTGTAGCAGCAGAAATTAGGTATGAAAATGTCGAAAATCTACTCAAAAGTAGTGATAGCCATGGAATTAACAAAAAGCTTAACAAACAAACGTGTGTTTATCTGTCATAAAAATTTATTTACAATTTAATTTTTTAATAAAATTATCATAACGTAAAATTCTGAAGCAGAATAATAATTTAATATTTCTATACTGTTCAAATACTCATTTTTCTGGACAACCAATCACAATATTTGACATTTAAATCAACACATTTGTTTATCTTCTTTCTTTTAATTCCATGGCTAGCACTATTAAATTTTTAAAAATTTTATATTCAATTTCTGAAGTTACTAAACACACGAAATGCATTTTGTTTACTGATTTACATGCAGAATTTTATATTCTACAACTTTTATTTAAAGATTTTCTTTCTAAAATAATTTAGGGAGCAACGCGCTAGCAAAAACGGTTTTCCCATGTTAAATGCCTATGTAACGGATTTCGAGCGCCACCCGGTATATATATATATGTCTCATTTTCGATGTTTTTTTAAATTTTCGATAAAATTGCACCACCTTATTCTGTATAAAAAAAAACTGTATAAAAATTATCTAAATATGAAATATCAAAGTGAAATATTTTCAAAATAAGCGAAGAACAAATTTTAGCTGGTTTTAGCCTGTAGCATTTAATAAGTAATACATATAAGATATTACTTATGAAATGCCTGTAGCTTAGAAATTAAAGACGATGACTATTCAATTTGTCTCATAAATTGACCCTAGAGATGTGGAGATGGAGACAATTTTGCTCTGGCATTAATATTGCCTAAATGTACCATAAAAATCATAAAAAAATGAGATCTGTACATATCAAAAGTCTTTTGATTGCACTTATGGCCAGTTGCACAGCTTAGTTAATATCTAACAACAGGTTAACATAAAAGTGCGTATCGAAATTTGTTGGATTTATTGTTTAATTGAAACACTTTCTACGTATTTTATTTACTTTATTCCCAATAAATAATAGGATAAAAAAATGTATTCGCCATTTATAGTTTTTACATCTCATTACCAACCACCGACTGTCTGTAGGTACAAGTTATCGACTGATTGATTTTTATCTTCTTGATAACATAGGTGTCGCTACTATCAAAAACTTTTTAAATTCAAAATAATAATGAGGCGCGGGCAGACACGTGACTTTGACAAGTGCTTGTAGGGCCCCTCAAGGGTGCCAAGTATACAGCTTGTGTAACTTGCCTGTGTTGCCAAATCAATTTAAGCGTAAAATTAATAAATAAAATTTTAAAACTATACACTGTTCCATTTAAGCCATTCAGTAGATGGAGCTGGCAACAGCGCAAACTTGAAGTAGCCGAAATTACATTGGGTAAACTTGTCTCTTGTCTCCAATTTCAGCCAATCAGAGAAGTCCAAACTATTCCCTATGCTCTTCAATACTGAATGGCTTAAATGGAACAAGGTATAATTATTAATGAATATCATGTTATTTTATTTTCTAATACATAAACTTAATTTTTAAAATATTTTATATAAAAATAGAGCGATTAGTGCTGCCATCTACGATACAAAGATGTTGAATGCTCTATTTTTATAAAAATTAAGTTTAATGTGTCAGAAAATAAAACAACATGATATTCATTAATAATAACTATACCTTGTTCCATTTAAGCCTTTCAGTATTGCAGAGCATAGGGAATAGTTTGGACTTCTCTGATTGGCTGAAATTGGAGACAAGAGACAAGTTTACTCAATGGCTTAAATGGAACAGTGTATAGTTTTAAAATTTTATTTATTAATTTTACGCTTAAATTGATTTGTCAACACAGGCAAGTTACACAAGCTGTATACTTGGCACCCTTGAGGGGCCCTACAAGCACTTGTCAAAGTCACGTGTCTGCCCGCGCCTCATATTCGCGACTGAAATTAACTCGTAGCCACCAAGCGGTAAACTTGTGAACCCTCCGAATTGGTAATGACAGCCAATTGGGATTTTCAAGTATCAAGAGATGGCGCTAATCGCATTAAACAATGGTACACTTTTTGTTGACGTGTGTCAACGTAGCATTTCTGTCAATTGTATTCCTTTAGTTTTCGTATTATTTTTTCATTTATTAGTATTTTTTATTTATAATTCAAGTACGTATAATAGAGTTTGTGTAGTCATATAGTTGTAGTTTCATCTAAATGTCAAATGTGTACCACTGTTTGCAGTTCTAATATTTGCCGCTAGTTAGCGTTTTCTTATTTGAAAATCCCAATCCACTTCAGGAAAATTACCAAAATTACCAACTAATTCGGCCATCTTAAATGAATGCAGCGCCTCTATAGGACATATCAGTCGCCAATATAGTAAACTCTAACAAAATTTAGACGGTACATAAAATTTAACAACTTATTTGCCATTTCGTTCCGATATGACATTGTCAATTTAACGAACGGTTAACAATTTAATTATAAGCGGTGCAACTGGCCATTAATTGACACTTTTGTTAAATGAAATTAAGAAAATTAAAATATATGTACATTGTAGAATCGACGACATGTACAAAAGAAAATCCGGAATTTTGCAACACTGTTACTACAGTTCGACCACCACTAGAGTAAGTAATAAATCATGTGTTCCAAACTTAACTGGACGTACTTACATATATGTGTCACCTGTATGTTTATGTTATAGAATAGGTTCTTGTTCCGTACCAAAAATAGAAAATGGGATATATGGAGTAGTTGGTCACAATAATAATTTTGAATCTTTTATACCAAATTACTCTGTAGTGAAATTTTCCTGCAGTAAACCTTATACTTTAACTCCTCCAGTTACAGGGCTGGTATGTCTTGATGGTGCTTGGAGTACTAAAATACCGGAATGCAAACGTAAGTTTATTTTACAGCACACATCACATTACATTTTTTCTGACTTCTTAAATTTCATAATTTGAATACCAATAAATATGCAGTACAAGTTGAGTTTAAATATTAGTATGTAATCATATTGAAGCACAGTAGAATAATGTAGGTATACTATTATCCACGAAAGATGACTTTATAGCAGTAGCTTAGCAACATTTTGTATTAGAAAGAGAAATATTAGTTGTCTATTTAATTTATGTGGTGTGACAGATATACGTAAATCACAAATATATTTGTGGTCGTTGGTGCCACTACTTTGTAACACATTAAAAATAGCAATGACGTATGTCTTAGAGTTACAGACATGTAATTATCTATTACACTGCCATCTGTACCATAGAACAGATAAACTAATACAGAAGCAACTCTCTTGTCTGCTCCTTTTATGTTTGGATTGGCGTTTCTATGACCTTAAGTGAGGTTTGGCCATTTTGTTTGTTGTATACATTCGCGCGAAATTTAAAGTGCTGTCATTCTAAAATATTTATGTGAAGGAATAGTTTTGGGTTTTAAAATTTTTATAAATATATTCAATAAATATTTCTGTAACATAGTCACTCTTTTTATGTTAAAAGTGCCATTTTTTAAAATTACTTTTTAATAAATTTTAAGCAAAATATTTATTTTTGAATAAAACTGAATTAGAGATTTTTTTTTATTTATAAATTCTGAACGCATATATCTGAAAAATATAAATTTATAACAAATTAATGTACATTAATGGATATTTATTTAAAATGTACATAACATTGTATTCCTATTAATATATAAAGTTTCATTTTCTTTTTTGGATTTTTTTTAAATCTCTTACTAAACTTCATTGTATAAAATAATCTAAATTTAATGTACAGTTTTAACAAATGTAAGGTTTTCGTATCGTGAGCTAATAAATCTTATTTTCTCCCACAACTTCTCAACCATAGGGTAGTTCAGTAATTACGTCATATGTGTCGCGCTTCATTAAAACCACAGTCCTACCGGTAAACTCGTCTTTCAAAGTGAACCTTATTGCTACAGCAAATAAGAACTATAATTTTAAGTAGTTCATTTCGTCGCCAATATATTACTTAATTAAGAAAAGTTAGCTATTTAAGCTATCATTCAGTTAAGTTTGAATATTACCCTTTCAATTCAACAAAACATATTATCCCAATTTGTAATAACATTTATTCTATTCAAGTTTTAAAAAAACTTTGCATGGAACTAGAGGTTCGTTCAATCTCGAACATGTTCGTAAAACATCGCGTGACGCGGCCGGAAGAGTCCGTTTGAAAAACAAGCGAGCCATTTTTAGGTTACAGTACCTTATATACGACGTATTATTAATATATTAATGTGGAGAGTCAAAGTTATTCACGTGCCTTAAACTTAAAAAGAAGAAATCTAAAGATCTGAAAAGAAGTGATTTGAAACGCTTATATGCCAACAAAATCTCAGTTGGTATGTTGTAAACTCTCGGATATGTTTGAAGCTGCGCAAACTTGATACTCTGTAGTTCAGAATGTGCAGAGATGGTGCCAAGTTGACTTCAATTTGAAATAAAACTTTTGTTATTTATTAATGTCTAAATATTGTATTACAAAGTAATAGAAAACTGTTTATAATTTGATGTTATTAATATCTCAGTTAACTTCTTCATAATAACAATAATATCAGCATCAAATTACAACCCTTTAAATTCTGGCCCTTATGTGTTCTGTCAATAGAGTCTATTTTGAAAGTATAGTTTTTGCTTAGGACAGTGCTTCATATTTCGCGCTATATTCTGACGTCACACTATTCTACCCTATTCCTTACATCTGAAAGAAAATATAATTAATAAAAATCTGAAAAAAATATAGAATACTATAATTCAAAACGAAAGCGCACGCGGTACCACTTCTGCTCTGTGTCTGTACTAATATTTATCCAGTGACGTTGACATTTAAATCAAATTATTAATTTATGGCTTACGTCAAGTCTACATTTTTGTTATATGCAAAAACGTACCTAGGCGAAGAAGATAAAACTTTGAGAAAAGCATTATTTAAAAAGAAACCAAATTTTCAAATAAAGTACATTACTTTTTCAGTTAAAATGTATCCATAAATATTTCGCGTTGCCCGCCTATGGGTACGAAATGCAGTGAAGTTATTTGCAAGTAATATATCAGACGGTTCGTAAATGAATAGTCATCTTTCGTGAATAATACTATTCACCGAAACAAAGGACAATATTTTGATTCATCAGTAATAGTGCTGTCAAAAACTAGAAAATAGTAGCTATGATTACTAATCATAACCATAGACAATAGATACATATACTACGTATCATAACCATGTTTAACCGAATAACCACGATTTGCCGGTTTACCCACGAAAACTGTCTATTCATCTAAACCATACAACTAAAAGTATCTAGTTTACTGATTTATAGTGAATATCCTTTATTAAAGCAAAAAATAAAAAATTACAATAATTGTAAGTAATTTTTTAGGCTTGCAGATGAATGGATTTTCGTCAATTTAATTAAAATTTTGTTAACTATTATTTGTAGTTCAACCTGCTAAGCACTATAGCCAAATATCCGATTATTCGCTATAATCAACTAACTAGCTAACAGATTTTGAAATAAGAGATAACACCAATCCGTTTTAACTGTTGAACTGTTCAACCGATTTTCTATGTCTTGTAAACCGCAGTTAATAGGATAACCGTTTAACCAAGTATTTTTGCCAGCACTATACTCTATTTTTTATAGAATATAGTGTGGGAAGATAGGAGCGGTTTGATCTTGTTTTTTTTAATTGGATAATACCCCGATATTATCCAGTCAAACAACAAGATCAGACTGCTTTTATCTTCCCACCACTATATTCTTACAAAAATAGAGTACATGTATTCGTATTTATTAATTTATTGATAAAGAAATTAGGGTTAAGAAATCAGAAAAATTTAATTAAATGCATTAATTTTTCAATATAGGTAAATCATCGCCATTATTTTATTTTATTTTTCAGGAACTTGTCCACCACGAATATCATCATCTTCTGTGGTTACTGAATGTAGTGTAGATAATGTGTCAGTGAACTGCAGCAAACCTTTAGTAGAAGGTGCTATAGTAAGGAGTATATGCAGACGCTTTTATGAACGAAAACAATCAACGCAGTCTCATGTTAGTGTTTGTATTGGAGGAACTTGGGATAATCCACCACTTCATTGTGAATCAGGTTAATTCCCAAAGGAAAATTATTTAATATATTGACTTAAACTTTATTTCATATTTGTAGCATGTGGAAGAGTGCCTATTAGAAGTACACCACTTATTATTGGCGGAAAACTAAATAATGTAAATGAATTTCCTTGGCATACTGTGATTTATCGCTATCAAAATGGCAAATACGATTTACAATGTGGAGGATCTATTATTTCGCGTACGGTTGTCATAACAGGTATATTATAAATAATATAAAGAACGTATACAGAGTGTCCGAATTTCGAAGGCCACCAATGGGATCTCGAAATTTTAAGCGATACAACTTCGGTTAAATGGGACATGTGGTGCATCTTTGGGGCCATCTTAGATGTGCTTTTGTTTTGCTAAAATTTCTCATAGGTTACTAAATAATGGCGGAACACTGAATTTGGTCGATTTTTTACTTCTCGCTAAGAGAGGTATTGAATTCATGCTAAAAATCGCATATCCAGATTTTAGTGAATAAGCACGTTTTAAGGTCCCTAGAATCCGATTATAACATTTTTACGATGATGTCCGTGTGTGTGGATGTTGGATTCACGATTTCTCAAATACTATAAGACTTAAGACATTTTTAACTACGGATTCCTCAATCTAACAATAATGGGAAGAGTTTATTTAGTTTTGGTAACAATTGAACAACCGGAAGTAGTAGTTACAAGAAAAAAATCATCTAAATATTATTTATCGAAAATTTATGTAAATACTTATATTAAAGAACGTTAAATTCTTTATTTGATAAATATAAATTCATTATTATATCTTTTATAGATTTAGAGATAAAGAAATGCATATAAAATAATTTGATGTAATAAATCTCAGATCAAACTATTTCAGTACAAGAAATTCAAATGTTTGTAATTGACACATAAATGTCACTGTCAAAAATATATGTATGCCACTGTCAAAAATATTTGTACATCATTATGAAAATAAAAACACCTCAACAACGCAAAAAAATGTACGTAAAAAAGAATATAAAAGGAATTTGCGAAAAAATAACGAATATAAAGAAAAGAAAAAAAATATCTGGCGGGAGGTTATGTGCTGGCCTCATCAGATTTTTCATATTAAAATTACTTCTAAACCATCGACAGTCGTGAAAAATGTTTCAAATAAAAAAAAATATATTTTTATTGTCCATCCAGTGACGCACGGAAATAATTTTTCTAGCTGTAAATTTTCAAGATTCACAAACTTACATTTCTTAAATGGAACCCATATTTGATTTTTGCTTCAAAAAAATACTTATTTTCTCTCTCTTTCGATTGGTGTAAGGGCTGTGTTTTAAATATTTTTTTAGATCATACCTGTAATACCTACTTACGTAAATTTAGAAATGTAGAGTTAAAATTAAATTATGAAATATGGTAGGTATGGAAGTTATTAAGTAAAATTAAATATTATTTTGAAAAGCTAATGAAATTTTTGACAAAAAATAATTATATAAAAGATAATAAAAATTTATATTTTAAGGATAAAATAAATTTAAAACACAATAATCCTCATGCCAATCGAAAGGGAAAAAAATAAGTATTTTTTTTTAAGCAAAAATGAAATATGGTTTCCATGTAAAAAATGTAAGTTTACGTCAGGGATATGTTAACTACTGGATAAAATTAGTTAATCTTTGCATGTACCCGGCAAGATCGATAGAGATAATGTTACATAATACGGTTTTCCAAGGCAACGGATTTTGAAGAAATAAATATTACATATAAATTTTAGAATAAATTATATGAATATAAAATAAAATGGCTGGTAGCACGAGCGTGGTTCTAACACCAGTTTTAACTAAAACCATACCAACAACTTGGCATGTACTTCAGGGTTATTAACAAAATCAATGTTACCAATGTACTGAATAAGCCGAAAATGTACTGGCAGCCATATTTAATAAACTTGACGGCATTATTTAAAAGTGTTTAATACGATTTTTGTCTTGCCTTCTTTGTAGTATAAACAATTTCAAATAATGAAGTCAAATTTATTGAATATGGTTGTCATTACATTTTCGAGTTAATCAGTATATTGGCAACACTGATTTTGTTAATAACCCTAAAGTATGTGCCATGTCGTTGACATGGTTTTAGTTAAAACGGGTGTTAGAACCACGCTCGTGCTACCAGCCATGTGTAAATTATATAGTATTTATAAATGAATTTTTAAATTGAAAAATACGTATGTTCAAAATAATCTCCAAATGACGCCAAAACCTTAGAGGTAACACAACGAAGTTATTTCATTCGATGGTGTTTGTGCGCATGCCTGGCTTTTACCGCGAATTATTTTTATTGACGTTCAGAGGTTAAATACACGTGTGCAACAAGAAAACTGTGGTTAAACTTTCGCGTTTGACTAAAAATACATACAAATAAAAAGCACACACGTGCTGAATCAGTAACCGCCCAGTTGACGTGAATCACACGTGGATGCAAGTCATTGCAGGTTATTTGTGGGTTACGTTTAATTTTCCCGCACTACATTTTTATAGCAAAACTCACTTGACAACAGGTACGTTCAATGACCAAAAGTGCTATCTAGCTGCTAGTGCTCGTATTACAGCGAAAAGGTTTAATTACTGAACGACATTAAAGTTGACATTAGAGATTAAAATCAAAATGCAGGCGATGTGTTAACAGAATTTTGCGACAAAACAGATTTTGTTAACGAAATTGTTGTAGCAGTCACTATGTGCAGCCAGACAAATATGCAGTTAAAGTACTGTGCATATGCAACACAAAATTAAGATGTATAATACCAAAATACAACAAGAAATATAATTATAATAAACTTACTTTAAATATTATAGACCAATTTCTGGTTCTTTTGATTAATTGTACAATTTCCGTCTTTGTAAGTTAGAAAAACGATTTCGCGCTGTTCGTTCATTTTGAATTAAGTACCTAGCACTAACCTAGCAATGAAACTATATGCTAGCCAGTGTTCGAGCAAAACGTTGTCAGCTGATACTTAGCAGGCCGTTCAGTTACCTAGCGCTAACAGTTTCTAGCTAGCAGCTAGCTAGCGCTAGAACTATTGAACGTACCTAACTATTTCTATCTCATAATTCATCAAGTTTTCTCTCTTGCTGGGGCTGACCAAGGTCTTGCTGGGGTTGTGACGCCACAGGATGACGTCATGGCAAATTGTAATATTCTTTTGCATTTTTTCCCGTACTATAAATTTTTATGCAAAATAAAAAAATATGGGTCTAATATTTTTATGATGAAAAATGGTGGACGCCCAAGTGTGAACGATGAATTCAAAGAAGAAGGTTTTTAAATAAACCCGTAAAAGTGTAATTCACACTGTTCAAATTTATTGACAGAAATTAATGACCATTTTCAAGGTACCGGTTTGAACATTACGAAAGTATAGAAGAACGATACAGAATAAAATGTAACATTAAGATAGTTAAAGTAACGTAATGTCTAATTTTTTTAAAAAATTGAATTTTACGATAATGCACAACTGCTTCATTAATGTTACATTTTATTTCGCATCGTTCTTCTATACTTTCATAATGTTCAAATCGGTACCTTGAAAATGGTCATTACATGACCGAAACCGGTCGGTAATTTCTGTCAATAAATTTGAACAGTGTGAATTAGACTTTTACGGGTTTATTTAAAAACCTTCTTCCTTAATATTTTTATCTTTACATTAACATCAAAAAATCGTGGAAAATCCTATCCGATTTGTTGTTTTTATTTCCGTTTCTTGTCATTCGTACTCGTACTTATTTCACATTCACTATTAAATATATTTAAATGCAATTTTTGACACGAACTGGAGATGTACATTTGATAGTGATGTGAATATCAAATTCACTTGTCTAAATTGGAATTATCTATATCCTTATCACCCACTCACATTTCCTTTGTTCTCTCTTAATCTGGCCGGGTCCCTTAGTTTGCGTGATATCTCGAAAAATTGCCATTAATAAAAATAATTTCGTACTGCTCCTTGTTTCGTCTGGGTGCACAATAAAAATATCTAACCTTTTTATTTGAAACATTTTTCTAGATTACCAATTATTCAAGAGTTTTGCGACATTAGCTATAGTCCAGTACGTGGGGGTTTTTTGAATGCAAAAGGTGGGGTAGTAGCGATTTTTTAGTATGTTGTTAAGCTTGGGGCCCTAATGAAAAATCCAAGTTTTCGACCTCGAGGCGCATGCGCTCGAGCCGCCATCTTGGATTTTAGGTACAAAAAGTTGGTTTTTTGATAATAACTCAAAAACGGTGGCTTTCACAACAAAAGATGTTCTATACAAAGTTAAAGAGGACAAAATTTCCTACATTCTTTGTAGAATTTTTTTTTTGTAGCACACATATGTTAGGAGTTACTGCTCCGTGAAGTTGCACTATTTGAAAAAAAAATGCGGAAACTTCATTTTGGTTGTTTTATTTTATTATATATCATATTTTTACATAATTATAAGAAAAACTAAAAGGCACTTGAATATTATCATTTAACAGTATTATACTTTTCATAAACAAATTTAAAGGCGAAAAGTATATCGCATTTTTTGTATAAATTTAAGAATAGTAAATTATGACTTTAGAGCGTTACAAAAATTAATTTCTACTACACTTTGGTACGTTTCGATGGTCCGGGTTGGTTATTGTCGGTGTCCTGGTCGTAGTTTTGGTCCGTAGCCTGAATAATGTCGTCATCCTCGTCCTCGCTTTCAATGCAGATTTCCGGCATATTTCCGCAAGATTCTCCGTTGCAGAAGCCACATACAACCGAACATTTAAGTCCAGTCCTAGATCTGCGGGATGTCGACGCTACTTGAGGTTCGTTATCTTTTTTACGACAAAACGCGGCTATCAGTTTTTCATTAATATAATTTTTTTGACATGCGCCATGCACAGTTACAGAAAATAGTGTTCTCAAAATGCGCGTATGTGCGCGATTACTTCGTAACTCACTCGATTTTAAAAGTGTCTTTACACCTCTTTCCTTTACAACGACAACGTCACTTTCACTTAAAGTTTTCTCACAAATAAAGCACAAATCAACTTGGGGATTTTCCATTATAACAACGTAACCTTCTGCAAGCTAGACAAAGCACACTGACGCATACAGCGTATTAATATAAAATTAAAGTAGAGTCTCTTTAAAAATTATTTCAATATGATTTGCATTTGTTTAAATTATTTATTTTAGTTGTCAACAGCCAAATAACAAAATATAATACTTTTTTTTCAAATAGTGCAACTTCACGGAGCTGTAACTCCTAACATATGTGTGCTACAAAAAAAAAATTGTACATAAAATGTAGGAAATTTTGTCCTCTTTAACTTTGTATAGAACATCTTTTGTCGTGAAAGCCACCGTTTTGAGTTATTATCAAAAAACCAAATTTTTGTACCTAAAATCCAAGATGGCGAATCGAGCGCATGCGCCTCGAGGTCGAAAACTTGGATTTTTCATTAGGGCCCCAAGCCTAACAACATACTAAAAAATCGCTACTACCCCACCTTTTGCATTCAAACACCCCTTTTTGATACCCACGTACTGGACTACTAGTAACGTATGAGAATATTTGGCAAAACAAAAGTTCATCTAAGATGGCCCCCAAAGTCGCACAAGATGTCCCATTTAACCGAAGTCTAATCTCATATAGCTTCCGAGATCCCAATGGTGGCTTTCGAAATCCGGACATTCTGCATAGTTTGAAGCAATATGAATCTGGTGTTGAATGTTGATAAATGTAAGGTGTTAGTAATTGAGAGGAGTAATTTGATAATTGAGTGCAATGTGTTGGTGGATGGAGAACTGGCGCAGATAAATGAAGTACATTTAGGTAAGATGATGTCGATGGATGTACGAACTGATCATGAGATTGAAAGAAAATGAGTGCAGGATGTATGGTGCTAAATGCTCTGGCAGATATGTTTTGGGGGATATGTTCATATTAGCTATTAAATTTTTCAGCCGCGCATTGCGTTACTACACCCGAAGGAGCTCTAAATCCCATAAATGAATACTATATAGCAGCTGGGAAATCTCATAGCACTTACAATTCATCTGAAGAACCCAATGCTCAAATGCGTCAAGCAAGTTACATCAAATTATTTCATATTGAAATCTTGTAAATGTATTTTTTTTTAGGTAAAAGAAATTCACATTCCGTCACGCTATAAAGGAATGGCGAATAATTTTGTGGCAGATATTGCTGTTATCGTTTTGACAAAATCATTTGAGTTAACAAATGTAGTGCTTCCTATCTGTGTTGATTGGAATAGGAAGTTCGAAAGAGAACTACTTCAGGCCGGTGCAGAAGGAAAGGTATTTTGATTTAAATTACAGGTGTCTTCTGTATACACTGTTCGTTTACAAATTCAATTCATTCACAACATGGTGCATATCACATCACACTGAAAGGCATACAAAAGCCGTAGCGAAGGTTAGGTCGCAGACATACAGAATATCTCTGTCGTTTAACTAAAACAAATTTCAATGCACAAGCGCTACTTATGTTCGATTTTATTGGTCAAGAACCTTTAGGGGAAAAGAATTTCTCAATCTCGCGTGCATGTTATTTGAAATTCAAGCAGCCGCCGTACTGGATATGCGCACGCGCTCTTGATTTTGTTTTACCTGGGTACAAGGATAGAGATACAATTTTTGTGACACAATCCACGTATTGAGAGATAGGAGTTCATAGGAGATTAACGTGTGAAATCGTAATTGTGAATAGTACCTCCCCAGTGTAAGGTATTGAGTTGAAAATTTTATACTTATTAGGGAATACTAATTCTATGGATTACGGTCCAAATTAGTAAATTTAAATGTGTAATATCAAAAAAAAAAATAAGGAAATTTGTAGAATTTCCAGCATTGTAGTTCATATACTGGAAAAAATGGTTACCAAGTAACATTTTAAATAGCATAGTGGTAGCATGTGTGCTTGGTAATAAACAAAACTCGGAGAGACTGGGTTCGGAACCAGCCAGCAGTAAATATTTATGCTACAAGAGATGTAGGTACCATTTACTAATCGAGGACAATTTTGCGACCGATCGACAGCGATGGCTAGCAAATAAGTTCGAGAGTGGTCAAATGTACCTACATCTCTTGTTGCATATATTTTTTTCCACTCCCGCTGATTTATTTTTTACCTGTTCATTTTCACTGCCAGATATGGCATGGAAAATTTAAGAAGAAAAACGCTGACAACTGTCACAATATTTAATTTGTACTTCTCAAAAAAAAAAATTATATTTAATATGTTTTAAATTTTTTATTGAAATTTAATAAAATGGATACGTTATTTATTATAAATATGGTGTACTGATTTGACTCATAATATGCGGTTATTACCTACTTTTACCGCCATAGGATGCCACTACCTGTCAGCAAAGAGTGTATTTACTAGAATTTTATTCATCTCCTTACTCATTTTCTATTGTCTGGTATGACATATGTATAAAGACAGTAACACTATATTTCTAACCAGGTATATCAAAATATACGTGAGTAATGCATTATATTCCCTTTCTCTGAAATTTTTTGACCGATAGCATCATTAAATCAAAGATTTAGCGCTTGCGCACTTGTGACGCCGTACACTGTAATATAGTACTATAAGTCTGCACTCTAATATTACGGACGTTTGTGCCTTTCAGCGGTATATAGTTTCATACTTATCTAGTATCAATGTTCGGGGAAGTTCCTAATCCTAATGACAAATTTGAAATCATCTAGGATTAATTTCCACTGAAAATATCTCTATAATATTTTTTCTATGTGTTACAAAGTAATCCTCGCCTAATTACCGTATTTGTGCGAGGCATTACCGCAGAATACAAATCTTTAAAGCATAATTATATTTTTAGGTTGTTGGATCGGGATCAGCAGCTGATGATAGTTTAAAGGAATTGATCCTTCCTTATTTAGAAACTTCAGCGTGTTTAGCAATACTTTCTCGGCCGTTTTTACAATGGGTTACTACGGATAAGTTTTGCGTTGCTAACACAAAGATAAGTAAGATTTAATTCATCCTTCATTTGAAATCGATATGATAACGATAATTTTGCTACTAGTCTATTTGCTTCAATACAGTACTTTTAAATAAATTCATTTACTAAGAAAAAAATAATTAATAAAGAAAAATTGAAACATTTTTAATATCCAAAGTACTCGCCCAGGTAGGCAAAGTAGGCGACGCCTACCTTACCTTGTTAAGCCCGTATCACACTAGCGGGTTTCGAAGCGGTTGGCGGTTCTTGGAATCATACTGTGCAGTGCGGTTGCCGCTCCCGCTCCGCCACTGTTTATTCGTCTTGACGTTTTTAATCGAAGGCGAGAACAGTTCGAAACGGCGGTGAACTCGTGAAAAAACAATGATTAAGAGTTAAATGCTGCACCGTCACAGACGATAACTATAGCACACGTTAAACCAAGGCAGTCACGTGGCAGTATCTGTGATTGGCTGCGGGTGCAGTTGGCGGGTGAAAAAATAGCCTGTCGGCTATCCCTTCACCCGCAACCGCGGACGCTATCTACCGCGCTCCCACTGGTTGAGAGTCACCCGCGCACGCACCCGTCAGCTGCCTCAAAACCCACAAGTGTGATTCGGACATTATACCAAGATGAAAAATGTTTTAATTTGACTTGTTACTTCATAATAAATATTAATTTTAGAAACATAGCATACAAAAATTCTATTTCATTTATTTAGTTACAAGGTACAAGAGAAAATAAACTTTTAAAAACCCCAAAAGCGCCTAATTAGAATCGAAAAGCATTATACTATAGTAATAAAATTGACTTTGTCGCTGCCAGCAATAAAACTATAAATATCGTAATCATGACAAAGTGGCATATCACCGCTTACTGCTTGTATTATAACACTTGACACCAAAGAACTATTACTTGCGCCACTCTGTTGAAATGAATACATGCATTGCTTGTAATCGTAAGGGTTCGCCACCTGCTGTGAGTGCTCTGTACAGTAAAGTAATCTTACTGTTCCTTGAACATAAATGCTATTTTTGTATGCCGCTTTGTCCATTATAGTTTTATTGCTCGACATGACAGAGTGAAATTTCTTGACTATATCATACAAAGCAGAGGGAAAGGCGATGCGAAAGAGAAACTACGTGGATCAGTCTCTGATAAATGACCGAGAGGTTGATCTATAGACTAAAATTTAGTGAAACTTATCAAGTATTATTTTTAAAATATTATATTAGAACAGTTTCATCAAGTATCACAATAATAGGGTTTTCCAAGGCAACGGCTTTTGAAGAAATAAGTATTGCATATAAATTTTAGTATAAATTATTTTACTATAAAATATAAATAATGATAAATTATATAGTACTTATAAATGCATTTTTAAATTGAAAAATACATATGTTCAAAACGGTCGCCAAATGACGCTACAACCCTCACGAGGTCACACAACGAAGTTATTTCATTTGAGGATGTTTGTGCGCATGCCTGGCTTTTACCGCGAATTATTTTTGTTGACGTTCAGAGGTTAAATACACGTGTGTAAGAAGAAAACTGTTGTTAAATTTACGCGTTTAACTAAAAATACATATAAATAAAAAGCACGCACGTGCTGAATCAGTAACCGCCCAGTTGACGTGGATACAAGTCAGTGGAGATTATTTGTGGATTACATTTAATTTTAAATTAAATTCACTTGTCACAACTGTATCTATCTCATAGTTCATCAAGTTTTCTCTCTTGCTGGGGCTGGCCGTCTTGCTGGGATTGTGACGTCATGGCAAATTGCAAAATTCTTATAAATTTTTCTCCCGTACATGAAAATTGCAGAATTGGGGATGTAAATTTGGCAGTGATGTGAATATCGAATTCACTTGTCTACATTGGAATTATCTATATCCTTATCACTCACATTTCCTGTGTTCTCTCTTAATTTGGCCGGGTACACAAGAAATACATGTATCGATATACGCTTGCTCTATCCAGTAGTTAACAAATACATATAAAAAAATCAAAATCGTGGAAAACCCTATTATGCTTTGTACATTTGTTATTGCCTTAATTATCTCTTTATATTTCTTGTATTTATAGAAAGTAGTGTCTGCCGAGGCGACAGTGGTAGTGGGATAGCATTTTCATCAAACAATAAGTACTACATTACTGGTATAGCTAGCGTTGGACCCACGGATAACGGCGGTCCTTGTGGTTTAGTCACACTTTTTACTAGGATGAGCTATTACACTGATTGGATTGTGAATATATTAGCCAACAATAATGCACAGGATTGAAGTTTGTGTTCAGTAATATAATTGTTTATTTTTATAAATGAAATATGAAATGTTTATTTGTCATATTTGTGCTAATTATAACATTCTAGTTTATGAATAGTTTACTGATTTAATTTACTAATATAAATACAACGGAAGTTACTATTAGATGTCGAATTTTTGTAGGATATGGGTTGACTATTTACACCATTACGTACAAGTAAAATTTGGTCGGAGAAATTCCGGCTTCCATATTACATAGGTATACAATCATCGTTAGGTTACTGTTACTTCAATAATTATACATATTTAAATATATAGTTTTTACTTTACTAATATGTGTAGTGATTAGAAATAGTTTAAATGTATGTAATAGCTCAAGAAATAAAATGGGCTACTTGCGTGCCAGTTTTTTACTTAATATTTTTGAAGAGACGATAAAAACTTGCTACCTATATTTTTTCTTTTGGCAAAATTTTCATTAAATTGGCCAGAAAAAAAATTAATGAAATCTTAATATTTAAATTACCTCCATGTATGACGTAGAATTACGCCGAACCAATGAATGGCCGTAAAGCAATAACATCGGTACGTCCAATAGCAAAGGCATGTGCGGGTAATTTAAACATGACAGATCATCTATTTGACGTTTGAATAATAGTTTGGAGGTTAATATTTTCGTTTGTCATTTTAATCTTGTACGAGTATAAGCTAAGTTAAAATCCTGCTTAACAAATTAAAATACGTAATAAAAGTAACAGAAACCACGCAAATTGTAAATAATAAAGAAGAGAGACAGTGACAGAAAAATGAACTAATGTCAAAATCAAATTAAAACTCGCACTCGCTCGCCATCTACAGGTTACATTCTTAAATATGCATCCCTTTCTCCAGTTCAAAATAATGATGTCAAAGAAAATCTTCTTTCTTAATTTATTAAAAAACAGATAACGATAATAAATCTTCATGACTCCCCCATATGAGACGCTCCTGGTTTAGACACAGAAACAAAAGAAAGTGTAAATATGCATCTATTAAGTAGTATTCTCAATTTTAGTGCACTATATTTCGTTTCACATAAGAATATAGCGTTGATTTAGATAGGAAAATAAATTCTGTCTTTTGCACACCAACAAACGCGGAAATATATCATTTGTCAGCTGTCAATTATAAAATAAAATTGACAGAATTATGGTCGGTTCTCAAGCGATATCTACTATATTCTTACGTGAAATAAACTATAGACCAGAGTTATTAATAAAAATGTGTCTGATGAGGTGCACTTTCAAAGGGCTGTAACTCTGGAACGAAAAGTTTCCGGACATACCTGCATATAACATTTTTTCTACTATCACTACTATAAGTAGGTCATTACAGAACAACAATGTAAGTTGCCGATTACGAATAGTGTTACGCAATGAACTTTCATTACGTAATGACAAGCAAATTTAAATTGGCAGTACTGATTGTTGGGTTAATATTATATTATGACAAGAATAAATATTTCAGTCAAATATGCAATAACTAACGTATCTGAATTTTGTTTTAACTTAGAAGTAATGAGTGGTCGTAGAAAAAGTATAGTACATAATTCGAATTGTAAAGCAATTACAATATGCTTCTTACAACTCTCGTTACATAATATGCTATTATTCAAAATGACTCCCCCAATTTACGGTTTTTATTTTGGCACACTTGTGGTGAATCACTCTGATTAGCATACTAGTCGGACGTTAAAACTAAAATCTGACGACACTAATAATGCATGCTTTTTTGTTTTTTGATAGGTACCTATATAAAATTAATAATAAACAAAAAACAACGTCATGCACTAATGGATTAATGAAAAAAATACTCTTTTCAATTAAAGTTTAAAAATATATGGTTCCATTTAAAAAATATATATTTTGTCCCATATTTTGGGAATCGCTGATACAATTTCTAATTTTGCTCATTTAACCAACCTCGTACCTCTTCAAATAAAAAAAGTTACCTATAGCGAGCAAGTTTATAGAGACATTCTGTATAATAAATTAATCTTAATATTGTAACGCGGGAGTACCTACAACATTTGGTCCGCGAGCCCCCGACCGGCAGGTGAATCATTCTAGTAGGAGGAGGAGAAGAAGTCTAGAAAGGTGATCAATAATAATAATAAGGGGAGATAAGCGTAATTACGAGAATGTTCCAGAAGGTGTTAAGAGCCACTATATAAGCGACGTACGTGTGTGCGAAGACAGACAGTCACATAGATTGTTAGTCCGTCAGAAGGACACTTACTTAGTCACATAAATAGACAGATAGTGAGGTGAAAAGTGTGAATTCTGTTCGAGCAGTTGAATATACAGACGCTGTTGTCAGTTGAGTATATAGACGCTGTGTAGGTCGGTAAGTCGGACATTTGAATGTGAAGTGACAAATAGTGGAAATAAATAATCAGTAATATCGTATAAATAAATAGTCGTGTTAATTGTTTAAATAAATAGTGTTAACTAATTAATAAGGATTTATGAAATTGACGTCACACAACACACATTCTCCCTTCCAGTACTTCATGTCTTTAGAAAAAAATCTGATGTGGACACCACACGACTTCCTTGTACGCAAGACCAGTATGAAGATGAAGTATAGACCTAATTATAAAATTGCACGTATTTGACGTAATTTGACATTAACATCTATTTTTTATTTTTTTGTTATTTTTTGTCCTAATCCATAGCAAGCTTCATTACAAAAACCAAAAAGTATATAAGTTTTAAATTTACATATCTCGCTTATACAAAGGGCTAATTTAATAATACTTGATGTGCTAGACTCAGAATTTAATTTTCTAAAACTCTTATTTGAAGCATTTATTTCTAAAATCAAAATGAAACCATTTTATTCAAGAAAAACTGTTATAACTTCAGGTAATATATCACTTCCGGTTAGCCTGTTTTAACCAAAATCTGCTATGTTATTCCAATTGATATAAAAGTCTTACATACCAATTTTGAAACGTTTTGGATTATATTTTAATATGGTTTTTCATTAAAATCTATTATAGGCTTCAAATAAAGTACCATTTCTAGAAATTATGTAATGACCAAAAAGGGAGGTGCACAACTAGATGTTATAGAAGTCCTAAATACAAAATTTCAACTTTCTACGGCTTACCGTTTTTGAGTTATGCGAGATACGTACGTACATTCATACGTACGTACGTACAGACGTCACGACGAAATTAGTCAGAATGGATTCAGGGATGGTCAAAATGGATATTTCCGCTAAAATCTCAAAACCGAAATTTTTCGCGATTACAATACTTCCTTTACTTCGTACATGGAAGTAAAAACGACAGGTTTGAAGAAAGAGATGGTTTTGTATTACCAAGGCCTCTGTTCTCTTCTCAACGTATTGTCAGTAATCAGTTTTTTAATAATAATTATTTGTTTGCTGAAGATAAATTCTAAAATAATAATAATACCGAAACACAAAATTATCCAACACATTTAAATACTGTTTTAGATTATATCTAAGTGGTCATGGTAGTACTTTGGTGTCTCTTTCTTCGAGCATGTCGTCTTTGTCGTAAAGTTTACTTCAGAACTCAGTAGATGGCAACAGTAATATTTTAAAATCATAAGTCCCCATTGTATTCGTTGTCCTAAGTCAGTATTTAATATCTGTTTAATATTAGTAATCGTCATTGTTATTATCTCTTAAATATTTATTTACCGTTTTAATAAACATCTATTTTAATTAATAATAATTCTTTGATTTTTACACTTCACCTAAATAAATAAAAACGTTACAATATGTTCTTTTATTATTTGAAAATCGCAAAACAATACAAAAACATTTTATTATTACAATAACAATTTTTAGTATTTAATATTTCTCTTCTACACCTTCCGGCAATTGCAATAGTACCTTCCAACAAGTGAAAATGAGTGTAGCAAAATAGTACCTCTCGGTAATTGAAAATAAGGATAGTGCAATAGTACCTCCCGTCAATTGAAAATGAGGATAGCGCAATATAGTACCTCCCGGCAATTGAAAATGAGGCTAGCGCAATAGTACCTCCCGACAATTGTAAATGAGGATAGCGTAATAGTACAATGTGTTCAAAAAAAATATCCTAACTCGGAGTATGAACAAAGAAATGAATGTCAATTTAAAAGTATTTAATTAAATGTCAATTTGACACGAGATATTGTCAAAAATGTTATCCAAAGAAATCAAAGCTTTTCTTCTTGAATCTTATTTTAGAAATGGAAATAATTTAGAAAACGGCGAATGGCAATATACTGTATCCTTCTTTATTATTTTTTCTCCTTATAATTACATTTCAAGATCAATTTGACTTTTGAATTGAATATTGATTAGACATACACGTTTTTCTGTTCATAGCCTACTCCGAATTAGGAATTTTTTTGAACACACTGTACAAGTAAAAATGAGAATAGTAAATACTTCCCGGCAATTGAAAATGAGGATGAAAATGGGGAGACCAAAACTTCGTTTTGTACCAGTTTGTTATGCTCTATAATGCTAAATGCACGTTGAATAACAATAACGTCGAAACAACTATGTTTGAGTGTTTTAAAATCACGTGGAAACAACATCTTAAAATGATGTCGCATAACTCCCCGCTGAGACGTCTTCAGGATGTCTATATGACGTTAATTAGGAAGTCACAGTATCGTCGATTTTAGGTCATTTGTGTTTCTTGGGCGCTGCCATCCAGAGGAAAAAAATATTACACTATCTTTAGAAAATTTTATGAAGAATTCAAATTTTCACGATACATTTTGCTATCTTTAACAATATAGGACAGGTAAATAAAAATATTAAATTAAAACGGAACAAAAAAATAAACATTTTTAAAGTGATAACTTCTTATGGGAGGATGGAGAGGATGAACCGCTAAGGAATTCAGACCAGGAAAAATATGGAGAAGGCAGTGAATATACGGATACACCAATTATAAGGTAAATGCAAGAGTATAACTTCTGTCGGGAGTCCCGAGACGCACACTCTTTTTTACATCTAATTTATGTGATGAATGCATTGCCATAAGAATATGTAAATAAATAAAGGTAAATACGCAAACAAATATGTTAATATATTGTTTTTCTCAAAACAAAGAATTTTAAAATGACTCAATGTCGCTTTGTGCTATCGATATGAACATAAATATTTTTACCTCCCGCTACCGTTGCTAAGGGGGGAGGTACAGATATCGTGCTTAAAATCGCATATCGAGGACGTTTTAAAGTCCCTAGAATCCATTTTTAACGTTTCACGATGATGACTGTGTGTATATGTACACTGGCTCGCAAAAAATTGCGTACACCTTAAAAATCAAGCAACCAAGTTTTTGTAATTTTTAGCGCCGACTTTTCGATTTTCGTGTGGTGGCTAAAATGGCGCAACAGAAAATTTACCAAATAAAAACTTTATTTCTTAAAATTGGAACATAAATAAAATTGTACAAAAGATGCAAATTTATCGTATGACAAAATGTCTACTTAATTTTTTTTAAATCTTGACTTTTTTTAAATTTACGGCGAAAATCATCATAAGACAGATAGAATATAAATTTCAATTGTATGTATGTTGAAAATATAAACTATTATTCACGAAAGATGACTATTCAAGGTCATTTGTGAGTCGTCTGATATAATATTACTTGCAGATAACTTCATTGCATTTCGTATGCATAGGCGTGCAACAAGAAATATTTATGGACACATTTTAACTGAAAAAATAAGAGTAATTTATTTGAAAATATGTTTCTTTCTAAATAATGCCTTTCTGAAAGATTTATATTCCTTACTTATGTTTTTTTAAAATTCAAAAACATAAACTGAACTATAAACCAAAGATTAATAATTTGATTTAAACGTCAACGCCACTGGGTAAATATTAGCACAGAGGGCAGTGTAGTAGATAAATAGGTATCTGTAATTCTACGACATACGTCATTATTATTTATAGTGTGTTAGAAAGTAATGTCACCATTTACGTATATCTGTCACACAACATAAATTAAATAGACATAGGTCAAATAATCTTTCTCTTTCTAATACAAAATGTTGCTAAGCTACTGCTATAAAGTGATGTGTATTCTTTCTTCAAACAAATGACCTGGAATAGTCATCTTTCGTGAATAATAGTATATATAGAGTGATTAAAAATGCCTGAAGTGTGCCGCTCCATACAATTTTGACATTTGCCGCTTAGATAGTATGACAGTATTACTATTTCCATGGACGTACCTTTCGAATTTGGCAGCAGTCATAAGAATAATCTCAAGAACCGTGTCATTTATGATCACCCGAATGAAAATGTGCATCAAGAGGAAATTTGTCACGCTCTTCATTAAAAGCATAATGAAATGAAATTAAAGATTTTTCAGGAAGGTATCCGAAATAAATATCAAATGAATCAACGTACGACAATGAAGTTAATAAATATCAAGCACCTGTCATCATGTGTCATAGGTATATGGAATATAGTTTTGGTGAATATGAAATATTGGAATATAATTTTGACATTATTTTGGAACAAAAGTGATCACGTGACCTTCAATCATTTTTGATCACTCTGTATAGAATTTATTTCACAGGGGTCTACAAAATCTATCGTATAATTTTCACTAAAATCTGATCATTTTATTATTAATTTTAGACAATACTGCATTTTAAATCTGGCAACACTGGTGGCAGTACTATTTGTTAGTTCGCGCGCATTACTAACACAGTACTTTAGTTAATACAATATGACAAGTTGAAATTTTTATAAAATAAATATTAGAATGGGTATAAATTGTTACTTTGTATAAGTAATTGATGCATTAAAAATATTTCAAAATGAGTGTACTTTTTGTTGGTACTAAAAATAATTTATGTGTGGGGGCAGAACCCCTTCAGATTTTTCTGTATGGGGGCAGAGCTCCCTCAGAATTTTCCGTGTGGGGTCCATGCCCCCACGTAGTAGGCGCCTATGCTGTAAATAATGTAAAAACTGACAATGTTGTCACTGTCATCACTATTTGATCTATTATGGAGCTAGTTCTTAATTGTATTTAATTTACCTACTGTTAAATTACAAATATATTCCAGAAAAATTAAAGAACAAACAAGTATGTATTTGAATTTCCGTTAATTTTGACATCAACATAGTTTATGTAATGGATCTTAATCGTGATCTTAATACAGTTTCCAGCATAAATAAATCTGTAAGTATGTATTTTTAAATTAATAAAAATTAAATAGCGGGAGGTGTTGTGTTTGCCACATCAGATTTTTATTTTTGGAAATATGTAATTTTGTAATTATCAAAACTCGTGATTAAATAAAATGTATAATTTTGAAGAAATTCAATGAGAAACTGATAAAAATATTTAATAAATAACAACTAAACCACAACAAAAATGATTTTATAATATTTTTTTCCAAGTAAAATGAAAAAGATTTGAAATAAATCATGCAACGTATTGGAAAAACCGGATGGTTAGTAATTAAATGTGCAATTTATATGTTTTTTTATTGATGATATAAATAGAAATATAAACATCGATATACATCAGTTGAATAGAGAATTTCATTTGTGCAACAACATCAACATAAAGTGCAAGATGACTGTAAATAAGAATATAAATTACATTTGTTTGTTGTTGTTTTTCATTTGTAAGTTTATTTAAATCATGTACGGTAAAATTTTTTAAAGATGTCCGATTAAGGTCATCTGTATCAAGAACGAATTAACAAATTGGCATATATTTATCTCTTACAAGACGCATGTGCGATAAGGGATAAGGATTGATATAACACGCTTCTTTCATTATTGTTTCGACTTAGTTAAGACATTCCATTTTAAAACGATACTCGTTGTTGACAATACTTTCTGTGTAACGTAAGTTTATTTATTAATTCAGATACCTTGATTCATTTTCTGTCAGTGTCAGTCACACTGACACTGGATCAGTATATTCTTTTTTACATATTTGGTTTTACATTTGCTAATAAACTTACCACTTGACTAGGCTGCATCCGTATTCACGTATCCGTGTTACGTGATTTACGTACGTAAAAATTTAGCCCGTCCCCATGAGACCAGTAGTTAAGTTGTCCGTATCCATATTGAATTTATAAATCGATGTTAGTAGTGTTTTGTATTATGGAATCGGAAACATTAATATTAACTACTCAGTTTGGCACAACAGCTTTATCACAACAACAATAACAACAATCAGAGTTCCTGAATAACCTTAATAGTATAAACGTAAATTTTGAGTTCGAAGTATTTTTACTGAATAGAAGCGGATTCTTCAGGGTGCTAGTAATAATTTAAACCACAACAAACATCAAAATACATAAACTCACAAACTAACTCCTATGCGCATGCGTCAAGTCATCCGTCTCCGTAAAAAGTTGAAATTAACCAACTTACGTCCGTTGCGTTCTTGAAACGGACCGTTGTATCAATACACGGTTTTGATTGGTTACAAATGATCACGTATCCGTGTTCACGTATACGTACTGAGTACAGTTAATATTAATGTTTCCGATTCCATAATACAAAACACTACTACCATCGATTTATAAATTCAGTATGGATACGGACACCGTATCTACTGCTCTCATGGGGACGGGCTAAATTTTTACGTACGTAAATCACGTAACACGGATACGTGAATACGGATCATTTGTAACCAATCAAGACCGTGAATTGATACAACGGTCCGTTTCAAGAACGCAACGGACGTAAGTTGGTTAATTTCAACTTTTCACGGATACGGATGACTTGACGCATGCGCATAGGAGTTAGTTTGTTAGTTTATGTATTTTGATGTTTGTTGTGGTTTTAATTATTGCTAGCACCCTGAAGAATCCGATACTATTCAGTAAAAATATTAGAACTCAAAATTTGCGTCTATACTATACTATCAAGGTTATTCAGGAACTCTGATTGTTGTTATTGTTGTTGTGATAAAGCTGTTGTGCTCAATTGACGAGCCAAACTGAGTACAGTTAATATTAATGTTTCCGATTCCATAATACAAAACACTACTAACATCGATTTATAAATTCATTATGGATACGGACAACGTATCTACTGCTCTCATGGGGACGGGCTAAATTTTTACGTACGTAAATCACGGAACACGGATACGTGAATACGGATGCATGGGGATGCAGCCTTAGTTTTGAATTTTGAATGCCTTTACTATAACATATATTTTTATAATAAAAAATAATAGTAGTATCTTATGTACCCTCATAAAAACTAAGTGAACGACACTACTGAATTTGAAAGAACAAAATCTTAATAGACCAGAAAAGTGTTAAGGCCCATTCAGAATAAAAAAAATTAGCGGTAGTGTAAGAATTAGTGGCATCGGTAGCGTAAGAAAATTATAGTAAAAATTATTTCCGTTCACAATGAAAAATTATTGAAATGATAGTTTTTAGGAATTTTTATTATAAATTACTAGGGTGCAAGGTTGACAGTTATAGCTGTCATTTTATTTTTGCACAAAAAGCAACTGACATAGATGATGATTTATTAATTACACTTATACACAAGCACTCCATTGTGTGAGATAAGCGAAGAGATTAAGGGAATTTAAAATTATTTCAAAATATGAAAATGCGTGGGCACAAATTGCCTTTGAAATAAGCGAAAATGGTAAGTTACGTGTTCACTGTTAATTCTGCAAAGTTTATTAATAAGTCTGTTTATACAGCGTAACGTCTGAGGCAAACCGCAAAATGATCCTTTTTCTATTGCTCATTTTATCTGATGAAATCAGAAATCAATGTCAATAAACGTCAAAACTGTCAAAAAAATTAAGCGGTAGCGTAGTGGCATCGTAGAAGTTTGGAGATTGCAAACTCCTACCGCTGCCGTTGTCACTGCGCTACTACTAATTTTCTTAATTTTTGGATGTGAACGAATACATTTGCTCTAACGCATTCAATCTTTTACCCAGGCTACTACCACTGCCACTAATTCTACTGCTACGTTAATTTTTTTGTTGTGAATAATACTTAACGGTCAAACTTAGGCGCGAAATTCAAACTCAGTTCATAACGCTGATAACATAATTTCAATCCCCGTGTATTTCTTACCAAGGAAATTTTTGCTCAATTTTAAAGGCCGAAAAATCTCATAAAAGTAAATTTCTTATGCAAAGTATTATATGTAGCATCTAGACCGATCCTTTATCTCCAGATTCGTACAATAATATTCACATGAACTCTGCACAGTTTATAATTATTTAAATAATAATACAACACTACAAAATTCATTGAACGTATGTCTTAGTTTGATCGTGCATGCTTCATCTTCTTTGTGCTGTCCTTTTTACTGGTGGGTCACCGACATACGGTATCCTTGCTTGCACCAAGCATTTTAATTTCTAATAATTTTCTTACTTTACCTTTCCTACAGGTTTAAACTGTTGCAATCTATTACTGAATAAACAAACTATCGAATTCTTAGTAAGAGCTGCTTAATTTCTTTTTTTAAAATATCTTTTTTTGTCTGTAAAATTAAACTCCTACACTCGAAGAAATATCGTCCGTGTAAAGTAACCAAATCGATTGGTGAAGTAATTTAGTGTTAATTTTAACACTTAAATAAGTATATTTTTCGTCCGTATTAAAAATACGGTTTGGTTAAATTTTGTCCGTGTTATTTTAATAAATTTCAAATATGTTAACCATATATGGAGTAAATGAGATATATTACTCAAAAATATGGTTACTTTTAGTTACCAACAATTTTTTGAGTTACTTATGCTCAACTTAGTGTACATTTGCACAATACGGTGCTGCAACTACACTATATTTCGTTAAAAGTAAAATAACACTCAACGCTGTTAATATGACGTGTATTTACTACAAGCAGCGATCAAATCAGTACCAAAGTGTGGATTGTGCAACTATGATATGTGATATACGTATTCTTGGTTTGATCAGTGAGATGAACGAACGTGTTTATTGCTACAAAAGTGTTATTACATACTTCAAAATGAGTATACAATATACCATGTGATATAAAAATTAATAGTTCTAAATGAATTTCATGTGATTTTTTTTTATATACCAAGTAACTTCCTCGTGCCAGAAATTATTGAGTCTATGGATACAATATATTTTGTTTAAACTCTATAACCACTAAAATTGCAAAATTAGATGTGTCTGAAATGAGTTCCGAGTTCCGATGGAAATTATATTACTAACATATTTTTGTAAAACACATATATTAGCCAAATATAAGATTTATTTACTTATGTATTTTTTGATATAATAAAATTATACTCGTATTATTTATATTTCAACGATATCCTTATTTACCTTACTTAACACATATTCTGTAAAAAATTACTCAAATACGAGTAAATGAATACACCAAGAGGTGCTACTGAAACGCGTACTTTACACTATTTAGTGTAGAAGGTAATTAACTCGTACATTTAGTTAAAATACGAATTTCAGTGTAAATTTTAACACGCACTAATATTTTTAACTAGAAATTTTGTGTTAAATATTAAACCATTTTCCAGTGTACTTTTTAACCAAACAGATACTTTGTTAAAATTACACGTAATCTGGTGGACCTCCTGGAACCAATTTTAGTGTTAAAATTGGTTAAAAATTTCTTAGAGTGTATATGAAACCTATACTAGGGAATACAAACTATGAACTCGCGCTAAAGGCAAATCCTAACCTAACTTTTCTGGTCTATTCTTACAATTCGAAGATGACCTTGATCGGACATCTTTGAAAAATTTTACTGTATATATTGTGTTTGTTATTTTATCATTATTTTATATTGGAATAATTCATAATTTTTTCGGACATTATAACTAGACTTTTTTTTACTGAAATACATGCGGCATTTCATTTTCCTAACTTTGTATATAACTTCGCTAATTTGGGTTCTAATAAACATTCAATACAAGTCGGACCTAAACTGTAATAAAATTACATTTAAATACCTATCAGTTTCAGTAGCGGCTTGTGGGTCACATTGTACATAGTAATATAAGTTTATTTATATGAAAAATTTATTTAAATAGTTTGAAATGTCTATTTTTGTCCTTAGACTCTGCAAAATTATTTATCACCAGATCATAATAGTTATTTACAATGCTTAGCGTAGTTAAAACCGCTACTAGACTGATGCCTTGGTCATTGACCGCGTGTACGTGAGTGGTTGTTGTCTTCGCTAAAGGCTGGTTCAGACTACTCGTGCTTGAATTCGTGCTCGCGCTCGCTGACTTGTAGGACTTGTAAGTAACTGCGCAACGAACTGCGTGCCCAGTTTGTCGGGAGACTTGAACTTTTGAAGATCCGTACAATGGAGGACGAACTTGTAATGAGACCCTTAGCGCAAAGCTGAGGGTAGATGGCAACTGGCGCATATTCTCCTAAGTACGTATTACAAAGTACAGACTTTTGTAAGAATACACAGGTATTATTGTATGTAATCATGACTTCATGATTGTGGCACATTATATAAACACAAAATATAGAATAATATACAATAATATACAATAGGTACAATAAAAGAAACGTTTTTAACAAATATAGAAAAAAAAATCTGATGTGACTAGCACATTACCTTCCGTCAGTTTTATGTATTTTATGCAAATTCCATACAAACAGTTTCTTACGAAAGATTCTATATTTCCAGTACATTACCATCCCTCAGTTCTATGTATTTTGTACAAATTCCATACAGAAAGTTTCAGAATTGATTCTATATTTGCAGTAAAATTATAACACAAACATACTATGTCAAGAGTACACAAATTTGCGTGTGACTGCTAAACATACAAATGAACTCAACGAGTTTCCTTTGATGTACGGTGAAAAACCAACAACGAGCGGCACCATTGCTTACAATACAGTGCTTCGTGTAGAAGCAACGCTAATTATTAACTTTAAAATATTTTATTAAGGAAAAAATTATTGGAGTGGCAGTCTTGGTAAAATTATTTTATTAGATTGTCATTTATTTAACAATCCGATTTTTCGGTTAAATAAATGACAATCTAATAGAATCATTTACCAAGGTATCTCCAATAATTTTTTCTCTAACATCATACCAACAGTCAAGAAATACCAGTAACTATAATTAAAATATTTTATTATTTTTATTTTTTTCGCTTTTTCTGCTTTGATAAATTTGGTAGGTCATTGACCAAATGACCTAATGGAGGAATCGCCACTGATTCAGTTTTGAGTGTACCGAAGGAATAATATTTTGCTGCGTTGATGGAGAGAGCTAGGGCAAAATATTGTGAAGAGCAGGAGAAGTACGTAAAGATATTCACCAGCAGCACAGTGTCACCAGCACCGGAAATACAGCAAAATATCTTTCGCTTGATGCATGTATGGTATGACTAGCGAATGAAAGTTGACGTTTAAATTATTTTATAGATGTGGTTTCTTTTGAAACCCCAGAGAAGAATAGAATTGTACGAAATATTCAGATATGAAATTTTTACATGAACCTATATAAATACTGAACTAGGAAAGCACGCAGAATTACAATACTATGTCTGGTTGAAAATAGATGGCCGACTAGAGTAACTGAATATAAAAACAGGGGTGCGTTTAAAATATTTTAAACATTTTTCGTTTATGTTAATTATCACAAAATATTTTGATCTTTAAATATTTAGTTTGGTAATTATATGAAGTAAGATTATTTTTAATTTCCTCTAACAGTAATTTCGACTAGAGGGTTGCTTACACCTGAGACGAACGAACTAGAATTTGCGGTATTAAATTTTTTAAATACATTCCTGAATCCTGTTGCTGTCATTTTAAATGTATCCTGGTATTGAGTACAATTCTAATCTTCTGTAACGGAATACATAAGGGTCAGTTTCCGTTCAAATCAAATATAGGGAAATGTTTTCAAAAGAAACCACATCTATTAAATAATCTAAACGTCAACTTTCATTCGCTAGTCATACTATAATTGCATATTCATATATAATACCACACGTATGTTCAGGTGTTATCGAAATTGTGTTGCCACGAAACGAATTATTTTGGAATATAGCGACTCCGAAGGAGGAGTGGTATTCTAAAATAATACGTAGAGTGTATTAACCTAATATATTATGATAACACTGAACACATAAGTGGTATTCGTTGGATTATACAATGAATAAATTTGATAAAAAAATTAAATTCAATTTTTTGACGTTTGTTGATAAATAAAACAACTAAGTAAAATACCACTAGCTGAATTAATTATGAATTGTGTATTCGAACGAGTATAGATTAGTATTCAATTGTGACATAATTGAATATTTTTTGATAAATTCAAATTAGGAAAATGAAGTGAAAAGTTAAAAACTTTGTATTATTTATACTGAAACAAAAACTATACAAAATGAAAAAGGTCCCATAAAGAAAATATTTTACATTATACTGAATCGTAAACGTCTTATTACAGAGCTCAGTCTCTAGTGGTAAAAAAAGCTTTTACGGGTTCGTCCCGTTAAAAAAATTACGGGCTGTTAAAACCATAGCAACATATATACAGATTTATTTATTTCGCTTCGCCATGTTTCCAAAGACTATTTCGATCAAATAGTTTAATGTATTGTGTTGTAGGTTCCATTTTTTTTTTCAAATTATTTACGATTCAGTATATCATAAAACATTGTACAATGCTCAACCGTTACCCGAAATTTACGTGCTCGCACGGATAACAAGATCGCTTCGCGTAAAGTTCTGTAACGGTCTTGCAATGTAAACTAATATAACTTTATGTTTTTGATAGGTTTCCAAAATATTTTCGCTCATTACATTCAGAAAAGAGATGTAAATGGTAAGTAAACAAAAAAAATCTAATAAAATACATATTTATTTTATTTTTTATAAAGTAAAATTTCAATGAAATAAGCAATTTAGATTTGTCGTGTTATCTGCTGTCTGGAAATATTAATGTTAATGAGTTCATATCTGAATATTTATATGAAAAAAGAATATATAGATAGAAGTGAAAGTTCACATCTTATGATAAATAATATTAAATTGTATATAAAATATTTACACAATATAAATATATTTTTTTATGTTCGTTAAAAAAGTACTCTTTTTTTCCTTAAATTTGTATTTAATAGTTTATAATGTATTTTTGTATGTTTTTTACAAAATAAAATTGTGAAAAAAGTGCACTTTTTGAATGCAAACTGGTGAAAAAATGAAACACTATTATAACGTAAAAGAAATTGTATGCAACTAGAATAAAAAGTGTTTTTTTGCACGCGTCAAAATTTATAAAACGAGCCCTAGCGAGTTTTTTAAATGACAAGTGCAAAAAAGTCTCATAAAATGAGTTCTTTATACTATTTTCATATTTTGCGTCTTCTATATACTAAAATTTTTTTTTTAAAAAAAACCTATATTACACCGATTTGATTTAGGGAAAATTTGTACGTGTAATGTTGTAGTTGGTAACATTGGATTGAGATTTATTCAATTATTTGAAAAAAAATGCTTATCGAAATGCAGGCTCTTTCGATACGCAATTGTGTTTCGTAATAACTTCATTATGAACGCAAAATATTTCGTAATTTTAGTATACTTCACGATAACAAAGTTACTGTTATTCACTGTTCCTATAAAAATACCTAACTATTGGTCCTTATTCAAAATGCATAAAACATTAAACGCTTTATGAATAACGCTAATATCAATGAAAATTTCCATAACTAAGTGACCAACAAAAAAAAAAAAACAATGACGGTAGTATTTACTTAAAATTTTAGTCATCTTATCGTAACTAATTACAATGAGCAAAATTTAAAAACACATTGCTGTGATTAAAAAATAATTGGATTTGTTATTTTAGTCATCAGCCTTGATTAAAAGTAAATACTACTAGTCATAATTTTTAAAATTGCAAACAAATTTTAGTGCGTACCTCTCAGCATACCTATTAGTTTTTGTTATTGAAAATCTACTGGTCTTTTTATAAAAAATTAATGTTATATAAATATAATTACGAAATTAATAATTAGTATTCTGCATTTATTTTTAGTATATCTCATTATGTCTTTAAAGATTATAATATCTTTTATTTTATTATTTGAAATATTTATTGCAGACGTAATAACTGAAGCAAACAACGAAAATAACTTAGAAAATTGTGGATACTGGCAGAAAGGTAGCCAAGCACCCTGGCACGTTGGAATTTATAGAAAGGAGGGTGAGAACTACGTTTATTTTTGTGGAGGCTCTATCATTAGCCAGAACGTTATTGTTACAGGTATGTAAAAATGATTTTTAACATGAACTGAAATGTCTAACACCATGTTTTCAGCTGCGCATTGCCTCATAAATGAAAATAAGAAATTAAGGTCGTTAGAATTATTCGTTGGTGCTGGGAAATATTACAGTGCTTATAATGATAATCGAGATTGGACTGCGCAATACAAAGAAGTAAGATTATAATTTAAACACTTATTTATGCAATATGCAAATAATTTATCAGTTAATATTTATAAATTAATGGGAGGAAAAATAGCAGGAATGCAGTCTAAATTTGTTTATTATTTAGTCTGAGGCCAACTAAATAATAAACAAATTTAGACTGCATTCCTGCTATTTTTCCTCCCATCAACATCATCAGTCGTTTATTTCATCTTACATTATAAATTAATGTTTCAGTGATTTTGAGAGTAAATTGGTACAAATTAGGATATTTTTATATAAAAATATTTATTATTTCTATTAGGTATTTGAACTTTGAACTCATGAACAAATTTATTACTATATCATTATTATACCGAAAAGCAAAAAATTGAGGTCAATTTGAAATACATCATAATTTCAAATAAACAATAATAACTGGAAGTTGCAAATTATACTAAGAAAAATATTTTAAACAATAAATATTTATTGTGTAAAACATTTTTCTTGGTATAATTTGAAACTTCCAGTTATTGTTTATTTGAAATTATGATGTATTTCAACTTGACCTCAATTTTTTGCTCGTCAGTAGATTCAGATTTTTGAAAAATATTTTTTCTGATACCGGAGCGAAACATGAGCAATGAGTGATCGTGAGATGACGTCTGATACGCGCCCGCACGGTACAAATATTTCATCTGAGTACAAAGCAGATTGGTACCCCCAGCAATGGGTAATATGCCCTGATGATATATTTATTTTGATAACATAAATGGACTTTGTTTTTATTTGATACTATATTTTACAATAGGGGATTACAGGTCAATCTAATTAAGAGAAATTAGTAAAAAATAATGAAAGTAGATGCTTAATAATGAATATTAATAAAGAAATAAAATGATATAATTGAAATACTTCGGAAATAAGGGGGCTTTTGTTTTAGCAGCTCGTCACTCATATGAAATCCATACATATTATTTTGATTGGCGAGTCAAAGACCACCTATAAATATATAACGAATACCATGTTAGGGGGTGGAGTCTACTACCAATGGAAGTAGACAAATTCAAATAGCGGACACGTGGCTACCCGTCTAGTACTGCAATTCTCAAACAGTTTATATTTGAATATAAATTTCTTGCATTAAACGTTTTTGATACACTTGCAATTATAAAGAATGTAGACTTGTACAGTGTTACAATATTAATTTGTTTTTTATAAATATAATTTAAAAATAGTATACATTTCAAGAACATTTTATATCCATGAAGAAAACAATTTTATATAAAAACTTATATTCGTGAGGTTACATCTATATTATCAAACTTCGGGGGACCATAACTCGTTTATTAATAGGAATTTTTTCACTGGATTTTCACCAATAGTCTTAGTTTTACTTATACTTTCTGATGAAATTATTTTTAAAAAATGGTGGAATCCCCTATTATTATACTCCTTCCATTTTAACTATGCGGTGGTGCTAAGATAGGAGCAGTTTAATCTTGTTTTTTGATTGGAAAATATCGGGATAAACTGCTTCTATTTTCACGCCACTGCGTAGTTAAAACGGATAAAGTTTAGTTTTAAAAATTTCTTTGCTGTTTTATTTGAGCAAAATTAAATTTCCTTTACCGGTTTCAGGAAATTAAGCCTTTATTTACATGTACAAAAGTAGGCTGGTAACTGAGTAATAACTGTATCTGTACGGTAATATTACCATACTGACATGTCAACAACAGTCTACAAATGAAAGTATAATGCTCTTTATTAATAAATACAGATACGTTAGGTATCGCTCTTAACACGGTTTACTTTATATTAAAATAATAAACAAGAGGAATAAAACACATAATTTGGATATTTGTCATATTGACAAGTCAAAATAATTGTTCATCATAGCAATCTGAAAGTAGCATTTATGATAGAATTTCAAAAAATAAATAATGTCTTAATTTTCTGAAACCGATATAATACCACGGATGTTATGAATCATAACAAGCCTTAGATGTCTTAAAATCCTCGTTCTACTAGTTCGGATTTCAAACCGACATCTGTGGCAGTTATGATATTCATAACTTTACGATAATTATTAATTTATAACTAGGTAATATAATTTTAAATACATCAATGTTTCTTAAAAGAAATTAATAATGTACAGTGATGGACAGAAAAAATAGGACTATTTTTTTCTAGTGTAAACTGATCCTGATGTTAATGACAGAATTTTTATTAATATTATAGCACTGGGCAATTTGTTTGATCGGCATTCCTTCTTCCGCTGTAACAAATACCGAACACTTCACAATATCGCTAATTCGAGGCATTTTTACTTCGATTCGACAATTCAATTTTTGACAATTAAATGTGACAAATGTCATAATTGTAAAGGCAAATTCAAGCAACTAAATCTTATAGAAGAAAGGTTACTTTATTTTTCGACTTGTCCTATTTTTTTCTGTCCACCCCTGAACATTTCAGAAACACAAAATAAAACAGTTTTAATAATTGTAAACATAAAAATAACACTTAGTTCCCTTCGAACTTAAATAATTCATTTACGAGGGGTCGTTTTTATATGACTAGGCATGAAAGGAAAAGATCAGATCAGAAACAAAAATTTATTTTTTAGTATAGGGCCCTTGCTTTTGAATACAAGTATTACATCGTTTCAATAACACCTTTAATCCATTATAAAAATATTTCTTTGATATGTCCGCAAAATGCCTTTCAACAGCCGCTAAAGTTCGTTACGTCCCTAAATTTTGTTCCCCTTAAACATTTTTTGAGATTTGGAAACCAAAAATAGTCACATGGTGCTAGATCTTGACTATAAGGCGGATGATCAATTTCTACAATTCCACAATTAGCAACGACACAAAGCGCGAAAAATTGTTCATTTCTCCATCCGGACACGCATTTGGAATGGCAAAAGCATTCGAGGTACACATCTCGAACTAACCTTTGTCATTCCAAAGTATTCATGTAGAATTCTGAAAACCGTGGTTCTGAAACTCCTAACAAAACTGCTAATGCGGTATGTGACCAAATTTTTATTTTTACATGATATGATACTAGACAAAAAATAAAATACCCGTATTTTTTACATCGATTAATTATTCGTATAAATAAAATAATTATTACAAATTTGGGGAAGGGATTTGTGACGTGTCAATGGTAGAAGCATGAAACTAGACAGTTAGACTGGGAAGGAAAGAGATAGTTATAGCCAGATGTGATCATGTGACACCCTGCCACACCTACCACAACATAAACGCGACACTTATAGGGTGATTTATAAATGTCTCTTTCCTTCTTGCAGTCTGTCTGTCTTTGTCCACGATTCTAACATACTTACAGCATATATCCCTTCTCCAAAACATTAAATTGTTAATAACAAGATTATTACAAATTAATGTTTAGTTTTTATTATTATAATGAGAAGCTATAGTGGTTAGTTTTTATATTTTATGACATATATATTGAAATTCGAATATGGTCACATACCCCATTGTCGCTTCTATAATCTTGCATCTTCTTGTACCAAACACTTGGTTCTTTCAATAATATCGGAAGTGATCACGTCAACAGGCCGACCTGGACGGAGATCATCACATTCTAACATACTTACGGCATATATCCCTTCTCCAAAACATTAAATTGTTAATAACAAGATTATTACAAATTAATGTTTAGTTTTTATTATTATAATGAGAAGCTATAGTGGTTAGTTTTTATATTTTATGACATATATATTGAAATTCGAATATGGTCACATACCCCATTGTCGCTTCTTTAATCTTGCATCTTCTTGTACCAAACACTTGGTTTTTTCAATAATATCGGAAGTGATCACGTCAACAGGCCGACCTGGACGGGGATCATCACCCAGTGATTCTCGACCATGTTTAAACAATTTTGTCACACACGTTACCAAGGCATATGTGATATATATACAGGGTGGTGACTTGGACGACGCAGCATAGGGGTTTCAATGGTAAAATCTTAATGTGCAGTTATTTGCTCCCCTAATTATTTTAGAGTAAAATTGTATTTAAGTTTTTGTTACAGAAAAATATACTGCATCCGAATATGCTATTGTTTATAATTTTTCATAATACCATACTGTTAAATGTGCTTTAACAGTACTGTATGCTCAACCGATATATGCATCAAAACAGCCACGGCCGTTATTTTTTATAACAGTATAATTATTAAAAATCATGTGTTCCTAAAAAAAATCTCAGCATCATGAAATTGTCATGAAGAGCTGTCACCTGTCAGTATGCCATAGAAAATAGAATTTTAAGAAGATATTTTATGTTATTATGAAAAATACTGAACGTCACACGGCTGATATACAAATAACAGACACGGTTGATTATAAAATCTCGGCTATCGCCTCGATTTTTCAACATTCAACCTCATCTGTTATTTGCTACATATCAGCCTTATGACGTTAATAACTATTTCAATTTCCGGAACTGTAAAAATAGTCGAAAACAATAATAATATTTTTGCAAAAATCATTGATGCCGTGGAACAAAAATTTAAACATAAGTGCAAACATCTGTCAAAGATTCTTGACGTTTAAAATTATTTTTAAAACAAGGATAATAGTTGATTACAACAATGTTAAGTAGTGACAAATGTTTGTGCTGTTGTTCCATGGCATCAATGATTTTTGCAAAAATATTATTATTGTTGTCGACTATTTTTACGGTTCCGGAAATTGAAAAATTATAAACATTAGCATATTCGGATGCAGTATTTTTTTCCTGTAGCAAAAACCTAAATACAATTTTGCTCTAAAATAATTAGAGTAGCAATTAACTGTACATTAAGATTTTACCATTGAAACCCCTCTGCTGCGTCGTTCAAGTCACCACCCTGTATATATATATATATATATATATATATATATATATATATATATATATATATATATATATATATATATATATATATATTCATTTATTTATTTATTATCACGGCTTTTTTATTCACTTTGCCACGTATTACATTTTAAATGCTTGAAATTTATGTTACAGATTAAAAAGTATGTTCTTCCTAATGAATATAATAAAGCTCAATCCAATTTAAAAGGCGATCTTGGATTGATAATTCTAAAAGAACCATTTACTTTACCTACATTTAGTGTTCAAGCTATTTGTGTGGATTGGAACAATCAATTTGAAAATGAACATCTTTCAACTGGGAACACAGGATCCGTAAGAACTTACCAAAATTAAATAACTGGTCTTAGGCCCGGTATTTTCATGTCTGGTTAAACTGTCTGTCGCATCGAAAAATTTACACATCACATGTGTAATTTTTATAACTTATGCTATGATATCGAACGATATATATTTTTCGTTATAACTGACAGTTAAGCTAATAGACATTTTAACCATAGATGAAATGAAAATACTGGACCTGAATCATCAAGCACTTATATTTTCTCTGCTTCGGCATAAGAATGAAATATTCCAAGATAATAGCACGCTTATTAATGCTAGAATGAGCTTCATTCATAAATGATTTTTGGTGATATTTTCTTATTTCAAATTGATATGACTTTGCGGGAAATTTCCCCAACACAGTACCTATGTTGGCCTTAAATCATATAGCTTACTTACTAAATGAATATGAGAAAGCCTATGCCTTACTATGCGATTCTCAGGAACGCTTAGGATCAAGAGAGATAGAGTTATACAAGTATATAAAAGAGAAAAGGATACAACTTTACAGAAACCTAGGGTAATGCGCAGTGGCCCGGCTTACCGTGGACGTCGGCATGGATTTTCAAGAAAGGGACAAATATAACCCAAAATAATAGAACAAGGAAGAAGTTGAATAAAAAAACTATATTATTTTTGTAATTCATTTTTCAATAAAGTTAATTTATTTTATTTGTCTGTCGCAAAATAATAAAAGAAGTAGAAAAATACGAACAAAAACTTTTTTTTGTAATTATTTCTGAATAAAAGTAATTTATTGTATTTTGTACTTATGCCGCCAAATTATAAAGCAATATATTAGCGTTTTCAGCTTACACAGTGCAAGTGCGCACTGAGTGCAACTTATCACGTGACCACACTGAACGAGTTCGGCCCTCATCCGGTGGCAGTGCTAGTTTAGCCGCCATATTTGCACTGACACTGTTGCACTTGCTTAGGGAGCCAGTGCACAAAAGTCGCACTGAGCCAGTGCATGGTGCAACTTTTTCTTAAGCTGAAAACGCATCAGCTGACAAAATTTTGCACTCAATGACAAGCTGAAAACGCTCAGTGCAAAAAAGTGCGCACCAGTGCGCACTCAACTTGTAAGCTGAAAACGCTACAATAATAGCAGAGTAACTGCGGATTATGAAAAAGCACAAAACTTTCGACGTGGTTACTACGCCGTCACTGGTTTTTCACTGGCAAGTTTTTCTGAGTTTGCGCAGTCCTTAGGTTTCCGCATTTTCTGCCTTTCTCAATTCTGATCGTTCCCTACTTCCATCCAGTTCATAATCTATTGACGTGTGGTTGGCGTATAAAAAATGCTCGGGCGCCAACCTTCGGGTAACTCAATCCTGAGGGCAGTCAAGGGAAGTGAGGGGGTAGAATAGGCTATCTCCACTAATGAAAAATAGTACAAGTTTATTGAAAATATGAAAGGTAACAGTTAAGAGATGCGGAAAATTCCATTTTTTTTTTAAATTATAAATTACACCCTCTAAAGTTTACGTGTGTGTTTGAACAAATAGAATCCAAGTATGAACCCTTACTTTATGAAGCCCCGCCTCAGCTAAGAATATACTTATTCGGCTTATTCGGATATGTCGGATCTGTTCGGATGCTGCTCGGTTGACATTCTTTTTTCATTGTTTAGGTAAAATTAGAAAAAAAAGTGAAATATCTTAAGTGCAATAATTTATTTCTCTAATAATGGAATATATTATTACAATTTAAATATACATTATTTTGTAATTTGTTCAATATTTTTTCATAAGACTGTGAACCACTGTTTGTTTACTTCTCGTATTCCACATTATCTACGTCACAAAGCAAATTTAAAATTCGGACCTTAATATCTTGCTTATTTGGAGGAATTTTTATGGTCTTATATTTTTATGTAGTTCAAAAAAAAATTTTAAATACCATGGAATAGCCTATAGTACTATTCTACCAGAAATTTCCCTTAATGTAAATTGTTAATTTTAATTAATTTTAAAAAGAAATACAAAACACTCCTTGCAGAAGGCTAATCAAACAATCATTAAATTTTTCTTTAGATTCAAGGTTGGGGATATACAGACGTAACATTAAACACTCCCAGTGAAATCTTAATGCAGTTAGACGTACCATTCAGAACTCAAGAAGATTGTTTGAGAACCGTTCCAGAAAAATTCCAAAACTATCTCACTGAAGATAAGTTTTGTGCTGGATATACTAATGGTAAATACATAGTTCATTTTATAGTTTTAACATTTTTTTATTACTGATACTATTTTATAAAAAAAATTGGCTTATAATATTTTAAACGATAATGATAGTATTGTCATCATTGGCACACCCAGCAATGGGTAATATGCCGTGATGATATATTTATTTATTTATTTTATTTGTCGTCATAGTGTTGATGCCAAATAATAGTAACCAAACAAACAAAACATGTTTTTATCAATTTAGACAAGTTTTTCTTCACGTTCGAGAAAGGTTTGTTGTGTGCTTGCGTGATTCTTAAAAACTATTGTTGAATATAGTAAGCACTTTCACTGTAGTACAATACATAGTTATTTTTGTTCGATTGCCCAAAAAGTGACCTTTTCCGTGCCTGTTTTGCGTGCGCAAAGTAGTTCATTTTTTAACAGTTCGACGAACCGTGCTCAAAGTGCGATTTTGCGCATGGCTCTTTTACTTTGCGTACGGTTCTTTTACTTTGCGCAAGGCCTGTTCGCAGTGATATTTTTTCGTATTAGGCGTGAATTTTTTAGTCGAGTCGCTAGCATGCCGCCGAGATTAAAAATACGCGCAATATGGAAAATATTTATACAGTATGTCCCATTTAAAACTGCCACCATTGGAATACATTATTGGAAAGAGAAAATAAATAAAGATTTTTTTGAAACTAATATCAAATATGGGTTCCATTTAAAAAAATATAAGCTGGTTAGATAATAAAAATATCTAACTTCTTTATTTGGAACATATTTTTCGATTACTAATAGTTTAGACGTTATTTGAAAAAAGAAAAAATCAACAAAATTCAGTTTTTCATCATTATCTAGTGCCCCATGCCCCATGAGAATTTTTGAAAAAACAAAAGCACATCTTAGATGGCCTCCTGTAGTTGCACAAAAAATTCCATTTAACCGACATTATATCTCCTATAGTTGTCGAGATCCCAATGGTGCCAGCTCTAAATGGGACACACTGTATATGATTTGTGATAAAAGTGGCATTTTATTTTGTGAGAAGGTAGCTTGGAACACGACGTGAAGCGGAGTGGTTCAATAAACTTTCGAACATTTTTTCGTATTGAATGTGGAAAAGTAATATTTTTCCTCAATGAAAAACTTTTTCACACAGATTACGGAAAAAAGGACGTTTCCTACCTGAAATGAATATTGAAATAAAATATTTTCCAAACAGAATTAGGAAAAAAATCTAAATACATTCAAATTAATTCAGCAATTTTTCAATTCAGAAGTGGGCGCGGGTCGTGAATTTTGCGTGAGCTTGACGGACTAAAAATTTGTCGTGAGTGGGCGGGCGTGATTGAAATTTTATTTGGCGTGAGTGATACGTTTTCTCCTAATTTTTTTTTATCAGAACAAATCTAATTTTAAGTTACTACTTCGTTAAAACTTGTCATTAGCAATCTTTTTTTGTTTGGAAATAGTTATTCTTTTACACGAAATTTTGCTTAGAATTTGCTCCACTTTTATGAGGATAGAGTAATATCTTAAATTTAGAAACAATTACATACGAAGGTGACCCATCGGGCGTTATCGGGTGTGAGTGCCAAAATGAAATCGTGAGCAAATATAAAAAGTCGTGCGTGGTTGGTCGTGATTATATTTTTAGTTTCATAAGCATGCGTGATCGTGAACATAAAGTAACTCATTAAAATCATTAATAAAATTTTGTTATTTTGACATTTCGTCATTATATTCGTTTTGGCATTATTGCCGTAACAAGACTCTAAAATTAAAAACTTTCTTACATTTTATCGTCCTGTTAATCTTGTAATGTAAAATGTAATACATGTTTTTTTTTTTCAGGATCTTGTGTATGTAACGGAGACGATGGTGGTGGTCTAGTTTTTCCAAAAACTACAGGACGCCAAACTAAATATTACATCAGAGGAATATTGAGTACTTATCCGCAAAATAATGGAACGTGTGATATGCATCAATATGGTGTGTACACCAAAATATCTTACTATAGAGAACTGATACAAAAAGTTGTTAATGAAAATAAGATTAAGTCAAATACATATTAAAACAAAATACTATTGTTATTCATATTGTTGTATAGTTTATCAATTATTAATCGTTAATAAATAACATACATTTACTTTTATTTCACATGTGCGTGTTTTTATTTCAAATTCACTCAAAAATAGTCATAACACGGAATTTTATTTAAAAATGAATCAGGATCACAGACCAAAATATACACTCGTTTAGTAAAATTAAAACATAAAAGTTTATTAAACGAGAAATAAATAAGAAAAAGATAATAAAAATAACGAACACTACGAATAAACAAATTACTAATTAAAGACTAAGAATATTATTAAACACTTAAACGCAAAGATTATTTATTTAAATAATTAACACAACGCACTATTTATTTACACGATATTTATTTCACTATATTTATATCACTAACTACTGTATTTCACCATGCGCGTAGACTCGTTGTCGACTCGACTAACTATACTGGGCTGGACTGGACTTTTATACCATAAACTAATCGCAGTGAGATTAGTCTATGCTCATACTTATTTATGTCACTATTTCACACTCAATACGATTCTGTCCGGTTTATTGACAACCGTAAGGCCCGATCACATAGCTTAAACTATTATTCACGAAAGAAGACTATTCAAGGTCATAATTTGATTTAAACGTAACGCCACTGGGTAAATATTAGCACAGAGGGCAGTGTAGTAGATAATCAAGTATCTGTAATTCTACGACATACGTCATTATTAGCCGTGTTCCTTCGGGTTGTGATAGTGATTTTGTGAATCCTGATTCATTTAATCGTGATTCTTTTGAAACAGGATTTAAAAATTATAGCAAGAAAACAACACAATCTAGTGTCAAATGTCAATGTCATATGCAGACTAATGCAAACTATCCTACTTTATTTTATAAATAATCAAATGTCTAGTGTTATAGTCAGAATTAAAAATGGATTATATTGAAGTAAAAAATAATGTTCTTGGTAAGGAATATGAAGTGTGTTTATTTCAAACAAATCTTTATGTGGTTCATTACACGCTTTTGTAGAAAAATCTTATTTCCCTTGATGCCACAAACGCACAAACCCCACATTCGTATATTTCTGCGCTCGAAATAGTATATGTTCAATTTGTTCTGAACTGAATCTATGTGAATCACTCAAAAAGGTTGATTCTGAAGGGAAGGGGGAAGGTTGTCTAGTGATCAGAAAATGAGAAAGTGGGGATAACGAATAGGAAACGTAAAAACATTATTCTTCTTTATCATGATCACTTTTATCATTTAGATTACGAATCATAGCCCGAAGGAACACGGGTATTGTTTGTAGTGTGTTAGAAAGAAACGCCACTATTCACGTATATCTGTCACACCACATAAATTAAATAGACATATGTCAAATAATCTTTCTCTTTCTAATACAAAATGTTGCTAAGCTACTGCTATAAAGTGATGTGTATTATTTCTTCGAACTAATGACCTTGAATAGACATCTTTCGTGAATAATAGTTTATGTCGTGTTATGTCTGTGTCATGTCAATATATTGAACAAGTGAATAACTTATGAAATAGTTCACATAGGTTATGTCGCGTATGCTATTTCTTTTGACATTGCAAGATGAGTTTGGACGATAATTCATTAATTTAATTAATATATATTTATATATTTGACCTTTAACGAAGAAAATTATTTATATTCTAACCACTATTAGAGTATGATTCTAAAGAAAGTCAAAATTGATAAACGTATTTGTGGACTGTTGCTGAATGATTCGACTTGTCGACTAGACTAACTAGGCTGGACTAATCTCGCGCCAAACCGGTCCGCTTTGTATATGGTTCCCATTATCTCTAGAAAAGTTCCAGAAACGTTCGAAAGAGAACAGGTCTAATTCTGATACAAGGTCACGCGGCTTAAAAGTTTGTTTACTCAATTAGCGCACAGGACATTTGTTACCGCGGTTACAATACTATTTCATTTTTTGCCGTTGGTTGGACGGAGATAGCGTATACCCCTTTGGAACAACTACGATAATGATATAGCAAATAATAGTCTCATATATGCTATGTGGGTCGACAAAGATGCTAGTAATTATTTCATCAGAAATTGATGACGTAGGGATCAACTTTGAGATATACCTGGTGTCTACTTTATTTTCCGAACATAGAAAATTCAATGTTAAAATGTTGATTTGGCGATATCTCGTTACCTACCCATTAATTTTAGAAAAAAAGTAATGAAGATAAATGTTAAGAATGAAAAACATATCAATAACCTAACCTTACGCACAAAACTTGGCTCAAGTATTGCAAGCGTGACTTCTGTGAGTTAAAAAATACATTGTATTCTCTATGTAACAGATTTCTAGTAGGTATGTATCAAAACGTATTTTTTAATTAAACCGGATTATCCGAACTTTTCGCTGATCTGAACATCTTTACATAAACTATGTTCGTTAGTTTTACTACTTTGCGTCTATGGTTCTCTGCCGGATATGTGGACACGGCAGTAAATCGTAGACGCAAAGCAGCGAAACAAACCTAATAGATCGCGTCCACTTTATTTTTTTATTATTTGTATTTCATCGAATGGATGTATAAAAAGTGAGACGTTTTCAATGCGCAATTGATTTTCTGCGCATATAGGTGATGGAATGAAATAGTTCCCATTTTCAAATTTAAAAATCCATCATGTCAGTCTTATCAACAGTCTAGACGAAAAATTTTGAATTATTAAATAATTTTAATCACATGCAAAAGACATTTTAAAATAAGAGGTGGAAAAACACCTATACAAAGCTTTAGAAAAATGCAGATTGGTGACAGACAGTATAACGTCGCAGGACAATTACTATGCTATGCATCCATATGAATGTTCTATTATGTTCCAGCAGATGTCCCAAGTTGTTTAATTTTTGGCGACTAAAATTAACGTGAATCTCTCAAGCGGACGATATTTGCAACTGAAAGCTGAAAACGCTACAATAATAGCAGAGTAACTGCGGATTATGAAAAAGCACAAAACTTTCGACGTGGTTACTACGCCGTCACTGGTTTTTCACTGGCAAGTTTTTCTGAGTTTGCGCAGTCCTTAGGTTTCCGCATTTTCTGCCTTTCTCAATTCTGATCGTTCCCTACTTCCATCCAGTTCATAATCTATTGACGTGTGGTTGGCGTATAAAAAATGCTCGGGCGCCAACCTTCGGGTAACTCAATCCTGAGGGCAGTCAAGGGAAGTGAGGGGGTAGAATAGGCTATCTCCACTAATGAAAAATAGTACAAGTTTATTGAAAATATGAAAGGTAACAGTTAAGAGATGCGGAAAATTCCATTTTTTTTTTAAATTATAAATTACACCCTCTAAAGTTTACGTGTGTGTTTGAACAAATAGAATCCAAGTATGAACCCTTACTTTATGAAGCCCCGCCTAAGCTAAGAATATACTTATTCGGCTTATTCGGATATGTCGGATCTGTTCGGATGCTGCTCGGTTGACATTCTTTTTTCATTGTTTAGGTAAAATTAGAAAAAAAAGTGAAATATCTTAAGTGCAATAATTTATTTCTCTAATAATGGAATATATTATTACAATTTAAATATACATTATTTTGTAATTTGTTCAATATTTTTTCATAAGACTGTGAACCACTGTTTGTTTACTTCTCGTATTCCACATTATCTACGTCACAAAGCAAATTTAAAATTCGGACCTTAATATCTTGCTTATTTGGAGGAATTTTTATGGTCTTATATTTTTATGTAGTTCAAAAAAAAATTTTAAATACCATGGAATAGCCTATAGTACTATTCTACCAGAAATTTCCCTTAATGTAAATTGTTAATTTTAATTAATTTTAAAAAGAAATACAAAACACTCCTTGCAGAAGGCTAATCAAACAATCATTAAATTTTTCTTTAGATTCAAGGTTGGGGATATACAGACGTAACATTAAACACTCCCAGTGAAATCTTAATGCAGTTAGACGTACCATTCAGAACTCAAGAAGATTGTTTGAGAACCGTTCCAGAAAAATTCCAAAACTATCTCACTGAAGATAAGTTTTGTGCTGGATATACTAATGGTAAATACATAGTTCATTTTATAGTTTTAACATTTTTTTATTACTGATACTATTTTATAAAAAAAATTGGCTTATAATATTTTAAACGATAATGATAGTATTGTCATCATTGGCACACCCAGCAATGGGTAATATGCCGTGATGATATATTTATTTATTTATTTTATTTGTCGTCATAGTGTTGATGCCAAATAATAGTAACCAAACAAACAAAACATGTTTTTATCAATTTAGACAAGTTTTTCTTCACGTTCGAGAAAGGTTTGTTGTGTGCTTGCGTGATTCTTAAAAACTATTGTTGAATATAGTAAGCACTTTCACTGTAGTACAATACATAGTTATTTTTGTTCGATTGCCCAAAAAGTGACCTTTTCCGTGCCTGTTTTGCGTGCGCAAAGTAGTTCATTTTTTAACAGTTCGACGAACCGTGCTCAAAGTGCGATTTTGCGCATGGCTCTTTTACTTTGCGTACGGTTCTTTTACTTTGCGCAAGGCCTGTTCGCAGTGATATTTTTTCGTATTAGGCGTGAATTTTTTAGTCGAGTCGCTAGCATGCCGCCGAGATTAAAAATACGCGCAATATGGAAAATATTTATACAGTATGTCCCATTTAAAACTGCCACCATTGGAATACATTATTGGAAAGAGAAAATAAATAAAGATTTTTTTGAAACTAATATCAAATATGGGTTCCATTTAAAAAAATATAAGCTGGTTAGATAATAAAAATATCTAACTTCTTTATTTGGAACATATTTTTCGATTACTAATAGTTTAGACGTTATTTGAAAAAAGAAAAAATCAACAAAATTCAGTTTTTCATCATTATCTAGTGCCCCATGCCCCATGAGAATTTTTGAAAAAACAAAAGCACATCTTAGATGGCCTCCTGTAGTTGCACAAAAAATTCCATTTAACCGACATTATATCTCCTATAGTTGTCGAGATCCCAATGGTGCCAGCTCTAAATGGGACACACTGTATATGATTTGTGATAAAAGTGGCATTTTATTTTGTGAGAAGGTAGCTTGGAACACGACGTGAAGCGGAGTGGTTCAATAAACTTTCGAACATTTTTTCGTATTGAATGTGGAAAAGTAATATTTTTCCTCAATGAAAAACTTTTTCACACAGATTACGGAAAAAAGGACGTTTCCTACCTGAAATGAATATTGAAATAAAATATTTTCCAAACAGAATTAGGAAAAAAATCTAAATACATTCAAATTAATTCAGCAATTTTTCAATTCAGAAGTGGGCGCGGGTCGTGAATTTTGCGTGAGCTTGACGGACTAAAAATTTGTCGTGAGTGGGCGGGCGTGATTGAAATTTTATTTGGCGTGAGTGATACGTTTTCTCCTAATTTTTTTTTATCAGAACAAATCTAATTTTAAGTTACTACTTCGTTAAAACTTGTCATTAGCAATCTTTTTTTGTTTGGAAATAGTTATTCTTTTACACGAAATTTTGCTTAGAATTTGCTCCACTTTTATGAGGATAGAGTAATATCTTAAATTTAGAAACAATTACATACGAAGGTGACCCATCGGGCGTTATCGGGTGTGAGTGCCAAAATGAAATCGTGAGCAAATATAAAAAGTCGTGCGTGGTTGGTCGTGATTATATTTTTAGTTTCATAAGCATGCGTGATCGTGAACATAAAGTAACTCATTAAAATCATTAATAAAATTTTGTTATTTTGACATTTCGTCATTATATTCGTTTTGGCATTATTGCCGTAACAAGACTCTAAAATTAAAAACTTTCTTACATTTTATCGTCCTGTTAATCTTGTAATGTAAAATGTAATACATGTTTTTTTTTTTCAGGATCTTGTGTATGTAACGGAGACGATGGTGGTGGTCTAGTTTTTCCAAAAACTACAGGACGCCAAACTAAATATTACATCAGAGGAATATTGAGTACTTATCCGCAAAATAATGGAACGTGTGATATGCATCAATATGGTGTGTACACCAAAATATCTTACTATAGAGAACTGATACAAAAAGTTGTTAATGAAAATAAGATTAAGTCAAATACATATTAAAACAAAATACTATTGTTATTCATATTGTTGTATAGTTTATCAATTATTAATCGTTAATAAATAACATACATTTACTTTTATTTCACATGTGCGTGTTTTTATTTCAAATTCACTCAAAAATAGTCATAACACGGAATTTTATTTAAAAATGAATCAGGATCACAGACCAAAATATACACTCGTTTAGTAAAATTAAAACATAAAAGTTTATTAAACGAGAAATAAATAAGAAAAAGATAATAAAAATAACGAACACTACGAATAAACAAATTACTAATTAAAGACTAAGAATATTATTAAACACTTAAACGCAAAGATTATTTATTTAAATAATTAACACAACGCACTATTTATTTACACGATATTTATTTCACTATATTTATATCACTAACTACTGTATTTCACCATGCGCGTAGACTCGTTGTCGACTCGACTAACTATACTGGGCTGGACTGGACTTTTATACCATAAACTAATCGCAGTGAGATTAGTCTATGCTCATACTTATTTATGTCACTATTTCACACTCAATACGATTCTGTCCGGTTTATTGACAACCGTAAGGCCCGATCACATAGCTTAAACTATTATTCACGAAAGAAGACTATTCAAGGTCATAATTTGATTTAAACGTAACGCCACTGGGTAAATATTAGCACAGAGGGCAGTGTAGTAGATAATCAAGTATCTGTAATTCTACGACATACGTCATTATTAGCCGTGTTCCTTCGGGTTGTGATAGTGATTTTGTGAATCCTGATTCATTTAATCGTGATTCTTTTGAAACAGGATTTAAAAATTATAGCAAGAAAACAACACAATCTAGTGTCAAATGTCAATGTCATATGCAGACTAATGCAAACTATCCTACTTTATTTTATAAATAATCAAATGTCTAGTGTTATAGTCAGAATTAAAAATGGATTATATTGAAGTAAAAAATAATGTTCTTGGTAAGGAATATGAAGTGTGTTTATTTCAAACAAATCTTTATGTGGTTCATTACACGCTTTTGTAGAAAAATCTTATTTCCCTTGATGCCACAAACGCACAAACCCCACATTCGTATATTTCTGCGCTCGAAATAGTATATGTTCAATTTGTTCTGAACTGAATCTATGTGAATCACTCAAAAAGGTTGATTCTGAAGGGAAGGGGGAAGGTTGTCTAGTGATCAGAAAATGAGAAAGTGGGGATAACGAATAGGAAACGTAAAAACATTATTCTTCTTTATCATGATCACTTTTATCATTTAGATTACGAATCATAGCCCGAAGGAACACGGGTATTGTTTGTAGTGTGTTAGAAAGAAACGCCACTATTCACGTATATCTGTCACACCACATAAATTAAATAGACATATGTCAAATAATCTTTCTCTTTCTAATACAAAATGTTGCTAAGCTACTGCTATAAAGTGATGTGTATTATTTCTTCGAACTAATGACCTTGAATAGACATCTTTCGTGAATAATAGTTTATGTCGTGTTATGTCTGTGTCATGTCAATATATTGAACAAGTGAATAACTTATGAAATAGTTCACATAGGTTATGTCGCGTATGCTATTTCTTTTGACATTGCAAGATGAGTTTGGACGATAATTCATTAATTTAATTAATATATATTTATATATTTGACCTTTAACGAAGAAAATTATTTATATTCTAACCACTATTAGAGTATGATTCTAAAGAAAGTCAAAATTGATAAACGTATTTGTGGACTGTTGCTGAATGATTCGACTTGTCGACTAGACTAACTAGGCTGGACTAATCTCGCGCCAAACCGGTCCGCTTTGTATATGGTTCCCATTATCTCTAGAAAAGTTCCAGAAACGTTCGAAAGAGAACAGGTCTAATTCTGATACAAGGTCACGCGGCTTAAAAGTTTGTTTACTCAATTAGCGCACAGGACATTTGTTACCGCGGTTACAATACTATTTCATTTTTTGCCGTTGGTTGGACGGAGATAGCGTATACCCCTTTGGAACAACTACGATAATGATATAGCAAATAATAGTCTCATATATGCTATGTGGGTCGACAAAGATGCTAGTAATTATTTCATCAGAAATTGATGACGTAGGGATCAACTTTGAGATATACCTGGTGTCTACTTTATTTTCCGAACATAGAAAATTCAATGTTAAAATGTTGATTTGGCGATATCTCGTTACCTACCCATTAATTTTAGAAAAAAAGTAATGAAGATAAATGTTAAGAATGAAAAACATATCAATAACCTAACCTTACGCACAAAACTTGGCTCAAGTATTGCAAGCGTGACTTCTGTGAGTTAAAAAATACATTGTATTCTCTATGTAACAGATTTCTAGTAGGTATGTATCAAAACGTATTTTTTAATTAAACCGGATTATCCGAACTTTTCGCTGATCTGAACATCTTTACATAAACTATGTTCGTTAGTTTTACTACTTTGCGTCTATGGTTCTCTGCCGGATATGTGGACACGGCAGTAAATCGTAGACGCAAAGCAGCGAAACAAACCTAATAGATCGCGTCCACTTTATTTTTTTATTATTTGTATTTCATCGAATGGATGTATAAAAAGTGAGACGTTTTCAATGCGCAATTGATTTTCTGCGCATATAGGTGATGGAATGAAATAGTTCCCATTTTCAAATTTAAAAATCCATCATGTCAGTCTTATCAACAGTCTAGACGAAAAATTTTGAATTATTAAATAATTTTAATCACATGCAAAAGACATTTTAAAATAAGAGGTGGAAAAACACCTATACAAAGCTTTAGAAAAATGCAGATTGGTGACAGACAGTATAACGTCGCAGGACAATTACTATGCTATGCATCCATATGAATGTTCTATTATGTTCCAGCAGATGTCCCAAGTTGTTTAATTTTTGGCGACTAAAATTAACGTGAATCTCTCAAGCGGACGATATTTGCAACTGAAAGCTGAAAACGCTACAATAATAGCAGAGTAACTGCGGATTATGAAAAAGCACAAAACTTTCGACGTGGTTACTACGCCGTCACTGGTTTTTCACTGGCAAGTTTTTCTGAGTTTGCGCAGTCCTTAGGTTTCCGCATTTTCTGCCTTTCTCAATTCTGATCGTTCCCTACTTCCATCCAGTTCATAATCTATTGACGTGTGGTTGGCGTATAAAAAATGCTCGGGCGCCAACCTTCGGGTAACTCAATCCTGAGGGCAGTCAAGGGAAGTGAGGGGGTAGAATAGGCTATCTCCACTAATGAAAAATAGTACAAGTTTATTGAAAATATGAAAGGTAACAGTTAAGAGATGCGGAAAATTCCATTTTTTTTTTAAATTATAAATTACACCCTCTAAAGTTTACGTGTGTGTTTGAACAAATAGAATCCAAGTATGAACCCTTACTTTATGAAGCCCCGCCTCAGCTAAGAATATACTTATTCGGCTTATTCGGATATGTCGGATCTGTTCGGATGCTGCTCGGTTGACATTCTTTTTTCATTGTTTAGGTAAAATTAGAAAAAAAAGTGAAATATCTTAAGTGCAATAATTTATTTCTCTAATAATGGAATATATTATTACAATTTAAATATACATTATTTTGTAATTTGTTCAATATTTTTTCATAAGACTGTGAACCACTGTTTGTTTACTTCTCGTATTCCACATTATCTACGTCACAAAGCAAATTTAAAATTCGGACCTTAATATCTTGCTTATTTGGAGGAATTTTTATGGTCTTATATTTTTATGTAGTTCAAAAAAAAATTTTAAATACCATGGAATAGCCTATAGTACTATTCTACCAGAAATTTCCCTTAATGTAAATTGTTAATTTTAATTAATTTTAAAAAGAAATACAAAACACTCCTTGCAGAAGGCTAATCAAACAATCATTAAATTTTTCTTTAGATTCAAGGTTGGGGATATACAGACGTAACATTAAACACTCCCAGTGAAATCTTAATGCAGTTAGACGTACCATTCAGAACTCAAGAAGATTGTTTGAGAACCGTTCCAGAAAAATTCCAAAACTATCTCACTGAAGATAAGTTTTGTGCTGGATATACTAATGGTAAATACATAGTTCATTTTATAGTTTTAACATTTTTTTATTACTGATACTATTTTATAAAAAAAATTGGCTTATAATATTTTAAACGATAATGATAGTATTGTCATCATTGGCACACCCAGCAATGGGTAATATGCCGTGATGATATATTTATTTATTTATTTTATTTGTCGTCATAGTGTTGATGCCAAATAATAGTAACCAAACAAACAAAACATGTTTTTATCAATTTAGACAAGTTTTTCTTCACGTTCGAGAAAGGTTTGTTGTGTGCTTGCGTGATTCTTAAAAACTATTGTTGAATATAGTAAGCACTTTCACTGTAGTACAATACATAGTTATTTTTGTTCGATTGCCCAAAAAGTGACCTTTTCCGTGCCTGTTTTGCGTGCGCAAAGTAGTTCATTTTTTAACAGTTCGACGAACCGTGCTCAAAGTGCGATTTTGCGCATGGCTCTTTTACTTTGCGTACGGTTCTTTTACTTTGCGCAAGGCCTGTTCGCAGTGATATTTTTTCGTATTAGGCGTGAATTTTTTAGTCGAGTCGCTAGCATGCCGCCGAGATTAAAAATACGCGCAATATGGAAAATATTTATACAGTATGTCCCATTTAAAACTGCCACCATTGGAATACATTATTGGAAAGAGAAAATAAATAAAGATTTTTTTGAAACTAATATCAAATATGGGTTCCATTTAAAAAAATATAAGCTGGTTAGATAATAAAAATATCTAACTTCTTTATTTGGAACATATTTTTCGATTACTAATAGTTTAGACGTTATTTGAAAAAAGAAAAAATCAACAAAATTCAGTTTTTCATCATTATCTAGTGCCCCATGCCCCATGAGAATTTTTGAAAAAACAAAAGCACATCTTAGATGGCCTCCTGTAGTTGCACAAAAAATTCCATTTAACCGACATTATATCTCCTATAGTTGTCGAGATCCCAATGGTGCCAGCTCTAAATGGGACACACTGTATATGATTTGTGATAAAAGTGGCATTTTATTTTGTGAGAAGGTAGCTTGGAACACGACGTGAAGCGGAGTGGTTCAATAAACTTTCGAACATTTTTTCGTATTGAATGTGGAAAAGTAATATTTTTCCTCAATGAAAAACTTTTTCACACAGATTACGGAAAAAAGGACGTTTCCTACCTGAAATGAATATTGAAATAAAATATTTTCCAAACAGAATTAGGAAAAAAATCTAAATACATTCAAATTAATTCAGCAATTTTTCAATTCAGAAGTGGGCGCGGGTCGTGAATTTTGCGTGAGCTTGACGGACTAAAAATTTGTCGTGAGTGGGCGGGCGTGATTGAAATTTTATTTGGCGTGAGTGATACGTTTTCTCCTAATTTTTTTTTATCAGAACAAATCTAATTTTAAGTTACTACTTCGTTAAAACTTGTCATTAGCAATCTTTTTTTGTTTGGAAATAGTTATTCTTTTACACGAAATTTTGCTTAGAATTTGCTCCACTTTTATGAGGATAGAGTAATATCTTAAATTTAGAAACAATTACATACGAAGGTGACCCATCGGGCGTTATCGGGTGTGAGTGCCAAAATGAAATCGTGAGCAAATATAAAAAGTCGTGCGTGGTTGGTCGTGATTATATTTTTAGTTTCATAAGCATGCGTGATCGTGAACATAAAGTAACTCATTAAAATCATTAATAAAATTTTGTTATTTTGACATTTCGTCATTATATTCGTTTTGGCATTATTGCCGTAACAAGACTCTAAAATTAAAAACTTTCTTACATTTTATCGTCCTGTTAATCTTGTAATGTAAAATGTAATACATGTTTTTTTTTTTCAGGATCTTGTGTATGTAACGGAGACGATGGTGGTGGTCTAGTTTTTCCAAAAACTACAGGACGCCAAACTAAATATTACATCAGAGGAATATTGAGTACTTATCCGCAAAATAATGGAACGTGTGATATGCATCAATATGGTGTGTACACCAAAATATCTTACTATAGAGAACTGATACAAAAAGTTGTTAATGAAAATAAGATTAAGTCAAATACATATTAAAACAAAATACTATTGTTATTCATATTGTTGTATAGTTTATCAATTATTAATCGTTAATAAATAACATACATTTACTTTTATTTCACATGTGCGTGTTTTTATTTCAAATTCACTCAAAAATAGTCATAACACGGAATTTTATTTAAAAATGAATCAGGATCACAGACCAAAATATACACTCGTTTAGTAAAATTAAAACATAAAAGTTTATTAAACGAGAAATAAATAAGAAAAAGATAATAAAAATAACGAACACTACGAATAAACAAATTACTAATTAAAGACTAAGAATATTATTAAACACTTAAACGCAAAGATTATTTATTTAAATAATTAACACAACGCACTATTTATTTACACGATATTTATTTCACTATATTTATATCACTAACTACTGTATTTCACCATGCGCGTAGACTCGTTGTCGACTCGACTAACTATACTGGGCTGGACTGGACTTTTATACCATAAACTAATCGCAGTGAGATTAGTCTATGCTCATACTTATTTATGTCACTATTTCACACTCAATACGATTCTGTCCGGTTTATTGACAACCGTAAGGCCCGATCACATAGCTTAAACTATTATTCACGAAAGAAGACTATTCAAGGTCATAATTTGATTTAAACGTAACGCCACTGGGTAAATATTAGCACAGAGGGCAGTGTAGTAGATAATCAAGTATCTGTAATTCTACGACATACGTCATTATTAGCCGTGTTCCTTCGGGTTGTGATAGTGATTTTGTGAATCCTGATTCATTTAATCGTGATTCTTTTGAAACAGGATTTAAAAATTATAGCAAGAAAACAACACAATCTAGTGTCAAATGTCAATGTCATATGCAGACTAATGCAAACTATCCTACTTTATTTTATAAATAATCAAATGTCTAGTGTTATAGTCAGAATTAAAAATGGATTATATTGAAGTAAAAAATAATGTTCTTGGTAAGGAATATGAAGTGTGTTTATTTCAAACAAATCTTTATGTGGTTCATTACACGCTTTTGTAGAAAAATCTTATTTCCCTTGATGCCACAAACGCACAAACCCCACATTCGTATATTTCTGCGCTCGAAATAGTATATGTTCAATTTGTTCTGAACTGAATCTATGTGAATCACTCAAAAAGGTTGATTCTGAAGGGAAGGGGGAAGGTTGTCTAGTGATCAGAAAATGAGAAAGTGGGGATAACGAATAGGAAACGTAAAAACATTATTCTTCTTTATCATGATCACTTTTATCATTTAGATTACGAATCATAGCCCGAAGGAACACGGGTATTGTTTGTAGTGTGTTAGAAAGAAACGCCACTATTCACGTATATCTGTCACACCACATAAATTAAATAGACATATGTCAAATAATCTTTCTCTTTCTAATACAAAATGTTGCTAAGCTACTGCTATAAAGTGATGTGTATTATTTCTTCGAACTAATGACCTTGAATAGACATCTTTCGTGAATAATAGTTTATGTCGTGTTATGTCTGTGTCATGTCAATATATTGAACAAGTGAATAACTTATGAAATAGTTCACATAGGTTATGTCGCGTATGCTATTTCTTTTGACATTGCAAGATGAGTTTGGACGATAATTCATTAATTTAATTAATATATATTTATATATTTGACCTTTAACGAAGAAAATTATTTATATTCTAACCACTATTAGAGTATGATTCTAAAGAAAGTCAAAATTGATAAACGTATTTGTGGACTGTTGCTGAATGATTCGACTTGTCGACTAGACTAACTAGGCTGGACTAATCTCGCGCCAAACCGGTCCGCTTTGTATATGGTTCCCATTATCTCTAGAAAAGTTCCAGAAACGTTCGAAAGAGAACAGGTCTAATTCTGATACAAGGTCACGCGGCTTAAAAGTTTGTTTACTCAATTAGCGCACAGGACATTTGTTACCGCGGTTACAATACTATTTCATTTTTTGCCGTTGGTTGGACGGAGATAGCGTATACCCCTTTGGAACAACTACGATAATGATATAGCAAATAATAGTCTCATATATGCTATGTGGGTCGACAAAGATGCTAGTAATTATTTCATCAGAAATTGATGACGTAGGGATCAACTTTGAGATATACCTGGTGTCTACTTTATTTTCCGAACATAGAAAATTCAATGTTAAAATGTTGATTTGGCGATATCTCGTTACCTACCCATTAATTTTAGAAAAAAAGTAATGAAGATAAATGTTAAGAATGAAAAACATATCAATAACCTAACCTTACGCACAAAACTTGGCTCAAGTATTGCAAGCGTGACTTCTGTGAGTTAAAAAATACATTGTATTCTCTATGTAACAGATTTCTAGTAGGTATGTATCAAAACGTATTTTTTAATTAAACCGGATTATCCGAACTTTTCGCTGATCTGAACATCTTTACATAAACTATGTTCGTTAGTTTTACTACTTTGCGTCTATGGTTCTCTGCCGGATATGTGGACACGGCAGTAAATCGTAGACGCAAAGCAGCGAAACAAACCTAATAGATCGCGTCCACTTTATTTTTTTATTATTTGTATTTCATCGAATGGATGTATAAAAAGTGAGACGTTTTCAATGCGCAATTGATTTTCTGCGCATATAGGTGATGGAATGAAATAGTTCCCATTTTCAAATTTAAAAATCCATCATGTCAGTCTTATCAACAGTCTAGACGAAAAATTTTGAATTATTAAATAATTTTAATCACATGCAAAAGACATTTTAAAATAAGAGGTGGAAAAACACCTATACAAAGCTTTAGAAAAATGCAGATTGGTGACAGACAGTATAACGTCGCAGGACAATTACTATGCTATGCATCCATATGAATGTTCTATTATGTTCCAGCAGATGTCCCAAGTTGTTTAATTTTTGGCGACTAAAATTAACGTGAATCTCTCAAGCGGACGATATTTGCAACTCTTGAAAATGGTATTCTGTTATTCAACTTTAAATATATATAGTGCATTGGATTCCATGCCGGTTTCTTGTTTGTCTTTTTGTTTTAAAGTACATATAAATTACTCTGCAATATGAGCACGAAGAACGAAAAAATATTATCAACGTCAATTGCTGCGTTTATGGCTGTCATTCTCGGGGTAGTAAGAAATTATCTGTGCCAAAAATTGGTGAGAGGAGGAGTGACATCCAATATAAATTTCGTAAAATGGAGTCTATCGACAAAAGAGAGGGCTGGATTAGAAAAATGCGAACTGGAAAACAAGTGACGAATCAGAAGATGATAACAAAAATGAAAAGTATTGTATTATTTCCCGACCAAAGTAAAATAATACACCTTTCACTTTATGTGTAGCATTCAATATATTTCTTACACTTGTAATTAAAACAATTTGAAAGATATTTGACATTAGTTCCATTTTAATTTTCTTAACTAACTAAAATAAATACATATTTATTTAACATCCATGAATAATATATGGTACTCGTATTAAGACAGCTATAATGTTTTTGCACTGGCCACTATGATAGCCAGCTATACAAGAGCATTTTGTAAATAATCAATTGTAAATTTAATGTTCTTCTAATCTCATGAGGATGTAACGTTAGAGCACTTGTTTAAACACAGCCCAGTCTGTAGCACTATGTTCATTAACGCCACATAAAAATAGCAACCCACGATTCAACAATTCTCCCCATTTTATAAAACTTCGAGAATAATTTGTTACCTCCAAATAAGTAAACTTTTCCTTAGAAATAAGTCTAAGATAACTTTCTTCGAATGTTATTATAATTTACACAAAATTATTACTAACACTATTTATATACGTTTATACTTCAAAACGAATGTTGGTTATACAATGTTTCTGTATGCGATCTTAATAGCACAATACCATTTTCAGAGCACGTGTATGCTACAACCTACAACACTAGCGCCGCCATCGGTAGTTTTAGTCGCCAATACAGAATTATCAAAAATGGTCGACGGTCACGTGACCATTTTTGTTCCAAAATATTGTCAAAATTATATTTCAATATTTCATAATTCATCAAAACTATATTTCACATATCACAGATGATGAGAGGTGCATGACATTTGATTAATGATTATCATTGCCGTACGTTGGTTCGTTTGATTTTTGTTTCGCATATCTTCGTGAAAAATCTCTAATTTCATTAGGGCTTTTAATGAACAGCATGACAGAATTCTTCTTTCGTTCGGGTGAACGTAAAGAAAACGGTTCTTGGGATTACTCTTTTGACAGCTAGCAAAATCGAAACATATAGGGCGCGAGCAGTCACGTGACTCGAGCGACCTTGACGTGCTTGGAATCAGCTGATTTGTGTGCGCGTGTCACTTTGACAAGAATAATGTCACTTTGACAAGACCAATGTTTTGACTTATTTTAATTTTGAACTGTTGAGAAGTTATTATTTTTAATTTCATGTGTTTTACTGCCTGAAAATTGTACATTAATAACATTTTAGCAGTTCAGAATCAAAATAAGTCAAAACATTGGTCTTGTCAAAGTGACACTGTTCTTGTCAAAACGACATGCGCACACAAATCAGCTGATTCCAAGCACGTCAAGGACGCCCGAGTCACGTGTCTGCTCGCGCCCTATAGGGCACGGAAAATCACGTGACCTATCATATGTTTTGTCTCTTTCTCACTTCAGACTCGATCTTCAGCTCTGTCCCACGCTAACTTCAGACTACTTTCGACGCAGTGCGCATGCGTCAGTTTGAATAGCTGTCACATTTCTAGCAAGATATCAAATGAGAATAAAATGAAGACAATAATAATCAAATAGGTTTTTATTGAATTCTTCAATAATATAATGGAAGATAACAATGTGATCTTATATGTATATTCATAAGTATTACGATCAGGATGCTCTTCGTCTTCATTCTTGCTTAAAAAGCAAATATTACCAACACTAATTGACAATTTATAAATTTAGGGCTTCATCAACGACCTACTATCAAATCTGAGTAATCGATAATATGTCAGCAAATGATATTCTCATAAATATAAACGGCCACGAGCCACATACGACGCCTCTCTTGTTTTTCACATGTAACCTACCTACCACACCTACCCTACCTATACAAATTGTCACTTGTTACTTATGTTCAAATATGATTAGGTTTTAAATATTACCTCGACAATCGGTGCTTGATGGGATAGCAAACAGTTTTATATTATAATCCGACAAAAAACTTGCAGCCAACAACGCATTGGCATCGTTTGAAAAAGAATGACAACACTCACAAACAACAGAAAATAACAATAAAAGAAATAACAACAAACAAGGTAACAAAAAGAAACAAATAATAAAACACGACAATGAATAACAATAACACAATCAATCTCTATATGCACAAGAACCACCAAATAACAAAATGACAACAAATTCCATACGCATACGCACTGCGTCGAAAGTACAGTCTGAAGTTAGCATGGGACAGAGCTGAAGACCGAGTCTGGAAGTGAGAAAGGGACAAAACATATGATAGGTCACGTGATCATCCGTGCCCTATGGGAATAGTACTGCTGTCATATTAAGTAAACGGCAAATGTCAAAATGTATGGAGCGGCACACTTCGGCAATTTTTGATCACTCTGTATATGTATATTTAATTCTTCTAATTTTGTCGCATATGGTATGAGCGAATATTTATTTATTTATTTGCACACAAAATATAATCCGAACATTATAAAATAGTTTTCAACGACAAAAAAATGATTCAAATATCCACCAACGACAATATATTTTTAACGCCAAGGTCACCAAGAACAAATACAACGCATGCGTTTGAGAATTATAAACACGACAAAATTGATCGAAACGACATTTATTATCTCTGAACTTAACAATGAACAAAAAAAGAGAGAAAATATATTTTAAATAATATTCCAAGAATCGACAGAACTTAATCTTTTTGAACAGGAACTCATGAAACAAACAGAAGGTTAGGTTATGTTAATTTGTTAATATTATTAACATCAATAGATATTTATTAATTTATAATTACAGGACTTTAAAATAAAATGAACCAAGTTTATTTAATACAAAACTTCAGACAAAACGAACATACTGCAAAAGAAAAGAAAAAGAGGCATCGCAGTACTGCCCGAATATGGAGAAAAATAAAAGAATTCGAATCAAATGAAGAAGCAGAATCATTTCTTCAAAATGAAGATATGTGGAAGAAGGCATCGAAAAAAAGAAATCTAGATGGTGAAAGAGTGGAATTCCGATGTAAATATGGCAAATATCGAGAGAAAGAATGCCCTGCTGCTATATATTTATTTTACCATGCCTTTGATGAAAAAGTCTCTTTATTTTCAACAGACACTGCACATTGTCATTATGAAAGTCGTATACCTTTTCGCGGGATAGATAATACTTCCAAAGAAGTAATAATTTGGTTATACAAAAATGGTATTGAAAATCCTGAAGCAATTATTGCGGAATTGAAAAAAGAAAATTTACCTGAGCCTACAAAAATTCAATTAACGGTTTTTTTAAAACGTTTAAGGGAAAAAAAGTATAAATCTTCATCTGAAAATGAACTGGTAGAATGGAGTGAAGAGTGTAAGGTAATTATAGAGGATAGTAATTTTTCCAAAGTATTAAATTTTATAATTTTTTCATAATAATAAAATGTATATCATGGCATGCAAATATAGTATATTCTATAACTAGTGTCAAATAGAGCTTTAGACTGCCTATGAACTTTTTCTAACACTATTCTAAAAAAATAATATATTATTGGTATGTTACATAAGCAATAATTTGTTATTTAATTTAAAAAGAGTAAAACAAGATATATACTATTATTCACGAAAGATGACTATTCAAGGTCATTTATTCGAAGAAAGAATACACATTTTATAGCAATAGCTTAGCAACATTTTGTATTAGAAAGAGAAGATTATTTGACCTACGTCTGTTTAATTTTTGTGATGTGACATATACGTAAATAGTGGCATTACTTTCTAACACACTATAAATAATAATGACATATGTCGTAGAATTACAGATACCTAATTATCTACTACACTGCCCTCTGTGGTAATATTTACCCAGTGGCGTTGACGTTTAAATCAAATTATTATTCCTTGGTTTATAAGTTAAGTCTGTTTTTGTATTTTGCAAAAACATAAATGAAGAACATAAATGTTTCAGAAAGACATTATTTAGAAAGAAACATAATTTTCTAATGAATTACTCTTATTTTCTCAGTTAAAATGTGTCCATAAATATTTCATGTAGCACGCCTATGTATACGAAATGCAATAAAGTTATCTGCAAGTAATATTATATCAGACGGCTTACGTGAATAGTCATCTTTCGTGAATAATAGTTTAATTAGTTTTTGTAAAAAAATTCTTATACACGCAGCTTTCAACAAAATGAGTACAGACTGCTGTATTTATGTGACATCACATCAAAATTTTTACGTGACGTCATGTAAATACAGTTTTCATAAAAATTCTGTGAAAACGGTTTTTATTAAAATATTTACGTCCATTTTTATAAAAAAAAATTACAGTGGGATACCGGCTTAACAGTTGAAGCATTTGAAATAACAAAATCAAAGAAACCAAGGAAAGCCGGCTTGATTTCGAAAACAATTGCGTTTTCCCATGTATTTTAAATGGGTGAATTGAAAAACTAGTGGGCTTTCTGTAACAGTATGACAGAATGTGCTCTTTCTGTAACAGTTTTTAATGACAGAATGTGTGATTTCCATAATAGGGTTAGAGAAAAAAATAAATACTTTTTTGAATAAAACTGTATACACATTCTTTTCTTCTTTAAATTCTAGTAATATATTTCAGAAATAATATTATTATTTTATACATTATACGAATACTGAGCCCACTGAACATCATTTATTCGGTCGCTTGAAGTAACATTATATGGTTTTAATTTATTTATTTTTTAGTTAATACCCGTAGAGACATCTCAAGAAGATGAAATGAACATAGATTTGAAAGTGGAAGACCCTTTAGAATTAGAAACTATAAATTTGAACATCGAAAATACACAAACTACACCAAGTGTAATTAGAACACCCAGTCCTGTCGGTGATGCTAAAAAACAAACATATACCATGGTTGAGGAAGAAAATATTGTTAATAATATTCAAAAAAATGATTGTAGTTGTAAAGATGAACATGAATTTGACTATTTTGGAAAGAGTATTGCAGTGCAACTTAAAAAAATGCCTCTTGATAGAGCGCTCATTTGTCAAGAAAAATTACAAGCGGTTTTGAAAGAAGAGCGATTGTATCAATTAAAAAATAATTTGCCATTGCCGCCGTGTTCAATTTTCACCGAAAGTGAAAGTTAAAATGCACTATTTCTAAAATGAGAAAGAATTTACTGTATTTATTTAAGTAAACAAAAAATATAAATATATTATTACTACTTAGTTCTGGCCTTTTGGGTATTAAAGTATCACAGCTGTCATGGAGAAAGCACCATATGAGTCACATGGAAATTAACATCGGTCGGATTGGAATCTAGGACTTTAGCCGTATTTAAGTTATCGCATTTTTAAAAATAGTTTTTGAATCTGTATTTTGTTGTTATAGAATAAAATTTATTGAAAGTTTTAAGCCTCTTTTAGATTTATCCCGTTATATAAAAGTATTTTTCTGTTTATTTAAAAAATGGCACTTTACGTAATGAAATATGAAATCGCATTACTAAAGTAACACTTTAATAACCAGAGGCGCTTTCTTTTTAGGGAGAAAATGAACTAATCTTACCTCGTACTGAACTGAGCTGAACTACTAAAAAGAACAGTATATTTTATTTTTTTATAAGAAGTAGAAGATAAAAACATAGCATTATATTTATAATATAATAATATGCTGAATTTGCTTGTGGTTATAGTCTGATTTGATTTTAACAGATTTATGGGTCGATTCTGTTCACATCTGTAAATCTTACAGATCTGTAAATTTGTAAATAATGGACAAAATCGCAACGAAACCTGCGCTCTTATGTATAATTTTATATTAATCAACAAAAATAGATGCGTTTTTGTCAGGGTTTTACAGATTTACAGATCTGTAACACTTACAGATGTAAACAGAATCGACCCATTAGGACCGGTTTTATAAAGAAATTGGATCTTCACTTAAAATTTACTTCCATACTAAATTTAATGAAAAGAAAAAATGCAACACGATTTTTTGACAGCAATGATTTAAATGTTATAAGAACATGGAAACTGATTCGAATTTGTTCATTTCATTAAATTTACTTGACAACTAAATTTTAAGTGAAGATTAATTTTCTTTATAAAACTGGCCCTAAATTCTTTTAATTTTTAGTATTTAAATATGGATGTATTTCTTGCGATAATGAAACACGATATAACGTTTCAAACTAATTAATTTCTTCTATTTGTCATTTTAATATCAAATACTTACAAAAAAGACAAAATACATAGCAGTCAATCATATTGACGTGACATTGACGTTCAGGATCTATTTGATCCTGTTTCAAAGGTGGTGCTTCGCGGGGGCGGAGACAAAGAAAATCATTTATCCTCTTTTAAAAATCATCTTCTTGATAAAAAAATCTGATGTGGCCAGCACATTACCTTCCGTCAGTTCTATGTATTTTGTACAAATTTCATACGGAAAGTTCCTTGCTAAATTAAATATTCTATTTCTTGTACATTACCTTCCCGCAGTTGCATGTATTTTATGCAAATTTCATACAGAAAATTATTATTTTGTGACGTTTTCTATATACAGTGTAATGTATCTGCAGAAATAAAAGATTTATTATTATTATTATTTCTTGTACATTACCTTAAAGCAGTTGTATGTATTTTATACAAATTCCATACAGAAAGCAAAAGATCCTATATTTCCAGTAAAAATTGTAAGACAAACACACTATGTCAATTTCACTTGACACTGACATCTTTCAATCAGAATTTTCTTAATATAGTAGCTGTTTTCATAGCTATGGCTACTTTATGAAATTTAATTTCTTTATAATTTTTTAACTCTATATCCATTTAATATTAAGTATAAAATGCAGTCAAATCGTACAGAGAATAAAATATACTTTAATATTTATAATAACATCAAATGTGAAAAAATTATATTTAACATAGTTTTTTCAAGAAAAACTGTTAAAATCTTCAAATGATGGTACTTCCGGTTGACCAATTGTAACCAAAATCTAATCAGCTCTTCATATGGATGTAACGAAGAAGTACACGAAAAAATTATAATTTTTGTAACTGTAGTATTAGAGTTATCGCAGACGAAAATTTTGTTACACACACACACACACATCCACACACACACACATCCACACACACATCCACACACACACACACACACACACACACACACACACACACACACACACACACACACACACACACACACACATACAGACATCATCGTAAAAATAGTAAATTCGTATTCTAGGGACCCTAAAACGTGCTTATTGATTAAAAACTCATCATCGAATTTTTTGACCAAAGACAATACCTTCCTTACCTAAAGGTGACGGAAGGTAAAAAATGGAGAAAAGTATACTGTCTCTCTCTTGCATGTGACGTCAATTCTGTGACTACTTGATTTTGGTAACGACGAATTACCATTACCGTTAAGGACGTTTACTAGGTGTTCCTGTTTTACCTCACGGAATTTCAAAGTTGGCGTGGAGAGAGCACCACATGGCACATGGGTCACGTTTTGATATTTAAAAATTGAAAATTCAAGTTTGAAATCGATTGGTATAGAACCGAGCCTGTCCAAATCAGAACCAGTCTCCTACACATTCAGCCACGCGACCCATTATATCAAAAACTAAAATTCTGACGTCATCTAGATATCGTGGCCGTGATATGACGCCTGGTAAACGCCCGCACGGTACAAATATGTCATCATCATTACCGATATCTGCGAACAAAGCAGATTGGCACACCCAGCAATGGGTAATATGCCGTGATGATATATTTATTTATTTATCTAGATATAAAATTTTTATTTTTTAACTACAAAATAAAGTAATAAATTTACAAAAATATTCTGTTTATTTCTGTATAGGATTTCGTAAGTCACTATTGGGATCTCGGAAACTATAAAAGATGCGATTTCGGTTAATTGCTATACAGAATGTTTCAAAAATACTGCAAAAAAATTTAAGGGCAAATAGTACTGACCAAAATGACTAAAAAAGCTTAATCAACATGGGTCCGATCTTCCATAGTTTCCGAGATTTGAGGCAGTGAAAAATGATTTTTTACGGGGTTTTCGTCTGCTATCTCGAAAACTATAAGAGTTACGACTTTGATTAAATGGGATTTTTTGTTCAACTTTCAGAGGTCATATTAGATGTGCTTTTGTTTTTTTTAAAAAATCAAATAATTGTACTATGTTAAATGTTGTGGCGACCTTGGCCAATATTTATGTTTCAAATAACTTCGTAACTATTAGAAATTGAGAAAAACATTTCATATAAAATTTTATTGTTTTTTTTTTTAGTCTATTTACTGACATAGACAAAATTTTGTTCGATCACTATCTTTGTCAGTTTTTTCGATTTTTCGCTTTTCTCGGAAACAGTTGAAGATCAGTCCTGTTGATTAAGCTTTTTTACTATCTACGAAACAAAAAAATTAAAATCGAATTTAAAAAAAAACATCCGATGAAAGTTTCGTTAATACAACCGGCCATAACAGTTATTTGAAAATGAACACAGACCAAAATCAGTTATTCGTCATATCTCAACCTGTCTAAAATACTAGCCTATAAGAATTTTTTGACAAAACAAAAGTCGTACCTCGTATAATTTCCGAGATCCCAATAATGGCAAAGAAAATCCGAACAACTGTTTAACTTTTTAATGTACAAAAGATGAATTATTACTTACTAAATAAAACTTCAGCTATAACAATTTATTAAGGGTATATAACTGAAATATAGATTTGCTGATGACTGGTCCTATGGCTTTTTTTAACGGTCCAAACGAAATAGTAGACAATAGTTTTTCACCTTGAGCGCCTAATCTATCGTATTCTAGTTTGAGTAATTTCGGAGTTGGATATTTTTCAACAATTGCTAAAGCTTTTTCTACTGATACTCCTTTTAATTGTAATAATTGACGGACGAATACATCTTTTACTTTGAATTTTTTTGTTTTGGATGCGCCTTTATTAAAATCCTTATAGATCATCAATGATATTAAATCCTCTGAAATATTTGATGGCGTAAGATTTTCTTTGGGACAGCTCATTACAGTTTTCTCCTAAAAAAGATCATAAATAAATAAATATTCCATGTGGACACCAAATTACCTCTCGGAAATTCCATTTTATTTTTATACAAATTTCCATTAGAAATTATTTTATTTTTTGCTAAATTGAGGAGCATTTATGCAAACTGGATAAATAAAAATTAAGCAAAGTTGGTATTTTCCTTAAATAAAATGCATGCAAAGTAGAGCAGTTTAAGCAAAATGAGTTAAATCCTTTTAATTTTATTTACTGTGTTTGATATTTTAATTATTACAATGACATATTTTGTTTCGTTTCTGTATAATTATATTTTCTAACTTTGCCACATGATTGCAGTATGCCCAAAAGCTAGGGGTCGATCAGTAAAGAAAAATCCTAAAACCGTAAGAAATACCGCTAAAAGAGTGTCAATATTTTTTGTTGCTTTAGGTGATGCAGCAGGCGTATTAACAAATTAGCAAGTGTAATGAACGAATGAAAATATTAAATTAAGTTTTATTTTTTTAAAATCATGCATACTGTAAAAACTCCAGTAATAATTAAGTAAAATGAGATAAATCCATATATTTATTGCTAATTACTCAATATTGGTCAAATATTTTTTATTCAAATTTTTCAGTAATTATATGCAGCGTAATTAAAATCATAATATAGTACAATATTCATTAATTTAATGAATCAGACATTGGCGGTATAACATTTCATCATTGTTCTAAGAAATTACACGCATCTTTATTATTTTATTATCTTCTATAATTATAAGTTGCAGAATGTAAATAAAACGAGTAAAGAATTATACGCTCTTAAATATTTGTAATAATGTCAAAAAAACTAATTTAGAAATATATTTAAAGCTTTAAATAAATTGCTACTTTCAGTTGACAAATTCTTATACAAAAAAATCTGATGTGGCCAACACCAAACCTCCCGCTATTTAATTTTTATTAATTTAAATATATATATATATATATATATATATATATATATATATATATATATATATATATATATATATATATACTCACATATTTATACTCCATCCGTTTTAACTATAGGGCGCGAGCAGACACGTGACTCGAGGGACCTTGACATGCTTAGAATCAGCTGATTTGTGTGCGCATGTCATTTTGACAAGAACAATGTCATGTTGACAAGACCAATGATTTGACTTATTTTGATTTTTAACTGCTAAAGTGTTATTATTTTTAATTACATGTGTGTTACTACCTAAAAATTGTAAATTATAAACATTTCAGCAATTCAAAATCAAAATAAGTCAAAACATTGGTCTTGTCAAATTGACAATATTCTTGTCAAAATGACATGCGCACACAAATCAGCTGATCCCAAGCAAGTCAAGGTCGCTCGAGTCACGTGTCTGCTCACGCCCTATAGAGCATTGGGTGAGATAGGGCTTATGATTCTAGCTCCCTGATTGGTTCAAACGTGAACCGAGTTTACACAGTAAAATAATTGACGCGAAATTTAAATTTTCTGACAACTGTATCATTTATTTTACCGTCTGACATTAAATATATAAATGTCAACAAAGTTAATAGTATACGATTTATTACATATTATTAATTTCTATTCAGTTCTATTCGTTTGTTTTTTTTTCGTTTATATAATTTTCTTAGTGTTTTGTCGTTATATTTCATGTTACATAGTTTTCATTGTGCGCGTTTTCTTAATTTTTAATTAGTAGTTCGTTAATTTTGTTTTTGTTCTTTTCGTTAATATTATGGATAAAAATCCTGAACCTGGCTCTGCCAATGTTTTAAAATATCCAAAAGGAAAGGCCCTCCGAAGCGGGCAAAAAAAGTGGCGTATAATTTATACTGCACATATCGTGCCACGAATGCATATTCCAAATTAGAAAGTGTCCAAATTGTGGCATCAGAACTGGGCATAGGACGATATAATATTTGGAAAGCTATAAAAGAACATGAGGAAAAAGGGTCATTTGGATCACCTCAGGAACAAAGAAATTTGTTTAGAACATTATTTTGTTCATATTTAACGGTTACTGAAAAAATGTCAATTAGAAAGATTTTTTTAAATCCAGGAATGGCGCCAAAATTTGAATTTTTTATTTAATACATGTAAAAACGGCCGCGCTCGAAACGCTATCTAGTCTATAGTTAAAACGGATAGGGTATAGTTATTGCGGAAACTGTATTAAGATCCATTCCATATAACTATGGTTCTATTTACTATTTTCTTTTTAAAACGTTACTATTATTAATGTGAAATGATTAGTTCTTTGACAGTGACATCTATCTGTCAGTTACATACATATGAACTGTGTAACCAAGGAGATTTGCTTGTTTAAAGCGTAGACTCCGGGATTAAATTTATAATTTTATGAATTTATCCATAAAATATATAGAAAAAGTATTAATGCAAATCTATAGAAAATTTAATAATCTTTAATTTTTATAATAACATTAATCTCGAAAAAATAACATTTAAAGGTATTTTTCGAAGAAAAACTATTTTGAGCTTCTAGTAAAGTGCCATTTCCGGTTTTCCGATCTACACCAAAATTTAATGGACTCTTTCCATTACAGAAAAAATCGAAGTACAAGGTTTCAAAATATTCTGAATGATAGTATTTGAGTTAGAGTAAAGAATCCACACACACACACATACATACACACAGACATCATCGTGAAAATGTTAAAATTGGATTCTAGGGACCTTAAAACGTGGTCATTTAGCAAAATCTCGATATGCGATTTTTAGCACGATCCCTATACCTCCCTTACCAAGGGTAGCGGGAGGTAAAAAGGAATCAGCTTTTTCCTTTACAAAAATGTGGAATTTTATATATTGTAGAGCAGGGGTGCTGTAACAGTCTATCGCGAGATATTTTTAATGTGATCACGCACACTTGCAACATTTAGTTTGCTCTCGTTTGCATTGTCTCAAGTTTCTATAAATTAATTGTTGCAGTTTAATTGTTTGAAACAAATGAACATAGACAAATTATATGGTTTCAAAGCTAAAAAGCTTTCCAATACAGCGTCCATATAAAAATTAGAACTAAAATTAGAAGAACCCAAAATTTAACAGTGACGCAAAAAATTTAGCGTCACCATTAGAAAGAAAATAAAAAAGTAGCCTAAATTCCAGTATTATTTTACAAATTGCAAGATCTTCGCAAAATTAAAAAATTTGATGTGGCCAGCACATTACCTTCCGTCGTTCTAAGCATTTTGTACAAATTCCACACAGAAAGTTTCTTGCAAAAGATTACATACTTCCCGTGTTTTACGTTCAGGCAGTTCTATGTATTTTGTACAAATTCCGTACAGAAAGTTTTTATATTTCCAGTAAAATTATAACACAAACATACTATGTCAATTGCACTAGCACTGACATGTCAATTCAGAATTTTCTTAATATAGTAGATGTTTTCATGGTTATAGCATAGCTGGCTGCTTTATGAAATTTAATTTCTTTTAACTCTATTTCCATTGAATATAAAGTATAAAATGTAATCAAATCGTACAGAGAATAAAATATTCTTTAATATTTATAATAACATTAAATGTGAAAAGATGATATTTAACAGCGTTTTTTCAAGAAAAACTTAAAATCTTCAAATTAGGGTACTTCCGGTCGACCAATTATAACCAAAATCTAATCAGCTCTTCATATGGATGCAAAAAAAGGAATACGCAACAATTATAATTTTTAGAAAGGTGGCACTGAAGACTGAAGTTATGCGATCCGAAAGAATCGCCACACATACATACATCCATCCATCCATACATACATACATACATACATACATACAGACATCATCGTAAAAATAGTAATCTAGGGACCCTAAAACATGCTTATTCATTAAAAACTCAACATTGAATTTTTTGACCAAACCAATACCTTCTTTACCTAAAGGTGACGGAAGGTAAAAACTGCAGGATTTACATTTTCGCTTATATCTAGTGCCCTATGCATTTTTTCTCAAAAATCTCAACACTTCTAAATCGTCCCCTAATAGGGAAACTTTTGTCTAATTCAAATGCCTTCATATCTTTTATAGTCCTCGAAACGCTCATGCAGGGCGCCTTTTTTGGGACACCTGTATATTAATTTTGTGATCGCCAAAAAGTTTTATGGTCGATCTCCGATAGTAAAAATTTGAACATCCCTGTTTAAGAGTCTCACACACACATGCACAGACATACATCACGAACTTATACGAACCCAAACTCATATTAGTTCGGCCGGTTAACATTTTCAACAAATTATAAATAAAACCTACGCAAATAGTGAGAAATTTCTTCCGATTAGTTTAAATTTACAAAAACTGAATATGTTATTCAAGTATTCCGCCATTTAATATTGGGTTACATCGCATTTATTAATATACCAGCTTTAATTCTATTAGGCATTACATCACTAAGTTCTGCACATTTTCTTGTGAGTATTGTCCCATGTCTTGAAAGGTAGATTTTACTGTACTCGTTGGATTTTTACAGTTATTTTTCATTGTGCCAAAGTAAAAGGTCTCAGTAGAAGCTAAATCTGGACTACAAGATGACCCTTAAAATGCCGATCAAACTGTTATCACCAGTCATTTGGTCTACAGTTTTTTTTAAGTTTTAAGTCTATATTTAAAGTAGCTGATAGAATTCCGCAAATATTTCTAACTATTTGTGCTGATTTATAATTTGTTGAAAATATAAACTGGCGGAATTATTATGAGTTTGGGCTCGTACATACAATGGAAAAGAATACCTCCCTTACCTAGATAACGGGAGGTAAAAAAAATAATATGACAAGTTAACATTAAGTCAATATACCTCGTAAATATGTTTCAACATTAAGGTGAATCCTGACAAATACTGCATAGAATGTCGAAGGTTTTCGGTAAATTTTACTTGAAAATTTTCTTGAATTAAAGTATTTGTGGCTCCTTGCAACAATGATGCCAAAGGGAGTGATGTTCGAGTATTATTCCCATAACTTTCAACAATGTATAAAAGATTTTGTATTCCACATTGTTTCAATCGAAATTTTTGTTCATGAAATCGTCCATCTCTAATGCTATGACCTAAATCATCCATTCGCTTGCGTTCTGCAATATACGGGAGAACAAGTTCTTGTTTTGTTGTTCTCTCCCGGCAAATCCACGTGAAATCACCAACTTTCAAATGCCGTACTTCAAAATTTACGTTTAGATGTTGGAGTTCTGATATTGTTTCATCATCGCTAGGCTTGCGAGTTCCACTACAATAATTTTACACTAGCATAATTTATTTTAGGGATATTTCCAACAGTCACAAAACTAGGAGATATTTTTATGTATTCTACCTAGCCATGAATATAACAATTGACAATGCATTTTCACATTTTTAAATTTATTATAGTTAACCTTGATAAAAAGAATCAAAATAGACCCATATTTTTTTATTTTTCCAATAAAGTAACAGTTCGTGATCGAACGATCTAAAATTCGAAAATATACATATACCGGGTGATTTATTGGTCTGTTCTTTTTTAATGAGATTATTTTAAATATTATAGACAAAATTTTTATTTATTTTAAATTAAAATGTTTAAGTATAAATCTACTATATAGATTTTTCTACAGGATGTTCCATTTCCAAATTTGAAAGGTGGAATGTAATGAATCATAATGAATAATGAAATTCAAAGCATTCTGTATTTAGTGCAAATGTAATGTTTAAATCATTCACCATTGTATTTTTAATAACGTATAATTGTTTTTATATTTCATGTACTTTTCAAATTTGAATAAATTTAAAGAATGTTCCACTCCAAAATATTAAGTTACATACCATTGCGTAAAAAAGGAAACATCTTTTAAAAAATCTATACTGCAGATTTATAGATATTTTAATTTTAAATAAACTTCGTTCTAATTTTTTTTCCATTTTTAAAATAATCGGAGTTATTAAAAAGTACAGACCGATGACCTTGACCAATTGAAGATCATCCAAAGTGCGGAAAGCCTGAAGGAAAATATTAAACAAGTTAAAGATGTTAAAAAAACTCTGGAAATTTTAGGGATTACAAGTAGTGATCAAGCAACTAAATTAATTATTATTGTATAAAGTGCGGGAAATAAGAGATCCTTTTTGAAATGCTTGAAGTAAAACGATCATATTTTGGTATCGTTGTGAAGCTAATTTTATGTACATTCTGAAAAAAATTATAAAAATACCGATTCCCTACGCTAAATTTAAAGTTATACCCACTTCCGCTAAAACTGGATGTGATACAAAATTCTTACTATGATCATCTTATGAGCCGCTTTGTCTAGTTAAACTTTGCTTATTAACATTTTTTGTATCTTTCAAAATAAACAAAATATTCTTGGTACCGGGTTTCCGCCGATCACCTGTATTCATCTCACTCAGCTCTAGAAATGAATGTTCTCAGTGAAGATGACGACACATGCGCCGTCGATTTTCCCGGGGCTCATTTATTTTACATATTAAAAAATCTGATGTGGACACCACACGACTTCCTTGTACGCAAGACCAATATGAAGTATAGACCCAATTATAAAATTGCACGTATTTGACGTAATTTGACATTAACATCTATTTTTTTGTTATTTCTTGTCCTAATCCATAGCAAGCTTCATTACAAAAACCAAAAAGCATATGTTTTAAATTTACATATCTCGCTTATACAAAGGGCTAATTTAATAATACTTGATGTGCTAGACGCAGAATTTAATTCTCTAAAACTCTTATTTTAAGCATTTATTGCTAAAATCAAAATAAAACCATTTTATTCAAGAAAAACTGTTAACAACTTCAGGTAATGTATCACTTCCGGTTAGCCTGTTTTAACCAAAATCTACTATGTTATTCCAATTGACATAAAAGTATATATACCAAATTTGAAACGTTTTGGATTATATTTTAATATAGTTTTTCATTAAAATTTATTCAATAAAGTACCATTTCTGGAAATTATGTAATGACCAAAAAGGGAGGTGCACAACTAGATGTTATAGAAGTCCTAAATACAAAATTTCAACTTTCTACGGCTTACCGTTTTTGAGTTATGCGAAATACGTACGTACATACGTCACGACGAAATTAGTCAAAATGGATTCAGGGATTGCCAAAATGGATATTTCCGTTGAAATCTGGAAACCGAAATTTTTCGCGAATACAATACTTCCTTTACTTCGTACAAGGAAGTAAAAATGAAAAATCCCTACTATAATATATGTTTGATTCATCTATATGAATATTTACTATCAAATAAGAAATAAACGCAGTTAATGTTTTACTACCTTAGAAGTCAAGAAAGAAGTACGAATAGGGGATTCCGATTAAGCGAATTTTAAGCGCCCCGTCGCGGTATTTTTATGAACTATGTGGACATACAAGCGCATACAAGTAACTGTCATCGTGCTGTCAAGTTGATAGTCTTGTGAAATTTGTGTTTTGTATTAAAAATATGGGTATTAGGTACGCTTATGGCCTCTGTAAGAGTGATTACAAGAATAAATATAAAAAATATATGAGAGGAGTTAATTTTATGCCGTTTTCCAAGCCGATCTCACCTCTCATGGTTTATGCGTAACTACATGAAACTAAATGGTTTCGTGGAAGTAGTGGTATATGTGTCCGTAGTTAAATAGGTTTGATATGTTATGAGATGGAAAATAGCCCCACTTTATATTTACATCAACTACCACACACGTATTACATGAAATTACCGCAGATACCCATTTACCACCATCAATTCAGGGTAATATATTATCACTGCGTCCCGCATTCATATAATTGATTTCTGAAAACGTTGAAACACTTTGAGTTAGTATAAATCAGTAAATACCCAGTAACTAACCGAAACTAAAATCTTAAAATAAGATCGCTCTTTTTCCGCCTTTTTTCAGACTAAGACACTAACCATCTCTTTTAGGTTATTCACAGAATGATTTTCAATATTTTTCTTTTTTAATTTCGCCCCTGGCACTAACTCTGCACTAAAAAAATTCATTTTCATCATTAACCGAATACATGTCAACACAAAATGTCTATTTGTCCACATAGTTCAAGATTTCACCGCAAATGGCGTACTTTGTGACGTCACGATCGGAATCCCCTATTGGACTGGAGTATTTTTTCCCTCTGTGGCTAAGATGATTACATAAAAATTTCCCCTCGTATTATAAGACCTACTTTGCATACTAACCCAGTAGTTTCATTTGTGTCCACTAATAAAAGAACATCAAATGTTCTTGGTGCAAAAATAACTGTCTCTGTATCTACATTTGATGAAGCTTGGCTAGATACTACAGTTTCAATATCACTGCTCTCTTGAGTCAAATTTTTGTTACTACTTGAACTACTTTTTTCAACTTCTAGAGATTGTAGAAATTTTGTTTGTTTATTTGAACTCTGTAACTCATCATCAAAATCTAAAATTACCGGATCACAATTTTTATTTTCTTCATTATTTAATATGTTTGATCGTTCTACAAATTTATTTAGGTCATTTTCTGATGTGATGGAGTCCTCAATTTCTATTAGTTGAAGTGCAAGAAGTTCTCCTTCATCTGTTAAACTAAATTTCGGTGGCGAACCTTTACGTAAAACATATCCTTTAGATATAAGTGTACTCATTGAAGACCAAGCAGTGTAATAACTTCCAGGGTCAGGTTTTGTGAACGATTTATCACACAGAAATCGTCCATGTTCTACAATTTCATCTTTTGTTAATGATCCAGGATAGTTATGTTCTTGACTTTTCTTCATTAAAGTTAGCAAAATAGCATAAGGCCCGGATCGTTTTGCTGGTTGATAAGGTTTATTTGTTTTGGGAGATTTATTTTTTCGTGGTGTTTTCATGTTCTTTTCTTTTGGAGATTTCTTGTTAGTACTCTTACTCTGTGTTTTTAATTCGTTATTATCTTCTTGCATCCTATTTCCATTATTGGCTTTATATTCAGATATTCTCTTATCCAACATACTACACAATGTACCACCAAAACCTTTTAAAATAAGACAATCTTTCCCAGATTCCAAAGGTACAGGATATTTTCTTAATGTTTTAAGAGCATTACTAAAAGTGTATTGCATTTTGGAATTATTTTCTTTTGCTTGATCTCTCCATTCGCACAACCATTTATCAAATAATGGATTTGCCGATTTTTGTTTCACAGTAACTCTTTTAGGCATTATAATTTTATCTCAAATTATCAGATTCAAGTAAAATAATTACGGAACATAATTCAAATAGCTGTCATTTGTTTAACATTTGACCTCCTAAGAGTGATACCAAACTTAGCAAACTTAAAACCCTGATTAAAATCAGAATAGCCAACAAACTAAGCAAAAGCAACAAATACAAAAATAAAAATACCCTAAATATCCAAACAAATGTCATTTTGTGTGTACGTCTCGTACGTTTAATACAATAAATTGTGTATTTTTTGCGCTGTATCAAATTTGTAGCTACCATTTTACTTTGGAACGAAATAGTCGGGTTGTAATTCACATATAAATTCATTAAATTTTGCGTAGAACGTATTTTGTTCGCGGTAACCATGGATAATTTAGAACAAAATATCATGGATAAATCCATGAGATCAGTCTTCGGTAGGTGTAATTATATTAAACATTAATATTGTTGAAATAATAACAATTTTTTCAGTGGGAAATATTCCTTACGAAGCTACAGAAGAAAAACTGAAAGATATATTTAGTGAAGTTGGCCAAGTTTTATCATTTAAGTACGTTTTTTTCACACTTATAATTTAAAAATTACATATTTTATGCATTTTTAGATTAGTTTTTGACAGAGAGACTGGGAAACCAAAAGGCTATGGATTTTGTGAATACCGCGACCAAGAAACTGCACTCAGTGCTATGCGTAATCTCAACGGATATGAAATCGGTGGTAGATCTTTGCGTGTTGACAACGCGTGTACAGAAAAATCTCGTATGGAAATGCAGAATCTTATGCAACAACCAGCAGTTGAAAATCCGTACGGAGATCCTATTCAAGCCGATAAAGCTCCTGAAGCTATAAGCAAGGCTGTGGCATCGTTACCGCCCGAACAAATGTTTGAGTTGATGAAACAAATGAAACTCTGTGTACAAGTAAGTATGAAAAATTAAACAACAACTGTATTGCTCATAATTTATTTATTTTAGAACAATCCAACTGAAGCAAGAACGATGTTATTACAAAATCCACAACTGGCATATGCTTTATTACAAGCTCAAGTTGTAATGAGAATCGTGGATCCGCAGACTGCTTGTGTATGTATAAAGCCCGTTTTACATTTGTCAATTTTAAGCCTGTAAATAGAAGAAATTGCTGAATTTATGGTACAATAAGTTCAATTTATTGAGCTTGGCCAAGTTCTTAAAATGACGGAAAAATTGACAAATGTAAAACAGGCATTATAATGTTACAATGTTTTTGCTTTATCAATTTAACCAAACTAGTAATTTTGTAAACTAATTCCCATACTTTATATTTTCTTTATAATAGTAATAGAATTTTTACTTTGTTTCAAATAATATTTCATTCATAATACCATTTTTTTACCTCCCGCTACCCTTAGTAAAGGAGGTATAGGGATCGTGCTAAAAATCGCATATCGAGATTTTGGTAAATGACCACGTTTAAGATCCTTAGAATCCGATTTTAACATTTTCACGATGATGTATATGTGTGTGTGGATCCTTGACTCTAACTCAAATATTATCATTCAGAAAATTTTGAAACAGTGTATTTATACGTTATTCTAATATGGAAGGAAGCCATTAGGTTTTGGTATAAATCAGATAACCGGATATGGAACTTTACTTGAAATTCAAAATAGTTTTTCTCCGAAAAATACCTTTAAATGTTATTTTTTTGAGATTTATGTTATTATAAAAATTAAAGATTATTAAATTTTCTATAGGTTTGCATTAATACATTTGCTATATATTTTATGGATAAATTTATAAAATTATCTATAATTTAAATCGCGGAGCCTACATTTTGAACAAACACAACTCCTTGGTTACATTAGGCGATTTCGGGCGACAACCGTTCACTTGCGGTATGTTGCGTTCAGGTCCGTTCACACATTCGGGCGCTAGGAACAACTTACCCGGTATGCTTGGATCAGTGCTCACAGCTGAACGGGTTTGCGAGTCGGGTCAGCTCTCCGTTCACTATTTCTATCTCTTTTTGTCATGTCTTTTTTTGAAATGTCAAAAGTCAAAATAGTCGGTTTCGTGGTCTTTATGTCAAGCAGGGTGACATTATTTTCGTTGACTCTTTTTTGGACAAATATGGATAAACTATCTTTCTCCGTTAATGCATTTTAATTGTCAGACACTATTTTTGACAGTTTTAAATGTCGCAGAATATACATAACCTCCAAGCACGGTGTCAACAAGTGAACCATTGATTTTTGGCGCCACCACTGACCATAGCATACCGCAAGTGACCGTAACTGATCCTAAGAAGTGAACGGGTATGTCGCCCGAAATCGCCTATAGTTCATATCTCAAATGTATATAACTGACAGATAAATGTCACTGTCAAAGAACTTATCATTTCACATTAATAATACATAGTAATGTTTTAAAAAGAAAATAGTAAATAGAACCATAGTTATATGGAATGGGACTTAATACAGCTTTCAGCTTAAGTAAATACAGTGTGTTCAATAAAATTCCTAACTCGGAGCAGGCTATGAACATTGAAACGTATGTCTGATCATTATTCAGTTCAAAAGTCAAGATGTCAAAATTGATCTTGAAATGTAATTTTAAGGAGAAAAAACAATAAAGAAGGATACAGTATATTGACATTCGCCGTTTTCTAATTTGTTTCCATTTTTAACACAAGATTCAAGAAGAAAAGCTTTGATTTATTTAGATAACATTTTTGACAATATCTCATGTCAAATTGACATTTAATTAAATATTTTTAAATTGATATACGTTTTACTGTTCATAGCCTACTCCGAGTTAGGAATTTTTTTGAACACACTATATACTTATATAGTATTAAAATTAATTAAATGGCGGGAGGTATGGTGTTGGCCACATCAGATTTTTTTTTTTTTTTCAAGTAATGCTGCTTTTAATTTTCTATAACCTTATGAAATTTTTAAAATTCCTGAATTCATAAGTATGTAAAACACATATTTCCTAATTTGCATTTAGATTTAAATATTATTTGCACAGTATTTAAAGAGAAATTAATTACTTAGAAAAAACATTTTGACATCGTATGCCGTGTGCTACAATTTTTTTTTATTAACTACTTGTCTTATACCACTCTGATTTTCTACGGCTCTATAATACCTCGTCCTATACTTTTTCTCCGTGACAAAATAATTTTAATTACGTTTGTATTAAGTTTAACTATTATAAATTAGGACTTAGATACATCAATTTTATTATTATATTAAAAAATATGTAACACCTGCTCTCGTGTATCAGTGCCACAGGAACGAACAAACGCGAAGTCACAAACTTATCACAAGACTTTAAAAAAAGTATATCTTGTTTAATGTAAAGAATTTTCAAGTAGGGATTTTATTAATATTCATATTTTATATAGTTTCATAAAACTCAATAAAAATTGGTTTATGAGCCCATTCCTATACTTCTCTCACATCTGGTGACGAGAAGTAAAAATTTTATTTCAATATTTCGGTGTACATATTATTGTTGATTATTGTATTAGGCAATGCTGCATAAAGCCAATCACCCTCCGCCTTTATTGGCACCATCTGAGAAGCCTTTACCAGCTTCAGTACCAATAAATATACCCAGCACAACTGTTCCCACTCCAGTTCCGCCTCCAGGGCCACGAAATGACTTCGCCACTGTCTCTGCAGCGATATCCAGTCAGGCACCAGTCTTTGCGGGTTAGTTTTCTCTCTTTGCTTTTATTTAATTGCATGTATATATTTTCTATCTTGTTTATGTTGTATAGCTCAAGATATAGATCTACGATCCATAGATCCACGCCCGTTGGATCCTAGATTAGCGCGGGGAGGTATCGGAGATCAAGATATGAGAACTCCTGGTTTACAGCCACAAACGACTGCCCCTACTCTGAATTTTCCGTCAGGGCCTGGGCCTACCGATTCGTAAGTATAATTAAGTATTCTTCTCGAAATTTCTTTATATATGTTCTTCTCTCAGTGCTGCTAAGTTGGATATTGCAAATATTCTCTCAGAAAGGTTTGTGCAGATTTCATTCACATTTATTATATTATAGATTAATTTTTTTTATACAGCATGCGAAATAAAAATATTTTTTTTCCTTTTATCTTTTATATTAATGAGATATTAATAGATAAATAAATTTAAGGACAAGAAACAAAAAAATAACTATTAATTCCGGATTCGAGAACACAATTTTTAAAATTGTTTTTGTTTAAAAACCGGTTAATTAGTTACTTGAATTTATTTATATAAATTATTATTTCTACGTCCTTAAAACGTAGTTATTTTAAGTACAACTAGTGTAAAAAATCGGTTTAAAATTGTTTCTGTTAATAGTTACCCGTTTTCAAGGAATTTAAGATCGGTTTTGATTAAAATCATGAGATTGATCTTACAGTATCGGCTGATAAAACCGATTGCTTGCCCTCCTAAAAACGGATTTTAACAAGTAAAATAATTAACACTTAGCTAAGTTTCACAAACTAGGATTTATTATCTTCAGAAGACTTGTTTTCTGAAGATGGCGGAAAAGCCGAAATCGCGATAAAGATAATAAATCCTAGTTTGTGAAACTTAGCTAATTGTTAATTATTTTACCTGTTCAAAATGTTTCACCTAGTGCCAACGACGGATTCAATCAATCGGATTTTAACAATTTTACGATGATGTTTATGTGCATGTGTACAGATGCCTCATTTCGTTGTTTTTTTTTTTAAGTATCTTTCCGTTTGGAAAAGAACTTTATCAATATTCATATGAGATAGAAAAAGTACTTCTTAGAATACAAGACTCTCATTTTTTGTTGTAACAAATAGCTTTATTTAGTTTAAATATTAACAGAAACATTTTTACACTTGTTTCAAACGGTATTAAGAAAAATTTTGTGTGTAACACGTAGAAGTATTTTTTTTTTTGCATAAATAGCTATTGTATATACATTCAAATTTAAGAGACAAATTTAATAATTAAAAATCTGACTACACTAATTTATACTGCGTAAAAAACCGTATTGTAAATTGTCTAAACATATTTTTCTCTATCAGTCATAATAAGCGTGATATGAGAAATTTTCACAATGGGGGAGTTTTCCAATTTTTGATTTTTTTATGTTAAGATATTTTTAAATTTAAAAGCGTTTTTACTTTTATATTTTGTAATTTTTTTAAAAATACCGGAGAAAACAAAATGCAATCTTGAAGTGTTTAGAATCAGCTGATGTGTGTGCGCGTGTCATTTTGACAAGGACAATGTCACTTTAACAGGACAAATGTTTTGACTTATTTTAATTTTAAACTTATAATGTTACTATTTTTAAGTTCATGTATTTTACTGCCCGAAATTTGTAAAATATTAAGAATTTAGCAGTTCAAAATCAAAATAAATCAAAACATTGGTCTCGTCAAATTGACATTCTTGTCAAAGTGACACGTGCACACAAATCAGCAGGTGCCAAGTATTTTAAGGCCTCTCGAGTCACGTGACTGCTCGCGCCCAATATAACATCAACTGTGTGCGAAATAGACCTCGACATACGTACCCAAAACGTGCTTCATAAAAAAAGACAGAAGCAAAACACGGCCACCTGTGTATGTTTACATTTGACACTTGACAATTTAATTTCTGTGTTTATCGTATTTTCTAGGTTTTACATTTACATATTTTAAATTAAAATAATTTGCTTTTGGCGATTTGACATTAAATTTGACGTTTCAGTATCAAATATGGAAGACATACATTCATGTTTTCATTCTAAACTAACGCTCGTAGCGGACAAGTACGGCGAACCAAAGATGCTGTGTACGTCATCGTATTACGGGCGATTTAACTAACGATTAATTTCATATCGCTTGTACAAAAAAATACGCTATATTTTGGTACTTTTATTGCATTAATAGAAATATTGCATGTATAGTATTGCAGTAATGTGGAAAAGACATTACATTTCAACATGACTAAACTCCCCCATTAGTCTTTTACTCGAAAACAAAAAACGTTAGAAAATTGTTACGGTGATTATTTAATTTTCCTAAAAAAAAAAAAAAACTGGAATAACGGTTTTCGTGTATTCATAGTATTACTCGAGATAGTTTAAAAAAGTAACTAAAAACTCGTAACGATTCCTCAAATATATATTTCATTATTTTATTATTTTTTTGTTTGTTTCCTGTAGGCATAAATTTTGTATTAAGGTAAAGTGTTTGTATTACAGCTTTGGACGTGATCCTCGTAACAACTTAAATTCATTTAATAATGATCCAAGACAAAGACCTATAGATCCTCGACAGCAAAAACCAGTAGGTAAGTAGTAAAATTTGTTCGACAGTTTTAAAAAATTGGCCTTTTTATTATTCATATGGCATGTTTATAAAATATTTTAACTGAGATATTATTTCATTATATACAATTTTCTGTTTTTCTTCGCAGTAATTAAATATTTTTATGATTGAAGTTGTATTCCAAATACTATACGAATATAAAATAAAAAAATAAATATATCAGGGCATATTACTCATTGTTAGGTGTACCAATCTAATTTGTTAACAGATTTCGGTAATAATGATGACATATTTGTACCGTGCGAGCGTTTACCAGTCGTCGCCTCACGGGCACTCATTGCTAACGTGGAGAGTGCACCATAGGGGTCACTTTTCTGCCATTTAAAATTCGAAATATT